>VZSZ01004922.1:467772-585650 GCA_013398815.1 Ibidorhyncha struthersii
CCCGGTATTATTAATTCACCTTCGCAGGGCTTGTGCTTGGTGTTCGGGAGCACGACCTCGGCCCTTATCAGGTGACGGAGGGCTGTGAGGAAAACAAAATGCCCTAAAAGGTCTCCCCCACCCCACCCCCCACCCCGCCCCGGCAGGCCTGAAGCGCCGCTGGTGCTCCCTGACGGGAGTGGGTAGAGCGGTACCCGCTCCCCGGTCGGGGGTGGGGCGTGTGGTGGGGCCCATGGCGGGCCCGCTCCTCAGGGCGGAGGCGGCGGCTGCTGCAGCATCCAGAGCGCGTTTTCCTGCCTTGCTTCCAGGGCGCCGCCGCCGCGCCAAGGTGCGACGTTAATAGGTGGTTGTACCTACGCGAGCGTTATCGCGCGCAGTTAATTAACGTTTGGGCTGGTGGCCCTGAAGAACAGGGTGCTGTTCTCGCATGGTGGCCGCTCTTCCTGCCTCTGGCGGCTCGCTTGGCCTCCCTCCGAATCACAACAAACTTCTGTTTCCTATCATTGTTTGTCCTTTGGCTGCCGCAGGCCAGCAGCTTGCAGCGTTTATTCGTAGTGAGACAGCCTTCAGAAGTTCCCGGGACGGGCACAACGCTGCGTTGTTTTACGGGCTGTGCAAGAGCAGAACGAACGGTCCGTGCTCCAGAACGCGGGTATGAAGCGGCGCATGTGCTTGGTTTGGAGCAGAGGAGGGAGAGAGCAGGAAGGACGAAGGGTTTCTAGCGTTCTCACCTTTCGGGGAAGGTGTGTATGTCGGTGCTCCTTGGTGTCCCTCTAGATAAAACACTTTTGCGCTGAATTATCCCCCTTAAGGACAGCAGTTCTGCTCCTTCATGCGTTTGGTGAGACTCCCTACACTTTTTTTTTATTTTTAAATGGATGCCATAAAATAGGTTACCTGTCTCTGAATGAAGTGGAAGGCGTCTCAGATCTGGAGATCAATGCGGGAAACCATAAGGGCCTTAATGCTGGCCTTTAATTTCTGTGTTTTTATAAAGGGCTGTGTTTGCATAGGCAAGTAGTACCAAGTTCTCTGAAAACTGGTTATGTTGTTCACTAACCGTAGACATGTATTGACTGATTCCGGATACCTTCCTTTCCAGACTGCTTGGTGGCATGGTCTAAGTTTTCTGGTGATGTGAATACTAGGTGGTACTAGATTGGAAGGAATATTATGTAGAAGATATTTCACATATGTGAATACACAGCCAAGTCAAGGCTGAGTGACATTGCCAAGATGTCTGATCTGTGCTAATTCACTGATCAACAGAGGTGTTCAGTAACTAGACCTGGTGAGCCACCACTAGCACTTGGATTCAGACATGAACAAACGTAGTTATTTCAGTCTATTTATATTGACGTGTCTGCTAGAGTTCTTAATCAGGATTCGTGCACCCGTGGTGTTTCTCTGCCGTGTTCAAGCACTTACCAGCACAAAATTCATCCACTGACGATATTTTTGATGATTTGAAACATCCAAAAAGCAAACCAAGATGTGTGGGATTGGGCACATCTAGAAGCATCAAGACATGTGGCAACACTTTTTATGCCATCTTTTATCCAAGTCCTTCAGAATGATTTAAAGCATTAATTAATGTAAGTATTACAACACTCCTACTTAATCTGTAGTTTTTAATATTCTTCAATAGCAGAATATTTAAACGTGACCTGTTCTGCAGGTTGTATTTTCACTTGGCTCAGCTTCTTCAAAATGCTCATCATGTTGCCACATGAGTAGGAAATTATAGCTAAAAATATTGCTATTGTACGTGTGTGAGTGAATATATATATACACACTTCCCATTGTAGGTATTTGGCTTTTTTTTTTACTGACAGAATGTAAATTATGGTCCATATTTGTATTTTACCAATTATTTTTAATAAAAATAGAATATATATGTCATCTATATAACACCATTTGCATGAATGTCACAGTAAGAAGGTGTCTCTTACTCAAGTAGCTTATTATTCTTAAGCACGGCTGTTTTTTTGCTTGCAGGATCCCTTGAGCAAAGCCTTGTGGCCATCCAGGAAATATTACAGAAACAGTAACAGTATAGGGTTTGTCTTGGCAATCACATGTTTATCAGGACCATAGGAATCATGAATGCAGCGTATCTTTCTCTCTCGTCTGTCCCAGTTTTGAGGCCTAATGGGACCACAGCAAACAGTATATGGATTAGGATGACTGTTGGTGACTAGGAACAGGGAGCCCACACAGACATTCATACCACTCCAGAAGCATCAGCATTATTATAGGAGTCAGCCTGCTTTCAACCCCAGTGGTGCTGCATGTAAGCCCTGCATCCTTTGCAGAGCTACCTAATGTAGCATGTGAAAAGAAAACGGGAGGTACAAATACCCTCATTTTTGGTCCGCAAACAATAAAAAATAGTTTTGTTGCATGGATGCAGCACCTTAATGTTTGTTGTTATGTCATTATAAGCACAATATCAATTGAGCTATAGCTGCGTTAGGGATTTGCTCCCATTTAATTACATTTTAAAAAACTAAATTAGATAGTTTGGTCAAAATATTATACAGACCTTAGCAGAAATTGCCTACCGTTTTTGTGAGGTACTTGATGCAAAACGCTTTAAGGGCTTTGGGCTTTCTCTAGGCTGTTGCTTTCATTGCTAGCAAAAGGATGAGTTTTATCCCAAGTAGACGTATTAAATGTCAACACAGTTGCTGTCTCCTCTATATTTTTAAATGTCTTTTTCCGTGCCTTTCTCGTGTGAATTTTGGGGGTGTTTCCCTTTTCTACCTTTCTGCTTTTCATTTCTATTTTCCTTTCGCCTTAAACTCCAGATCTTTTTTCCCTCTTCTAAGATCAATCTGTCTATGCATTTTTAATGAATCATTTACTGTGACATATGAGCACTGAAGATACAGTATCAGGGACTTAGGCATCTGCGGAGAGCTTCTGTGCAGGAGTAGCAGCAGCAAGATGAAATGGATGTGATCTTAGTGTCATTCTTTCGTTCATGTGGGATGGTACTTTGCCTAGAGGCAGCACAAATATAACTTTCCTTCTAGGGAATAATGAGAAGGATTAAAAAACAGCAATGTCTCATTTTTCTCTTCAGAGCCCTGCTAGGAATAGAGGATCTCAGCTGTGCCTTTGCTATTTCCACACTTACCACTGAATCGATACTGTTTACGCAGAAACAGCATTATAGGTAAGAAGCTATTGTGTAAGACTCATTCATAGTGTCTATACAAGCATTTTTAAGATGTAGAGTGGGAAACACGGGGTTTATAATATCAGGAGTGACATCAACAGATATAACCCTTGTCATTATCTCATTAATCTTCCTTCACGGTCTAAGCAATTCGCACGTGAAACTCTGAAGCAAGAGAACCAGGTTTCAGACACTGACCATACATATCCAAAAGAAAAATGGCCAAAACAGCAAGAAATTAGTCTCCCTCTTGGATCTTCTCTTTCTGTGCTGTGGGAGAAAGTGCAAATACTGGAGGACAGCATAATTTCTTTTTTTTTTTTTTTAAATTGGAAAATAAGTGCATTAAAGTTATCTTTAATTTCATAAGAGTATGCATAACATGCGAAATTCAGAATATTTTAAAACAGTTTTAATACAGATTTTCAGTTTTAGTGCACTGTACAGATCAATAAAGTTACTACAAATTATTCATTTTTTTGCATTTTTTACTCTGTTCCAAATCTATTGAGATACTTTACAGTTATATGGATAACACAGCTACAAAGCATGAGAAAATGTAGAATTAATCAACCTCTTAAATGCTGATGAACTGAAATGAAATTAAAAGCTTGCCTCTGGTATGCTTTTGGATTGGGTCGGTATATACGTCCATCAAATTCTCTCCTATTATGCTTGTGATCAAACTTACAAATTTTACATGCAGTTGTTGAATCAAGCTGATATCCACAAAGACAAAGTAAAATACACACTGAAATCATAGCTGTATTGTGGATTCAGGTATTTTGGTGTTTGGCTAAAGTGTGCTCATTTTATTCATGTGAGCAGTACTAATAACTACAAATTAATAGGATTTGTCCCGTATCGTGTTATGTAAAGCTATTTCTATAGCGAGTTTGTGTGACAAGTTCCTTTTTAATGTAATCAGATGGAGCCTGTAGACCCACACTAAGAAGAATGTTTCCCTGCTTCAAGTTTGAAAACAAACACATAGGTAGATACACAATTTTACAGAATTAACACAAATACAATCTCCAGCAAGTAATTTTCATTAAAGGCTAGTTTTATACCAATGATTATTTTTCTTTCTTGATCTGCTGTCCAGACTTTTGTTTCCTTAAAATACTTGTGCAGAGATTCAAAAATATCTAACCTATTTCCTTGGAAGACAGAGTGATGTTTCTTTCTAGGATTTGCACTGTCTTGTCAGAAAAGATCATCTGACTAGAGCTTCCTGTTGCTTTCAGACACTGCATTGTCTCTCAGAGGCAGTTTGTTGTGTCACAGTTTTTTATTACTGTGGTATTTATCGTTTATGATTTCTTACATATTTCATAGTAAAACTAAATTTTCTAAATATTTTACTATGGTTCTCATTTATTCTATACAATCCTTTTTTTGAAGTGCCATGAAGAGTCCAAGATGAATTCTTAAAACCCTAATCTTCATTATGAAAACAAGGTTCTTCAGGTCTGTGTAGAGATTTTCCTTCTCAGAATATAGTATGGTAATTTATTTACCCCTTTACAAACAAACTGTGTTTGTCACAGAAAGCAAAAACAGTATAACGTTTTCACCATTATTTTTGGTGAATTCTTAAAATGTGTGGCGAGTGTTTTCTTCTGCTACAGTGTCCTGACAATGACAGCGGATTTTAAAGAATATATCTTTCACACTTACTTAGAAAGTGTTTGAATATATATATATTGGTTGATAAAGAATTAGATATTTTAGACTGGCAATTTGTAATTAAATAGTCATAAGAAATAGGAGGGCAAAGTGGCCAAATGCAGAGAGATTGTCAGATATTTAGAGTATGAAATTGTGTACTCTTTACAATTATTTTGTAATACGACTTTTGGTTCTTTTGAAATAAGGAAAGTGCTTGAATAGATGTAATTACTTATAATGTAATTCAAAATATACTAGAACGTTTCTATAATGACTGAAGAGTGGCATCAAGAGAGTTTTCCAAGCTGTGATGTGTGGTTTAAATTCAGAGTTTAATCACAAATTGTAGAGAGATATATATTATTTTTGTTAAACAGTATTAGAGGAGCACAAGAAAGTCAAATACACTGTCACAGGCAATGCTGCAAGTAAATACAATGCACATATGTTTTTCATAAGACAAAGACATTTTATCAAAAGTGTACCCGAAGTCTTCATCTATTTCTTGGTATCAGAAACAATTTATGGGAGCCTGATGAAGTGCATAGTACTAGCGTCAGGTATACAATCTAGGTTCTAGGGAAAATTAGATCTGTTTTGCTCATTGAATCATAATGAAACACATAGAAAAGTGCCCTCAGGGGTGGGGGTGGAGAACTTTAGGAGAGTGGGCTAGTTATCAGAGCTGTGATCTGCAGTTTGGGTTCAAGGTTTAGCAACAAACTGCACACATGCATAGTATTTTTTAAAAGAACTGACAACGGAGCTTGTCCTTTGACTTTTCATTTCAGTCCTGAGTCTTAAAACGTGGGTTCTTTTGTAGCAGGAAAGTTTATTGGTTGTTAACAGTGAAACAACTTAAATTAAAAAGAAGAAAAAGGTTACAAAGATTGAGCTGGAAACCTTAAAAAATATGGCTTCTGGAAGTCTCTCTCGGAACAACAAATTAGAAGGTCTCGATAGGTTAGTAAATTCCATTGGGAGAGTTGCAGTTAGGAATGATGAGATGAGCCAGCCAGCTTACAAGTAGCTGAACTGTCACAGGCCAGGTTTTCAGGAAACAGAGGACACTCGAAATATGTATTAGTGAAGTTTAGAGTTTTCTAGCAGAGATGAGTAGTGATGGATAGCTGAAGAAACGCTTTGAGAAGTGAATGAAAGGTTTGCAGGTCTGAATGGAAGTTAGCTGCCTGGAGGAAGAGGAGTGGGAGGCCTTGGGGAAGACTACATGTTTACAGTTGTTTCTGAGTCTGTCCATCAGAGAGGTCCTGTTGTCACGATTCAGTAATTTAAAACCCCAGGAAGTATGGTATTGCTGGGAGTATTCTTTGATGCAGTTCAGCGTCAGACAAGGTGAGTGCTGGGGAAGATGAATGAGTGCCAGTTTTCGGTTCAACAGATAATAAGTTCCCAACGATATTGTTAAAGAACAGTAACAGGAGGTGGACTTTTTGAAGATTCAGGTGGATTGGAGCATACTGGAGCTCAAACGTTAGTTACTGTTTTTTCTAAAATGCTAAGAAGTTGAGGCTCCAAAATGTAATTAACTGGTTTCAGAAAGACGTGGCACCTGGGTGTCAAGTATCTATCAAAAAATCTGCAGATAATAGTTTTGCAAATCGGTCATTTGGAATTTTAGAAAAGAAATGTGAAAATCCATGGTAATGAACAAGCTACTAATAATTTTATGTTTTATTGTGGCTAATAACTGAAGAATGTAGAATTAACCTTACAAATAAATGGCAGAAGTTGTTGAACTGCTTCTGGAGGCAGCAGTTGTAGGCTAATAAAGCCTTCCTGCGAAGGAAAATGGAAGATGATTTGCGACCCACTTCCTTGAAAAAAACATAGCCTCTGAAGCTCTTGTTGTTAGCTGAATACTTAAGTAGCAAATAGTGACGGTTAGAATTCCCATTGTGAAAGAGGAACAGCTACATCTAATAAATACTGATATAGAGTAAAATTACAGAGGGAAGGGGAGCTTCCAGCGTTTCTGTTGTATTTGTTGTAGATTGTATTTTTTGTAGCACAGTGAAATATTTCTAAATGAGGGGTAGCAGAAAAATCTATTACATCAGTGCCCGAGCAATGAGATCTGACATGAAAGGTGAGAGCTGCTGTTGCCTCTCAGTGCTTCATCTTAAACTGCATCTTCCTCAGGCCCATGATGGCGCCTCACTTCTCTGACCTACCAAGTAGACAGCACTGCTTTTTATTAAAGGTAGTTATGTAGAAATGTAACGGGAATCTTGAGGAAGTCTGAAGTGTGACTCAGGCACAGTGCTGCCTGATAGATATGAATTGGTGTAAGTTAATGTGTTTTGTTTTCAGCTCATAATCAGTGATTTAGGGATTTCATAATTTCTGCACAGAATTTAAGTAGCATTAAAATAATCCTGCCAACAGGAGCTCAGCCTGCAGACACCCCTTTGTTCCTGTTCACTGTTACAAAAAGCATACCTCTCCCCAAGTGCTGTAATTCCTGAAAATCTGGCACATTGTAGGTTTCCTTGTAAAGAGTATGGGAGATTCCCAACTTTGACCTATTTCAGATCTAAAGAAGGACAGAGCAAGTTTATAGCCTTAGAAGTCTCTTAAGGATCAACTACTAGCTGCCCACTTCTTTTTTATAAAGAAGAGAATCCAACTGTAACATTTCTTTCTGGTGATTGTGCCTTTGGCAAGATGGATGGGGTGAGCCAATCCAAGGCCATGAGAAGTTCCGAAAGTTAAACCTTACTATCTTGCTTCTGCAACCAGCAGGAGATCCCAGACTGCTACAGTTACATCTGCTACTCATTGGCCAGGGTAGCTAAATCCTTCTCCAGCTTCTACTGCTGAACAGTTGTGGCATAGATTCAGCTACAAATTCATTTATAATAAATATAGTGCAGACATTGAACAAACAATATTTTAATGTCTGAGATGAAAAAAATCCATTTAACCCCTACAGTGAGAAGTTCTTTCAGTTCAGGCTATTTTGAAATGAATAAACACTAACCTTTTTTCCATTTAACTAGAAAGTTTTGTACATAACAGTCAACCTTTCTAACAAAGGCTCATTTTTTTGCCTTCAAATTCTTTAGGCAGTGAAAGCATACTTCTAAGGTTGTTTTTTAGTGATATGTAGTGCATGTACCCTGTTTTAGACACATCAAGTAAAACTTCCATAAAACTGCAGAGAGGAAAGTATTTTTGTTTTATATGGAGAGGTAGGGAAGCTGAAGTGCACACACACGGATACTAGATTTTTTTTTTTACATACTTGCCCCAAAACATTTGAATTATTCCCTTTGAACACCACCATTTTGAAACAATTAGTCACTTCTGATAATGAGTATATTGGTGGTTTAGTAGTTGCTATACATTTGTTGGCATGACAATGCCATTTCTAAAGGTGTGAAATGAAAGTGGGGCCTTTTTGACCTAGGATTTATGTACACACAGGGATTGCCTCAGCCAGAAGACCATCATTTCTCTTTTTACAATGATTACTAATGAATTAACTAATGGCATAGCCAGTAGAGCTGGCAGTGTAATTTAGAGGCCCTTCTTTCTGTTCCATTTCCTAAAGAATGTCTGTCTTTTCCAGAGAGGTTTACTTAGTTCTTTCACCATTATCATAGTCTGTTTTTTCTCAAAGTTTGTGAGAGGTTTTCACTTCCAGTAAGGTGTTTCTTGAAGCCCACAATCACAGTTGTGCAAAACTTCAGTTAGCCCATGTCCTAAAGACTGTCAGGATCTGCACTGAGAGAAAAGAAACTCTCAGACAGTTGACCAGCTATTTGGAAGTCGGAAGGTGGGTGCCACTGTGTCCAACATTTCAGTATCAAGGTGGATTAAGAGCATTAAGGAAGCTTAAACAGCTCTCAGGAGAGAGATTCCTATGGTTTTGAAGGCTTATTCCACTGGAACAGTTGCTTGGCTGCAATTTGGGTTGAAAGATCAGTTTTTTTTTTTCTCCTGGAATTGTGCATGCCACTACCTAGTTTTACTTCTTTTATTAAGCATACTCAAAGTTTGAATGTTCAGGTCATGCTTCACATTTGAGAAAGCTCAGACAACACTTCTTGCCAACGGACGTTGCCATGGCAGTTTTCAGGCACTGGCTAAGGCACCTGAAAGGGAAGAGGCAGGTTTTTTTCTTGTTTGGTTCATGTTTTTCTTCTAATGATCTGCTACAACTAATAGTCCCAATCCATATTGGTTAGCAAGTTTTATTGTCATTAAAGTATCAGGCAATTCACCGAGTCATGTAACCAGCTGTGCTATTGGAGGGAAGGGCTAAGATGTGGTCAGATGTTTCATCTGTATTAGCTAGCGTGGAAGAATTTTATAGAACCATGTTGCCTCTTGTAGCAGTGATGGGAGAAACCAAATTAGAATATAAGAGCAGACTTTCTCCCTCTCATTTTCCAAATAAATAATATGGAAGCATCCAGTTAATCATAGTTTCTGAAGCAGGTTTAATGAAGTTAATGTAACTGAACTGCAGTAACGTCGTGCAACTGTGGAGCATTTTTCAACTCAATGTATAGTATATAGTATGCTGTCAGTTGATTGTTTGCTGTGCTTTTTCATATTTTCATAATTGAAATTATCCAGCTGTATTTAGGAATTGTGTAAATAACTGCTTTACTTGTGGATCTTAGGATCATCAGCATTACACTACATCTTCTGGCAGCCTAATATCAATCAGTTACATATGATAGTTGAAGAAAAACTATTCTCGTGAACAAGATTTGCTTTCTAGACTGTAGTGGACTTATTGTCAAATATTTAGCAAACAAGCTCTAAAATATTGAAAGAACCTTTTTTTTTTAACTATTTTTTTTAAATAATAGCATGCTCTTTTCTTTAAGCCCCATTAGCTGATTCACACCTGAGAAAACCTTAGTGGAATATGCAAAATATGAAATGTATGTCCGTGTACATATATTAGCAGGTGATTACTCCTCTACATTATTGCTTTGCTTAAATTCTACTTAAGATTTGTACCAGATAAAGACGTGCTTTTTGGGGGAAGATTTTTTATTTAACTGGAATTTAATTACAACCTTTTTATCACAAATTTTTTAAAAATAGGTACTTATAATGAAAATGTTATGTGTAAATGGTGGCAAATCAGTCAGCATGAAATATGTTTTTATGCTAGTTCTGCTAGAGAGCATCTAATACATGGAATAGCTAATACTTTTGGTGGAATTGCTCTGTCAATATAGCAATGAAGATAAACTGTTGAAGCAGACTAGACACTGTAGGATATACTGATGTGGTAAGCTTTCAGTTTGATTCTATTTCTACCTTTGCAGCATTACTGGAAATTTTAAGTGGAGGCTGAAAGGCTTAAAAGGAGCCTTATTCTAGAGAAGGAAAGTTGCGGACTACAGAGAGGCTTGAAGAGGCTGAAATGGTGGCAGGACGGGTTTGGGTTAGAGAGGTGGGAAGAATGTCATCAGCTGTGTCATCAGCTTTCTGACAGAAGCTGCATTGTGAGAGGTCTGGTAAGTACATTTATCATGTTATCATCAATCATACTGTGTTGCAAGTGAGTTGGGAATCAGATTTTTGTCCTTGCTGTTGGAACATACAGTTACCTCAAATCTTACATATTTTTCAAGCTGTTATAGCAATTTCTAAGCTCTCCTCTGCTAGGCCCCTATGTAAGGCACATGGCAAGGCCATTTATAAGCTTTAACTATTCCTGTGTTCTGGAATGGCATTTGTGGATTATTAGCAGTGTTAGACTATAGCAGATCTTTAGTTACACTGAAGCTGTACTTCCACAAACACTTTAAGCCAGCATAAGCCAAGAGATGCTGCCCTGCCCTGCACAAATGTTCTTGCAGCTGCACACTTAATTGATTGGGGAACTGATTTGGGTTAAAACTAGCCCAGCAAACAAATGTAAACAAAACATTAGCTTTAAACTAGTTTCTGAACTCACTTCATTCCTAGCCTCACAAATATTTATGCTGGCTTGAAGGTCTTCACCTTCTTGGTGTTTGAAGAAAAACAGGAGCCGCTTTTGGGATGCAAGGGCAGGTTTAAAGGGTTTGTGGAACTGTAGTTTAAATTGTGGCTCCTTGCTAAAGAGCCAGACATGTGAAAGGAGGTTTAATGGTCATCTTTTTATGCCCTGACTCCCAAGACACTCCTCGGATAGAACCCAGGGAGTGGCCTTGGACTAATTCTGTCTTTATCACCTTTAACTATTTTTGTCTAAAGAACTTCAAGTTGTATCTTCTGTGATCCAAACTGTGTCTAACAAAAACACATTTCCACACCCACTGAAATATTTTTCTACCCTCTAACAACCTCTTATAACAGATATTTTCTAGATTAGGTAGTTACATTTAGTATTTATGCAACAAAACAATTGGAGAAAAATACTGGACTCAGATGAATTGTGCTTGTCAGTATTACAATCTGACAATTTAAGTAGCTCATTCCTTTTCTCCAAAACTGTGCTAAGATAATTTGTGTGTTTCATAAGTGTTTTATGTTTGGATTACAAAGAATTACAGAGTTTCACTCATCCCAAATCACGTATTAGAAAATGCATTCACGTCTCGTTTATTACATTGTTGGACATCAGAATAAAATTATGGATCATGGTTAGTTGCATCAACTCCTTTCGTTAGTCTTACGGGTCTTATGTAGTACTTATGGATACTTCTGTATTTCTTGGAATTTCTGAGACAATTACAGCTACTTCAATAAAAATTAAATGCCTTTTTTTTTTGAGAAAAATTCTCCTTAATTTAAGTAATCTTGTAGTACAATGCAAATACTAGTTATGTTATTTTTTCCCATCTTTCCCCTATAAGCCTGCCAAATTTAATGCGTTATGTGCAAGAGTTATTCACATAAATCCCAATTTGTATTTGCCTGCTTGGCACTTTTATCTAATACATTGCGAGCCTGCACCACAGCTGCTGCTTCTTTCTGACCTCAGATGCTTGAAGCAAAGGATGGAAAGAGGCTGTGATGCTGCATGGCAGTCTGCCGTAGTTGTAAAAGGTGTCCCTTTGCTCAGCAGAGCTCCACTGGAAGGTTTCTCTTCCCACCTGCATTCTCTCCTTGGAGATCCTCTAAGGTGACCTGACCAGCATAGAGCTGTCCTCCCAGGAAATAGGCAATGGTTCTGTCACAGGCAGTGTGTGGGCATGGGCATGGAAAAGTTGCGCTATGCCACTGTTTGGGGATTTTGTTTGTGTTTTTTTAAACAGTTAACCTAAACATCTGGTCAAAGATCAAGATATTATTCTGAGTTGCATCGACTGAAGCACATATTACCTCTGGAACTGTGAAGACACTACAAAATCATTAATTTCTTCAGCTAGTATTGAAGAATTAACTCCTACATTCTACAAACCAAAATTCAGGAATGTAGCTTGCAACATGAAATTTAGAAGATATGGGAAAGATAAAGGACAGATTATAGAGGTCAACTACCAATTCTGTCTAAACTGTAAGTTTCCTCCTCTTCTCAAAAGTAACTAGGACACTGTGTTATAAAAATAGTCTTACAAAACTCCATGGTGGAATGGGTGTTAGTAAGCTCTCAACATGTGCCCTAGGTTATTGCTATTTGTGTGTCTGTCGCTGATTTATTTCTAATTTCACTTTATCTTTGAAACACCAATCTATTTTTTTAAATTTTCTTAAATGTTCTTTCACTGTAATGTAGTAGAAGATGAACAGTAGTGGAAAGATTTTAATCTTGAAAATACATAAAAGAAGGATTGCTTGGACTGTGTGAATTTCCAATTCATTCTGATTATTCAAGGGTTTTGACTTTTCTTTCACTAAGAGTTTGCAACCTGATAGTTGCTTTCAGTTACAAAGGTCAAAAACATAATTGACTGGTTTACAGGTGTAATTCCTTAAAAAAATTCAATAAAAGAAAAAATAAGGTTTTCTCTAAAATTACCTGGAAGGCTGCTGCTGGAAAAGCAGTTCAGCAGATTAATAGTCTAACTTTTTATTTCTTAGCCCTCTTCTCTGTATTTTCTCTAGTTTCTCCTTACAGCATCTATGTTATTCTGTCTTAAAAATATAACTGGGATCTTTAAATAAGAGAAGGGTAAAAACCACTGATCATTCCAGCTAAAGACTTAAATTGCAGTTTAAACTGGAGCTCCTTAATCTAAATAAATTCAAAGAAATACTCTTAAAATATAGAATAGAGTATTTCAATAGAGTATTTCACATTGAAATAGTTGAATTAACATACCTGAAAGGTCAGCAGTTTTCAGAAGGGAGGAGTGTGTACCACTGCTGATGATGGAGGGGACAGAACCTGTTAATCTAGCCCTGCCAGCCTGTGAGCATGGAAGCAGAGCCTCTTCTATAATAGTACTCCTTTGATAAGGGCTGGGGGGGAAACAACAACATCAAAAAAAAGCCTTCTTATGTTGAGTTAGCTAATGGTTTTTCATTTGAAAGGTGTGAAAAACTACTAGAGGAGCAGATTAGTTTTCCAACAGGGTACTGGACTGAGGAAAAAATTACCGGGAAGTCTAAGGATTTACTTTTCCTTGCAACATCATATATGAAAACTCAAGTTGCAAACACACAATTCTGCACTGTAAACATTCTATGCAATTCAAAGAGGGTATAGGAGGTAGAAGGAGCCAGAGATACAAAAGCTGTTTCTTCAGAAAAGGTAGGAAAGTTGAATTGAAAATTTTAGATCTAATTTATTAAAATTGAAAATCTTAATATTTCCATTTAAAGGAAGACTAATTTCAGTTCTTTTCCAGAGTAAAAATGTTGAGTAGTATGGAAATTCAACCAGCTCCAGTTTGAAGCCTTTTCAAGCATAAGGAATGATTATTATCATAAGCAACTTTAAAGTAACGCTGGAGTTTTTTTATTTTAACTCATGTGAAGTAGTATGAAACAAAACCTGGGTGCTTAAATTATTTTATGTTGTAGTTATTAATAATCAGAAACCACACTTTTAAGAAGAATTTACTACAAACTAAGTCGCATGGAATGTTTATAAATAGCAGGTTGAAAAAAATAATGCACCTCTTCCATGCGTGCAGTGCTACCAACTTCTTAGGGGTTAGTTTCTAACTCGTATACAAGCGGTGCTTGGGAGCAATACCAGAACTTGAATGCTAATATTGTTTTTTAGTAACTTATAGATATTACTGTGATGTAGCAGGTAGTCTGTCACAGAAATTGCGCGCTCTTTCTCTCCCCCCCGTGTTGCGATCTATAGCTATAGGGTTCTGTACATTTTTTTTGTACTATGAATGCTTTTCTGTGTCTGTCATTCACCCGCCTACTTCTCTTAGTGGTGTGTCATGAGTTAGTGTTGATCTGCTTTGCTTTACCAGGATCTTTTATTATGGTTTTCTCAGACTTGGCATTTTATCTTTGTAGATGCTTAGGAATTAATGTCTCATAATGAGCTGACATTTGCTACTTTGAAGTCAGAATTTTTAAACAGGAGACTTGGCAATAGATGTACTGTATCTGCTCTTAACAGTTTAATTAATGCCGTGTTATGTATGCACTTTTTTTAGCATATACTATTTGGAAACACTACTTGATCTATAGAATGAAAAAAGTGTGCACACTCCCTAAGTGATGCACATTGTTGTGTCTGTGAACTCTGTACGTTTGTAATGTTAAATTTGCCAAAGTTAATGTGTTGAAAAGTAACAAGTTACTTAAGTTAGTTAAATGTCTCTTTCTAGAGGAAAATTACCATAATAGTTACTTTTACTAAAATGCAATTACTGTCATTGTAACAATCAATCATATTTTCTTGTGGAAGGAACTTTACCTAGCTCTGAATGCATTAAAATGTAAGATTGCTCTGCTCAGTGTTAAAATAAGCTGCAGAAGCAATGTACTTTTGGGGAGAATCAAGTGGAAGTTCCAGTCATATGGTTGTCTTTAAGACTATTCAAAAATAGAAATTAACTTCTTAAATGAAATTGAGCCCAGTGACTTGTAAAACACCAACCAAAGCATTATAAATTCTGAAAGGCTTTAAAAATAATTGAAAAAGTTTTTGTTACAGCTGAGCTTGGTTAAGCCGTAAGCAACAAGTTCCCATATGCATTTACCACTTGGCTGACAGAATCTCTGGGGTTCCCCACAGCAATCTGTAGAACAGAGTTGGTTTGTCTGCTATGGCATCCTCCCACTTTTCTTCCTTGCAGCCTCTTCTCTCAGTCTTATTAAGCAGTCTTTGTTTTCCTACTGTTTCTTTTTCCTACCCTTCTTTCTTTCCCAATTGTGTCTTTCCAGTGTCTGTTCTCCTAACTCCTGAGAAAAATTCCTGAGGAAATAAAATCTACTGCAAAACGTAGGAGCAAGATAAAGAAACTGTGAATTTTCTACTAGATTGATTCCCAAACTAGTCTCTGAGAGTTTTAGATATATCAGAGGTCGTTGTTTCATCTTGACCTCTCACGCTGTGTGTAACTTTAGCAAGAACCGGCAAAATTGCTGAGGCCCAATGGAAATACTGAAGTTGCTTTGATTTGCTCGTAGTACTGCAGGTGGCTGCTCCGTACTCCGTGACTTCTCATTTCTCACTGAAGTGTATGAGGACCAGCACTAGGAGAGAATGATTTCAGTAGCTGTCTCGGCATATTTATTACAGTACCCCTTGTCTTGCGGTACTCATTTCCAAGGACAACAAAGTCACGTTTTAAAGTACAGGACTATAATGTTGAATATAAGGTAATACCCACCAATCTTTAAATGTAAAGAGGTGATTCTGTAACAATATTCGGTAATCATGTCTCTCATGGTACTGGAATAAAGGGACTGCATTTCAGCCTTACTTTGCTAACTGTAAATTTCTGTCTGTTTTTTTAAGTAAAAATGTGTTATTCTTTTGCTCTCATTGCTTCTGTTCATCCTGGTCCTGGATAGAGCTGATAGTCTATGTTTATTCTATGAAGTGATGTTACCTTGAAAATAAATGAGGAATGTTTTCAATATCCTAGATCAAAATCATGAAACGTGTTATAGTTTTATTGGCAGATCAAGCACTGAGATTTTGAAAACAATTTTTGTATTTTAGTTTTTCAAGTATTATATTCTTATACTTTTGTACAGATAATAGCATAGCACAATTGTTACTATTATATAAATGAGTTTGTTATATAATAAATTATATGGTAGAGAAATTAGTTTATATAATACTCAAAGATATTTTCATGACTGCTTTTACAGGAAGTGTCTTTCCTTGCACAAAATACTTTTATCTGCTCTGCTGCAAACAAAATACGTACTTAAATTCTCAGACATGAAAATGATTTTGGTGCTCAGCTTGAGATGTCCTATGAAGAACTTAATTTTTTTTCAGGCAGTATTGATCACCGCCACATGGAAATATGATCCAAACTGTACACCCATAATTTGAGGCACAATTAATAATCTCTTGAAAGTTTTGACCTGTCTTGTTAGAAGTTTAGCTGATTTGTTCTAAGATAGTGGATCTAAAAGGATTTTTATAATTTCATTTTTTTGTTTGTCTTTATATAGATGCAAAAATAGCATCTACATTGAAAAACAACTGCTAAAACATGCACCATAAGTGTTTTCACACTTTGAAATTCATGTTAATATATGATTCAACTGTGGTATATGTAGTATGATAAACACATGCATTCCATACATCCCAAGTTTTTGTTGGGTTTGTGTTAGGTTTATTTTGCACAGAGTGCCATAGGTTTTAGTGAGTATATATACCCATTGATAATACACATAATTAAGTATTTTTCTGTTTAAAATATGAATGTTATTTTAATTCCACCAGTAAGGTAAATTATTGCTGCAAGTGTATTTTTAATATTTATTTCAGTGCATGATTTTCAAGCTCTCTTTGATACAAGAGAGTGATAACAGTATCTGTGATTTAAATCACGGTATTTTCTTGTAAGTTCATTAAAGAATTGCAATTTTTGCTTTAAAATCTGTGCTTTGGTTTTGGTTTTAAAATTTATTCTTTTATATGAAAAAGTGTTCTGGCTGGTATTCTAGAGGCCTTTGTTGGATTTTGAAGAGATCACTCACCAAGTAATATCCTTCTACAAAGTTTACCTTGTACTAAAAATGCTTTACTTAATGTCTCAGTGTTATGGATCACATGGTAATATGATATACCTAAAATCCAAGTGCCAAATTGTCTGTTCCGAGCCAAATTTATCACAAACGTATTGGGTAAGCAGTCTCAATACAGCTTATAGGATTAACTCAAAAAGTACAATAGCGAAAACGTAGGAGGAATTTGGAGAGGTACATGTGGGTAGGGTAGGAGGGAATCAGAATTGTACAGAATGGTTGAGGTTGGAAGGGGCCTGTGGAGATCCTCTCTGTGAATGAGAGACAGAGGTTAGAGAAGAGCAGACATCTGTCTGACACCTAGATTGATCATGAAAAGTTAGGAACAGAATACTTCATGGGATGACGTGCGAAGTGAAGGGGGAGAGCAGCATTACCAGTGTTTGGAATAGAGGCTGCATACTTGATCTAATGCAAGGAAAGCATTTTTAAGCTTTGAATGTCTTTAGTCAGTGGCTAACTAGATTTTGGGGCTTTACAGGGTTTCTATATGACATATATGTAATAAGCTCTTAGTTCCATTTCTAGACTGCATTTCCAATCTATGTGGGTTTTTAATGAAAATTTTTAAAATTTTATTTTGTTAATGAGAGATACTTAATGTCTTATTTAAACAAAAATAATAGGAGGCTATACATATTTCTGTTATATATAGAATAGTTGTGATCATTTATTTTATTAATATGTGTGCATAGTTAGCACATGTAAACTATCTAACCTGATCCATACTAACAATTGAATAAAAAAACCCCAATGAATAAAAAAAAGAGCATTCTTAAGTCAGAGGCTGAAAAAATATTTTTCAAGGCTGACTGAAAAAGCTATTCTGTCTTTAGAGTAAGTTATGATATAGATGATAAAGGTAGTTAGAAAAGGTGAACAGAAAGCATAGTAACAGCTTGCCTAGCTAGAAAGATTTTTCGGTAGATTAAACATAAATACTCTTGTTTATAAAATTCCTCTTGACTATGAAGGGCTATCTCCTTATTGCATTTCTGTTAAACATTTTTAGATTAATATATAACATTCTGGAGTAATTGTCTATTAATAACTTTCTACAAGTTGCCCTATTAGAATTACATTTTATTTTTTCTATCTTGCAATATATTGCTGGAATAGATAATTACTTCACTGATGTAATCATAGAAATAATAGTATTGTCCTTATGTTGGAAAAATGGAGGTTAATACAAATGATGTTCTAATTAGAATTCAGAAGACTGGTTGGCACACAGTTGATTTTGTTGACTCTCAGCCTAATCTTGTTACGTTGTTTTTAACTATGAAGAGAGTGGGTTTAAAGATCTCCAGCCGTGCAAACGAGATGAGGGAGTTACAAAGAGCTTAAAGAATCAGAAAAGTATGACTCCTTCAAAACAAATTATGTAATAAACACAATGCTTAAAAACTTTGCCTAAACATCCTGTAATGTAATGTGGACACTTCTGAAAAACAATTCAAATTTCTGGTGCCATTAAATAGAAAGAGTCAAAGCCTTGTACTACTATGCTACTTACGGTACTACTCTCTAATTGTGTAACGTCTGTGTTCAAGTAGCATATAGGTGTAAAACACTACTACTATGTTACATTTTTATTTTAATAAGTGTAATAGTACTTTAAGTACTATTTTTACAAATACATGGAACATTTGTATTGGGCGGCCTCAATAGCTCTTCTCAGTAAGACTGTTTATAGCATTAGATTCTGTGAGTTCCAAGACGTTTATGTCAAACTTTATTGATATCGGTGACTGCCGACACAGGCGATTCAGACCTTTTCGTCTTTTTTTTTTTTTTTNGCTAACATAAAATCTTTACCTTCTGTGGCCATTTGACTGTACCTAGGTTATTCAGATTTAATTGCATTATGTGGGTAAATGCAATTGCTGAATGCTTCAGATAAAACTAGATACAAGCATGGGCCAAGATGGACATGTGAAATTCCATCAACTTTAACATAGGTGCCCTGTCCGGTGGTTCTTGTAGAGTGAACCTATTGCAACAGAACAGGACTTTATACCCAGCTCATGTGGCTCCAAGACTTTCTATTTATACAATAATGACAAATACTTTACATAAACAAGGTGCTTTTCAATACGTTCTTTCTACAAACTGGCTCATAGAAAACCATTGTAACTATATTATTACTGGCACATCTGAGGGCTTTGGACCATTAGCTGTGTTCTTCACCCACCTACTCTGTGGACATGAGGCTTTACTTCAAAGATCTTTGTGTTTTCTAATCTTACAGTTGATACTGCTTTAAAGAAAATAATCTATGACTGATTTGTAGATCTACTGTTCCCTTAATTTCAAGTTTTGTTGAGTATCTGTAGGAGGTTTTGTAAAATGATTCCTCTGTATGAATTCAGAACCCAAAGTGTGACCTACCCAGTGCACGCATACTTTATTCAAGTGTTTCCCAGAAAGACCCCAGTAGACCCGCTTATCAAAATAAATAAAAGTGTTAATGTTTCCCTGTGTAGTTCTCCACCATTATACCTATTAAATCATTAGATTTCAAGTCAGGTCAAATTAGCATAGGAGAACCGAAAAGTGTAAAACGCTTCAACATCATTCTTTTTGTCTTTTTTTGTTTATTGTTGTCTGAAACAGAAGTACATGCACAGAAAATTAGAGCATATATATTTAATATTTTCAGGAAGGTTTTATTTATAGCTGTGATCATGGTAAAAATTCAACCGCTCTACAATTAACCTCTTATGCTGTGGTAGAGAATGGTGACTATGTTCACTCATTCTGTAGTATTTGATGTAGACAGGGAAAATCAATACACTTTCAATGAAAGTATCAACGAATAACTTTGGGGTTTATTCGAGGGTATCTTACAATACTTCATATTAATGAGAAGTTGCAAATGGGACAGAGATGAATGGCTGTGAGGATATGGTAGATAAGCATGAGTTTGCAATGGTAGCAATCCAGATGATTTAAAAATGAATACTTTTGTGAATATTATTATATTAAGTCTGGGCCTGAGAAACAGTGTCCTGTTCAGAAGTATCATGGATCTATCTGCTATTAAAGATTAAGAAAAAAAAAATCTAACTTTCAATGTTCAGTAAGCACTGAGAATCAGCCCAGCTAATAATAGGACTTGTTTAAACGTGTAAGCATTACAGGCAGTCCAGCAAAGAGGAGGAAGAAGTATGAAAGGTGATGTATGTATTTGCAGCCTTTAGAAAGGCTGCAGAGCTGGACGAGTCACTTTCTAAGGTTTCTTTTTGGTCAAATACTTACATCCATAGTAAACTTCAACTTGTATGCATATATGCACCTTATCATTGTATCTGAAAGCATATACTGTCCCTCATATACAATAAAACAGTATATATAAAATAAAACATAGGGAAATAAATGGTAGCAAAGACCTTCCCAGCTTTATGAAATCTAGTTCACGTCTTCTTTGAGTAACAGAAATTTTGCTTTTGTGAGTTACTAAGTTCTATGTAGGATGCTTTTTTTGTGTGTTAAGGTGTGTAAAATGTGAAAGAGTCATCAGCATTTTAAAATATTTTTTCCTCTGATTAGAATGGATTTTTTTTCCTTTCAGATTCATTGCTATATACAAAGCAAAACTTTTTTTCTTTGTTTAATTTGCCCCATTTTTTGTTTTAAGGCAACATTCAAAAGTATCCATGTTAATGGCTTAATTTCAGTTCCAATCATTTATCTTGGTTAGGAGTGGAGGTCAGAGCTATACTGCCATTTAACTTTTCTCCATATAATAAACCAGTTATAGAGCTGGAAAGCATATCATTTCTATAGGCAAAATTTTCTTTTGTGTGGAAAAAAAATAAATGTTTCAATCAGTACTGTTCTTATCTTCAGGAGTTTGGGAGATATTTTTTATTTAAGTCCTTGACTTTTCATTATGGAGCATCTTTACTTTAAGTTGGAGAAAGTTCAATATAGATGTTCTATACTAGGTGTGATTTGTTCCTTCTTAAAACCGAGCGTGTTTATGGTCAGTTCTCTAGGCAATAATCAGCTGAATCAGCATTTGATTGCCTTGGTACATGGCTGCACAACTGTCTGCCAGTGAGCTCTTTTGCCTTTTATTGTAGTGTTTCTATTTTGTAAGTTTTTAGGTGTTCCCATATGTTGGTAAAGCATCCTATTCTCCCTTGATTTTTTCATTTTTTTAAAGTTGCTCCGCCTTTCAACAATCATTCATGTGAATTCCCTTGGCTCTTCTGATACAATTTTCATTTAATGCTGATTCTGTGATTACGTACAACACTGTTGCCAATTCATTGAACTGATTAAATTTGACTTGCAACCAAACAAAATCATCTTATCAGAATTTATAATTTTGCAGATTTCCATATACTATTTTTTATCTCTGTCTTTGTTGGAGCGATCAACATTTCTTGGTACGTACGTTTGCAGCAGAGTAAGTAAATCTGTGTCCTTGAGCAGGGATGTATTTTTCTGGGAATTCCCTGCAGAATTGTATCGAATACATCGGAGTAAGATACCATGAAGCATGAGTATCTAGAAGGAGGAAAACTAGGTCAATTGAAATGATCACTGAGACTGTTCGAGAAGGCCCGTGAAGGAGAATTCTGATTTCATACCTGATCACTTCAGACTAGATAACCTTGGAAAGTAAGCCAGGCAGGGTAAAAATACTTTTACTTGTGTGTTGCAATCCAGGAGACTATGGTAATATTCCCACGAGCTAAGCAAAATGGCCGGAGCTACTAAAATCTCCAACTTTGAAACAGCAGAATAAACCTATTTGGTCTTCATTGTTTAGTACAGGTACTAGTACAGTCTAGTGCAGGTTATTTTCCAAGTGACTAACGTTGGCAGTTAGGAACTATTTTCTGCTGAACATACTGCTCTTTTACATAAGCAGTGTCTTGCGTTGCTGATGCTCTTGTTATCTAAGGAGGAGACTGCCTACAATGTGAGATCTGTTCGTTCATGCTGTTACCAGTAGTATGTACAGGATGTACATACCCTTTTCTTTATCAAAATACAGATCTTTCTCTCTGCCTGCCTTTTTACCTTTTCCTTCTGTCACTCCTACAGTTTATTTTAAACTTTAATTTATACCGAGCTTCTGCTTTCTCTATCAATATCACATCATTATTCTTATCTGATTCTCTTGATAATTTGTTTGCACTGGAATTCTTGGCAGTGAACTAAGAATTTCATTGTCTACCTACTCTCTTTTCTCTTGGAGAGTATAATAGAGTGGGAGGGAGAAGCCTCATGGTAATATTTTTATATTTGAAATGTAGCCACACTTTATATGCTCCTACACATCGTGCTACTTATAGATAATGAAACAAGTCTCATCTTGTGGTCTACTGATTTTCTATTTTGGACTATTTTGTGCTAATTCTACTCATTTCATCTGAAACACTCTTATTAATGCTGCTTCTCTTTTCTACGTCTGCCTCTGTGGCATTATTTAGGAAGGGACTATTATCACTAACTGGGAAAGCATAGCAATAATTCTCACCCCAAGAAATTAAAAAACAGTAGTGAAATTAATAGGATGGTGCCACAGATATAATCATCTCCAGTTTCCCATTGAATTAACCGGCACGGAGGAGAATGCATCCTTTAGAAACACAACGTGCTTCCTCTTCTGCACCCAGCTGGCTCTGGTGCACAGTGACACAGAACTCCGCTTTTTCCTTCTCTCCCATCACTTTGGAAGGCTCTTGGGACCTCAAAGTTCCCTCAGTCTTTCCTGTAATAAATCCAGTAGTGCAACTGGATCTTGTTAAAAGTGAATGGTAATTTGAGGAAAAGAAAATGCAGTGCATCTACTGAACAATTACTAATTTAATGTTACAATGCTATTTTTCGTTATGCATCTTTGTAAGCCACTTAAAGTAAACAATGATAGCGTACACAGGAAGTAAATAGAATTTAGTTTTAAAATAGGTTGTCATTGGCAGAAAGGACTATTTTTAATCCCTGTTTCTTCTAAATAAGAAAAAAGATATTTTTACGTATTTCTAAAAGATACATGGTTTAAAGTAAAGCTTTTCTAATGGCAGATCATGCTTTTTCACATCCATCATCTCCTGCCTAAGAGATTATTTGTTCTGCTATGAAGTTTCTGTTTGAAATAAGTTTACTCTACACTTTTCTTCTTACAGAAATTCTTTCAGCTTATTTTTGGGTTGCTTAGATTTCAAAGTAAACTGGGAGTGCTTTGATAACATTTAAGGATTCAGCCTCACCTGAATTCAAAAGACACAGCAACAAGAAAGCCTGCTGTGTTGTTCATCTTTCTTAGTCATTTTTTCATAGTCAGCACCTGATATAAAAGATAATGTCATGTGATTCACATAAATATTGAAAAATCAACTTGAAATTCCGAAGTCTAATTACATAATACCTTATCATGAACGTTCAGTTAAGCATTCAAAAACGCTCATTACTGACCAAATAAAACATACATGGAGGATCATTTCTTATATTTGACAGTTATTTTCAACTGTGTTTTCTGCTTAAAATGAATTAATAGAACAGTGGAGGAAAATTTCAGTTCTGAAATATGCAGTGTTGGTATACAGAAATACTCAGTTTGATTTTTTTTTTTTACCATATCTTAATACTTACAATCTTTTAGGTACATTAAAATTTTTTTGTAATGGCTGGACTGGAGAAGAATTTGAAATTTATTTAAGCTGATTAATTTGAATCCCCTTTCCCAATGATAACTGCAAATGAATAAACTTTTTTTGAACATTTTATGATCGATTTTAGTGTTTAACTGACTCTACACACTATCTTGGAGACTTGTTAAATCCTAAATATTGTTTTTGATAAACATGGAAATAAGAATTTTTTTTGTGTCTAAACATAGTTACAGTCATCAAATATCCTTCATGAGATCAGTTCCAGTGTAATTGATTGAAACTTGAGGGTCTCTGTTGGATAATGTTGAATAGATGAAATAATGGCTATTTTTTTGCCTTAAATATTAGGATGATGCTTAATAAAGGAGCAGTATGTCATTTATAGATGTGGATTGACAAAATAGGTGGCAGTTTATTCTTTTGAGGGTAAAACTAAGCACTTTTATTCTAAAACCACATTAACGCCATCACAATTACTGTCCTTGTTCTTGCCTAGTTCCAGGGCACGCTTGCTCATGTTGCTGATCAAACCTTGTTCGACCACATCCCAAGCCTTATCAAGCATAGACGATCTGTGGAATATCACCGCTTTACTGTGTAGCTATACGTCCTAACAGAAAACATCCTTAATATAGAAAAAATATATAAAGTGGTGAGTGTGTTTCTGCCTTGAATTGGAGAGGCGAGACAATTGTAATACTCATCTCAGTTCAGTTTCTCCCTCCTTTTTGAGAATGGTCATGAGCCAGTTGTGTTACCAGTTTTTGTTAGGACACCCGCCTTTTCTTTCACACAGGCCATAAGGCATTTAGTCGGATGGTAATGGCTCTTGAGGACTGTAGGTCTGCTTTGGGTTTGACTTCTCATGGGCCAGTTGAGGGATTTGTGTAGCGTTACAAATTCAGCTAATGAAAATGAGCGCGTTTGATGGTGTTCAGCAGGATTTGGAATTTTTCTGAGAATGATATCCAATACTAGTTAGATATTTTTCAGGGGAATATTTTCGGTGGATAGTTTCCCACTGCAGATGGTGGCAGAGAAGATAGCATTCCTTTTTAACTTGAATTTCTTTGTTTGTTGTTGATAAACAGTTCTGGGAACAAAATTCATGGGAGATGCAATTTTCTTTTTATGTGCCGTGGAACGCTAATATGTTAGTTAACTTAGTCCTTAGTACTAATTTTCTTTTTTTTTTTCCCCTCTAGCTTATTTTTTCAGAAGAAATGCTGGTCATATGAGTTTCATTATTGTAAATAAATCTTAGTTTCCTGTAATATATGTGCCAACCTGGAATAAATCCCTGTGTGCATTTTCAAAATTTAGTTCAGTTTATTAACTTGAACTGTTTGTTTCAGAGTCTTTCGAGTCCTTTATGTCATGGTTTCAAAATACCATTAAATATTCTTCCAACTGTAAGAAAGCTTTTCTCTCTCAGTAGTTTTTCAGGAAAAAATCTTCTTTGGAATGAAAAGAAGTTCTAATTTAGCAAAAAATCGACAGTTTGGGCCTTGAGTTATGTGTAGGGACACAGTAACCCAATGTCGTTAACAACTGAAGATTTCACAGTTAATTACAGGTTTTTGAAATAAACCGGATAGTGTCTTGTGTATTTTTTTGTAGTAAGCAGCTTTAGATCATTATGGGGTTTGATACTTACCTCTCTTCTCTTTTTTTTTTCTTGTTGTCCATTTTTAAGGGCTTTCATGTATGTTTTTAAAAGCTAAAATTGATCTGTTACTTTATTTCCTCCTATAGAAAGAAAATAGTATCAATATTCTCACCTCATACCAACAAGTCTCAGTATTAGGATTATTCTGTAGGCCAGGCCTTTGTCAAAAAGTCTGGAAGAATTAATTAAAACCTGATGTCTTCACCAAATGTTCAGGGTAACAAGGTGATGCCTAAAATGAAATACCTATCCTACAGCATGCAGAAAAATAGAATACAGTAATGAATTCAGGTGGATAAATTGTAAATCAGGCTCTACTTAATTTTCTTTTACTTTTGTAAAAGCAGCAAAAATGTACTGCTGCGGCCAGATGAACCGTTCAAGCTGCAACTGAGACTTACTAAAAGGTAATTCCACACTTCTTCATGCCTCCATTTTTGCCAGAAGCTAGTAAAGCTGCTGACAAAACTGCACGTAGAGTAGTTTCTTAATCCAATTCTGTCAAAATGGCCGAGGTTAAATTGAACTATTAACATACAGTGTACTTACTCTATGGTAGATGCAATCTTTTTGATACAGGTTTGCCTATGCAGTCGTGTAAGTGATGGGAGAGGATGGTAACCTCCTTTAGGGAGAATGAAGATGGTAATGGAGATGCCTCCAGCCAGGGGCAGGGATCTCTTAACCCAGTCAGCTGAATCCAAAATATATCTATTATAGGCTATGGGTTTGTGCAGTTGGTCTGAATTGAGACCCCAGTTCTGCTTATTGCACAGGTCCACAATGAGTTTGCCGAGAGCGTTATGGGATGCGCGCTGGCCACGTTCAGTTAATTGTTCTGGTGGAAAGCTGTTCTGCCTCAGCACCTCCCACCTTCAAATTCCATGATAAAGGACCATCCTATCTATTTTATAGCACAAAAATTCCTAAGAACAGGGGATCTGTCATGGTACGCTCATTGTGTGCAATGCAGTGTAACGGTGAGCTACCCAGATCAACGTGAAAGTCCTCTCCAGAACTGAAAGCAGTCTAGCTGCATTAGGATTATCGTGTTTCTCATGAACTAGCTTGAGTTACACTGAAGCAGCTGTACTACGTTGAAGACCTGCCCTGCTATCTATGCACAGCAATGCTCTTTGCCATGTAAAAATACGACCTCATTCAGAGTTTGTCATGTATCTCAGAGTTGCACTGCATTGTTTAGCATAAATAGAACTACAGAAAGGCAGATACTTTTGTCTTTGCTTGAACTAGTGAGTACTGTGTAACATAAGCTTGTGTGAAACATAGCACCCAATTTTCAGTGTCTGATATCAGAGTTATCCTGTTAACGTTAGTCATCTGTATTTTCCTTTCTGAGCAAAACACGATGTTAAGTACTGAAATGAAGCAGCATTTTGGATATTTATAACTTGTTTATCAAATAAATTAACTTACAGTTTTCAGTTTCCCTTATTTGCCCTGCTGTTTTCTACAGAGGTATTGGTATCGCTGTAGTCAGGAGGCAGTAAATCCATTCGTTCTGCTGTTTCCTGGGGCACAGCTGTTTCAGTTTGCTGTGGTTTTTTGCCTGTCTGAGATCTTCTTAGGCCCGGTGGCTGATTTACTGCCCCATATGCTCTCTTTGGTATTTCTCCACAGTGTATATCTACCCAGAGTGACAACCTTATACTGCTGAGGGTTTACCTGTATATAACTGCTGCTTTTCTCTAATTACAGACATGGTCAGCATCATTCTCATGCAGTCTCTGTGTGATAGATAGACTCTGTCTTTTTATAACTGTTGGATTCTCTGCTCCTCTGTGGAGTTTTCATTCTGCCCCTCTTGGGTACTCTGAGGGGACTAGAGAAGAGAATTATGAGGCAGCCAGAACAGTATTTTTACTTTCTCTCTGTCATGCAGTAGGAAACCTACTTGGTAGCTACCAATGGAGCTACCAAAGCTCCAATGCTGACCTGGGGCTGATGGGGAAGTTGCCCGGCAAGGTTGAAAGACGCAAATTTAAAGTTGAAATCTTTGTATTGGTTAGGAAACATATTTTCTGCTCAACATTAATTATGATTTTTCATTTTAAGGCAGTGCCCCAAGGTCTAAAACTTTTATATGAGAGATCTTTGGCCCAATGTATCACGTGTAAATGATATAGTGCTGGTAGTCACTTGCGAGTGCTCATTTTTCCCTATAGTTATGAATGAGAGAACTTTTAACTGTGTTTTTTAACTGTGATTATGATTTGCTTTTTAACTGTAACTGTGATTTTTAACTGTGACTAGCAAAACAATGGTTTATTGAAAACAGCACTGTGATCTGACAAAGATTAGACTGTAACCCGAGAAGGCACAGCGAGGAGATATAGTGATCAAAATTGAGAAACAACTGCTCTGTAAAGAGTGATTGAATTGTTTAGGATTTTTCCACTTTGCAAAGAGAACACTAAATGGAGAGTTATGGAGGGGGCCTATGAATTCATGAATAGTGTGGGAAAGGTGCACAGAACATATTTTTTAATCATTTTTCATAATACAAGAAATAGGCAGTATACAAACGTGAAGTGTTATTAAATAGTGCAGAAAAAAATTTTGGAATGCGCTCCTACAGGAGGCTGTGGAGGCCAAAAGCATGAACAGATTTTTAAATTGCCATCAGTGGCTATTGAAGTGAAACAAAAACCCTAAAAACACACACAAAACAACTCTTCAGGGTACAGACTCCTGTTCAGGAAGATCCTAAATGGCTCATTGCAGGAGGCAGAGGTGTTACAGGACTTGGTGACACCCAGAGCCAGGGTAATGTGTTAGATGAACATTAGTCAGACCCAAACGGCTGTCTGTCAGGGACATAATCATTTTATGGTTTATCTTTGCTTACATCACTAGAACCATTAAAAAAATTGAATTTTGTTAATATCAATCCATATTGTAAAAATCTGCCCAAAGTCCTTGGTCTTCAGCTTGGTGTTTTTATTCTTCGTTTAAGCTGTTCTTTGCCTACTTAAACATAGCCAGAGGGAAATGACTCCAAAGCAGCAGCAGAATTGGGAGAGGTCGGAGAATACAAATAGCATGGGTGCACTGCAGAGTTCAAGCCCTCGTTTACTTCGGTTACAGTTGAACATCATCCTGGCGGGGAGCATCGTAACGGGCTCACCTCTCCAATTTTCGTGTTTTCATTTGTATTGCACTTCGTCTGCGACAGCAAGCCCGGAGAACCCCGCTTGATTGAATTTGCCAACAGGTTGAACAGTGTGCTGTAGCTGTAGTGAAATCTACACTTAAACTGGACTCCTCCACCACTGTTGCCAAAAATAACAAAGAAAACAGGTGTAAGTAGCTATAGGATGTATAGCCAAACACTTGACAGTCATGCTTTGTTTTTTCAGTAAGTGGGAGTGTTTTCATGCATGTAGCCAATTTCAGTGCTGGAACACTAGTGATACTATGAATGACTTGTACAGTACTTTTCATCCCAAGAGTTTTTCCGATTGTGCAAACTATGACTCACTCTCTCATTGCTGAAATCCAGCCACCTTTGGCATTGAGCGCAGAAGTTGTGTAATAGTCCGTGACAGTTCAAACTGAGATTTTGCTGTACTTGAAGTCATCGGGGTACTTTCTCGATACATGTATTAATGCTGAAGTCTGCTCTTTGCTTAGTTGGTGAGAATTTAGTAATTCGCAAGCTCTCTAGAGCCCCTGATGACTATTCAAAAAGTATTAGGCCTAAATATCGTATAAGGTTTGTCAGTGTTTGTTTTAAAAATTGTGGAAAATTTAGTATTTTTATGTTGGTTTTAACAGTGCCTCTGTTGTTGAGATTGACGTCCTTCAGAGTAGCGATGGATTGGTGGAAGGATTTGCATAGTGTTTGTATATGCACTGATTTCTTTCTTGTGTCTGCGTTTGTGACAGCAAGCGCTCTTGTAGGTTAGAGGTGGTGGCTGATCTCGTGTTTGCTGTGTTGATATATGGCTCACGTAATATATCACGTGTATTTCACAAGAGCTCGCCATTTTTTGTGATATTAAAAAAAAAATCAAAGTTTTGTGCCTCAAGAAATCCTATAAATCAGGATTAAAAAGCCTGCTTTTGAGCTGAGTTTTTGATACATCTTTAGGCTTATGCTATGGCTTATGCTACCAATCCTAATTGACTAGCCCGCTGTTTTATTAGACAGAGTTGCATCAAACAATTAGCCACATTAAAAATGCCATTTCTTTACTTCCAGGGAAGAAATTAAGTTTCATTATTCTAAAATTAAGAAGAACATTCATGACCTTATATTTCAAATAGTGGTCCACTGTCTTTCTCATGAGGTCTTAAGATGGGAAGTTTTGTTGATCTGTGGAGAACAGATTCCAAGAGCTGGTCCAGGAATAAATCAGAAAAATACACTTTTAGCTGTATAAAAAGTTCTATGGCAGTTTTTCTCCCGAGCCGAGGAAGGGCTTTGTGCCCAAAAATCTGTCTTTTGTCTGAATTATATCAGTTGATGTAACGTATATTCTCTTCCTTGCAAATTCTGTCTAGCTTTTTTTTAATGAGGAATTTAGAATCATAGAGTCATAGAATAGTTTGGCTTGGAAGGGACCTTAAAAGGTTGTCTAATCCAACCCCCCTGCAATGAGTAGGGACATCTTCAACTAGACCAGGTTGCTCAAAGCCTTGGCAGTCCTGGCCTTGAATGTTTCCAGAGGTGGGACATCTACTACCTCTCTGGGCAACTTGTGCCAGGGTTTCACCACCCTCAGTGTAAACAATTTCTTCCTTCTGTCTAGTCTGAATCTCCCCTCTTTAAGTTTAAAGACATTCCCCCTTGTCCTATCCCAACAGGCCCTGCTAAAAAGTTTGTCCCTGTCTTTCTTATCAGCCCACTTTAAGTACTGGAACCTGCAATAAGGTCTCCTCGGAGCCTTCTCTTCTCCAGGCTGAACACCCCCAACTCTTTCAGCCTGTCCTCCCAGCAGAGGGGCTCCAGCCCTTGGAGCATCTCCGGGTCCTCCTTTGGCTCCAACAGGTCCGTGTCCTTCTTGTGCTGAGGACTCCAAAGCGGGACGTAGTACTCCAGGTGGGGTCTCCCCAGAGCGGAGCAGAGGGGCAGAATCCCCCCCCTCGCCCTGCTGGCCACGCTGCTGGGATGCAGCCCAGGATGCAGGTGGCTTTCTGGGCTGCCAGCACACAGTGTCAGCTCATGTCCAGCTTATCATCCACCAGTGCCCCCAAGCCCTTCTCAGCAGAGCTGCTCTCCATCCCTTCATCCCCAGCCTGTGTTGATAGTGGGGGTGGCCCGACCCAGGTGCAGGACCCTGCACTTGGCCTTGTTGAACCTTATGAGGGTCACACGGGCCCACTTCTCGAGCCTGTCCGGGTCCCTCTGCATGGCATCCTGTCTCTCAGGCATGTCAATCGCACCACTTACTTTTAGGGTCACTAAAATCGATACTTACTGGATACAGGGTACAAATAGTTAAATAAGAAAATGTCTTTGAATCATTGAAAATTAGCATAATTATTATGAATTATTATTTAATAATATAATTATTTTAAATTATTAATTAAGGATTAAGAATAGAATATGAAGTCAGAGCTGTCTTATAGGAAGAAAATTTAAGTCCACAGCATCATTTTTTTCTTCCATTAGATTTAATTAAGAGTACTATGCAACTCTACATCTGTCAGTAACGCTTAGAAAATGGCAGATAAATTCTGCTGTAACCATGAAACAAAGTTTTTCTTTTTATTGTGGGTTTTTCTGTTTTGATAAAGTTAACCTTCCGTAAGAATATTTTTCGTGAGTCCACTATACACTGTTGTAGTTACTGTAGAAATTAATCTGTATTCCACCTTCGTTGGGAAAGAAAGATCTGCGAAGGGAAAATTGAAGTACTTGTGCAGAAGCTGCTGCCCGTGGAGTGCTTTACAAAAGTGTCATTTGATCTTGGGTTTCATTTTCATCACAGGCATTTGAAAGACTACGTCTGTAGGAAGAGTTCACAGTTTAAGCAAGGGGAAAAAAAATGTTATGTGAAGGACTTACAGCAGACCAGGCTGTCCTGTACCTTTTCCACCATGGACCATTGTCACCGTTGGCACGGGAAACACTGCTGAAGAGGAGCAGCACTCAGTATGTGCAGTGCATGCCAATGCACTGAGTGTGGCTGAAGGAAATTTACCTTGTATTAATGACCAAGTATTTTAATTTTTTCTTTTTTCTTCTTTCCTGAGCTATTTACTTTGGAAAAAAATGCTTTGGAAACATAAAGTCTCTTTTCATCTCAAATTCTCTCTTAATCCCATGACTCTAGGATTTGCAGATTTAAGGAAAATGTGCTGCTTGTTGTGACGTGCCTTACAACGTATTGAGTTAGTAGCAGCATGACAGGTACTGGCATTTAGATTTCCTAAATGTGTAGAGTTTGGAAATCCCGTTATAGTCAACAAAAACTCTAGTCATGGCCATGCAGCTATGCTTATTTTCTGAGTTGTCAGTTACAAAATAGGGCAAACTTTTGCCATATGGACCCTGTTCCGTAATTGATAGTATCCTTAATTTGTTGTCAGTATGTTAAACAAACAAAAAAACCCTAAGGAGTTGCTGGAAGCAGGATTCTCTGAGATCCGCTGGGATATTTCATTTTTCTACACTTCCTCATACAAAACTAGATCCCGATAATGTCAGTTTTCCTTTGCATAGTACAAAATTCCCATGAACTCAGCAGAGCCCCAAAGCCCCCATCCTCTGAGCTGTCTAAGCATTATCAGCTGGCAATTTCTTGTGGGCATCATAGACAGAAGTGGGTTTTAAGGGTGAATTTGAAGAAAAAAGGCCTTTCAGGTTAGAAGTAAGGTATTTTATCTGTAGCAATGGAGGTATGGAACAAAGTGAGAAGATATTTATATGAGTAACTGAGAAATGGAAACTGTTGCCCTACAGAAATCTAGCAGAGGAGGAGGAATATGAAATAATTAAAATGCAGGTGTTGTTCCCTTGCATTCTTGAGTATTGACATAAATGCGAGGAACCGACTGAACATCTTTGCTGCAATTCCCAAGTCTCAGCTTTGCATCGAACGTTTGATACTGTGGATGGTTTGTTTCATGTCATTTTAGAACTGGCCAGTCCTTGCTGGGGTTATAGCTAGAACTTGAGAACAGATAATATGACAATAAAAATAATACTTTACTGATGCTGTGTTATTTGAGTTGTCTTTGAGGGATGATTTCTCAAAGTGTGAAGGGAGTTTCTGAGTGAGGGACACAGACCCAAGTTCTGTACCTCCATCCATCCTGGATGTAGAAGCAATGAAAGGAGGACAGAGGGTCCATACCCCGTGGATCCCTGCATATAAGTGCAGTAAATGCTTTGTGTAACTCGCGTACGTTACAGTACACCTGAGTCAGCACTGGGCTGGGATTCGCCTTCACCGAGGTAAGAGAGGTACAGTTAGTGAGGTGTCCGTTCCCTGTCCTAGCTCCGTACCTCAGAGCTTCGCCAAGCCCAGCTTGAGATACGGTTCACACCATAGGTACAAATAAAAGACTTTAGACTTTTAGTAATAAACTGTAGCTGGTGAATGCACTACTTCCATGAAGAATTTTAGCTAATGATGTTTTTAAATGACAAATATTGTGTGTGTGTGTGTGCGCGCGCATGGGGGAGACTGAGGAACTATGAACATAGCTGCTTTTTTACATTTGTTGAAATATTTTTGTGTTTTCTTTGCCGTGAGTTCCAGGTAAGATCATCGGTAAATGATCGTGTCAACTGTCTGAAACCGGGGTCCTGAATGAGTGCTGTTATTTGCTTACCACGATACTGTTTCACTTCAAAAGCCGTGTGACCATTTTTAAAGAACAGTATTTCCCTGTAGACAGCTAACCAATCCTCCATGCATAGCTGAAGCCAAAATAGTCCTAATATTCTCTTTGCTGCTACTACAGTATCTCTTAAAATGAAGGATGAGATCATAGGAGCATTTTGGTTATTGGTTCAGTTTCCTATTTCTTTCTAGATCTTTTTTAAGCTCACGCTGTCCTTACAGAATGACCTCCTGGGTCGCTGTGTGTAGCCACGTGACCAGCTGTTTACTGTGCTTCACTGCGCTAGTTTGAGTCGTTCTGATAACCTAAGACAACATTTTTAGCTTTATGGTGTATCAGAGGGTACAACGGTGATTTACTCACATACTTGGGAAGAGTCCAGTACTGGGATAAGAATGAAGTGTGGCAGAAAGCGCTTCGGTCAGGATTGATCATCAACTAATAAACTACTGCCAGTACAGTTTGTTTTTCTTCTAACGCTATGAATTTGCTAGGAAGAAATACGGTGGGTGAGCTCTTTTATTTTGCACCAGGTGAGGCTCTAACAGTATCCTTCAGTTAAGAGAGCCTGAAGTAAAAGTGTACTGGTGGGGCCCCAATAAAGAGCTAATGGAAGAAGTTGATGAACACTGGTGGATGCCTCATGATTGTAAACACTACACTTAACAGTATGTTAATTGCCCGATAGTATGTTTTTATTTGCTACTATAAATCAGCTTGTTACAGCGTGTTTAATATTGACAATCCCACATCACTATGATGTGCTTCTTTGCATATCAGCAATTTGGGGCAATGTAAGGTGCATTTTGTTATGTTCACTGGTGTGAGAGTTCCAGCTGATTTTTCATGTTCTTGAGTTGCAAGTGCCTGGGTGTCATGAGATATTTTATTTAAAAAAATATAGCACACTGTTCCTATGCCAAATATTCTTTTTGAAAGCTATTTTTGCGCCCACCCCCAATAGTAACAAGAAAATACTGCACTATTTTTAAGTGGATGGAAATAGCACCCATATTATTTCAAGCCACTGATGTATAAAATCTTTGTAAGAAAAGAACGGCCATGTGTTTATTGCATGCTGTTTTCTCCATTTGTTTATTCTTAAATTTTAGAAAAGTGTCACGTGAACAAAAATTACCATTCCAGATAATTAGTAAGCGTCATGCATGCTCACGTACCAAAAAATTATGATTGCGTATGTAAATTAGAATGACTGTTATTCTTCCCTTTTATATTGTGATTAAACAAAACAACAAAGCTCTGCATCCTTGATTCTTACAAGTTCTGATCTGTCTGTTAGAACAGGACAGTTCTCAAAAACTTGCAGAATCAATCTCACAGAATAATCTTTTCCCTTTATTAACAGGAAAAACCCCGAGGACGGTAGAACTCAATGGAAGCAATGAAAATGTATGCACATTATTTTGCGTTCGTTCATTAAGTTTTACAGGTGCATGAAATATTGTGTCAGAAAAGGTTTTGTAGGTGATGGAAAGTCAGAATGTGTAGATTGTATCACCGTCAGCTCTTAAGTAAACGGGGCTGAGTTTTCAGCTACATCGTAAGGGGTGTAACGTGATTTTCCCTCATACACAGTTGCAATAGTTGTGTAGGAGTTAAGTGTAGTGCTTGTAGTGGATGAGAATTTTATTCCCGTGGCACAATCATTTATTTATTTTCTGTTAAAACACCTGAAGTAGATATAAATAGTTAACAAAAGTCAGAGGTAACCAGTATTTTCTAGTATTTTATGTAGGTACAGCTAAAATTTAACTAAATCCTCTGTATACTTCCACTGTGTGGAAGCTTATGACTTCAAAGACAGCAGAATTTGTACCGTATATGTCAGTAGTAGCTTGAGAACTTGTAGGATAACATCTTAAATACAGTTACAATGTGTATTCAACATTTGAAAATTATATTCTTCAAAAGAATTTTTTGCTAGATGCTGTTATGCTCTTCATTTCAAGAGTAGATGCTCCTAAAAGCATTACAAATAAATGGTCAGCTGCCTTTAGTAATGTTTTCCTGTGAATTTTAATTCATTTTATAGATACTTTTTATCTGTAATTAGCATCACTCTGTTCTATAGACAAAATTAATTACTTTATAACTAGTGAAGTAGTTTTTGGAATTACCCTACCTTTGAAATATAGGAAAGAAAATGTGTCAGGCTCTACATACAGAAGTTAACTTCTAAAATAGCAGGCTGTTTATTTGATGGATAACATTTTTTTCTTACCAAACTGTATCTAATCAAATCCTTACAAAGCAATGCCATGCATTCAATGCATGTCCCATAATTCTCTTTGGAGACAGTGCACAGCTGCTGCAGTTAGTATTAGCTGCTTCTTATGGCTTGGTATTTTCTTTCAATAAAAATCACAGATGGCAGGGTGTCTTTCACACCATGATTGTAAATATGAGCCTGGTTCAGGTGAAGAGGTGATGTAAGTACATGTAATTCTACTTTAAGTATAAAAATCCCGCATTGAGCTCAATTACTGTCTGCTTTTCTGTAGTCCTTGAAATGTCCAGACTTGATCCAATGACAGTAGTGACACGAGACATAAATTGTTGTGCATCTTAGAAAGGACATTGGCATCTTTTACATATGAAAACTATAACATAGCTCCGCAGGGTTTAACTTCTGGTGAATTTAGCTTCGTGTATGTTTGTAAGTGTAATTGTTACAGCTTTTGTTCTGTGTTCTGTTAAGCGAATGAGACTTCTTAAAACCTGCCACTTTCCTCAAGTTTGCTTCTGCCAATAGCTTGTTTCCCGTCTACTCACACTGACACATCCTCTTTCGGGTGGGAGGGGGGGACTTGTAAATTATTTGCATAGAGCTTCTGGACTGCTATTTTATGAGTTTTCTTGTTGCTAATTTTAGGGTGAAAGCTCAGTGATACAAACATCATCATAGACATCTCAGATTCTAATTTCGTTTCTCTGTTGAAAAAGAGTAATTAGAGCCCATCTGTTCTCAAGAGTAGGGTATGATGAGGCCCTGAGTCCCACTTGAGTTAGCTCCACTGTTGGAAGCAAGGTAGCTATGCCTTCGTGCCTTTGTAGCCAGAGGTTCTCGTAGAGCGTTTCAGCTTGAACAGACCCCTCTGAGGATGCAGTTGCGTTGCTTTAGGCGCCCAAACTCAAGCTGTGACAGTAGTTCGGTCAATATTAACTTGAAGGCCTATGCACCGCGCTTTGTTGTGATGCGTAGACGTGTCCTAATATGAGACCAAGGTCTTACAGAAGTCTGTTGCAGAACTAACAAGCATTTAAGAGTTTCCATCAGGTTGTACCATGTGTTGCTGTCTAATACCAGCTCAATCTACATCCAAGTTAAGCAGGAGGATATAGAAACAGAATCTGATGGTGACTCAGAGTCCGAGGAATATAGAATAAGGACTGACACAAGCGCAGAGCCTATTATGGGACTATGATTATTATTAGAATTTGTGCTGGTGGATATGAACTTTCTTTGTCTCTGGACAGTCTCTCTGTTGACTTTTTAAGTTATTGCAGCAGTATTGGTGAATTTGCATGCCACAGAAATTTGCCGAGAACATTTAATTCAGTTGACAGTGTAGGACTATACCTGCTATGTGTTTTTCAGGCTACTTGAAGTACCACATGTGCTGAAGCTTCCATCATTTCTTTTAAGTAGCTTTCTCAGTTCAAAATACCCTACTTTCAACAAATCTGACAAGTCTAACTTGAAGCTAGTTTCTGGTTGTATCTTATATTTCTCCCTTCCTACTTCTCTCTAAGTCAGCTCATCGTCCCCATAAAGACAATGGCAAAACTCCCATTGAGTTAAACACAGCAATTTCAGTACTAATATTTATAACATTTAAAAATGTGTAGGCAGTACTTATTTCCCCCCAATTTATTCATAATTGTGTTAAACTATGGTGTCTACATCTGAGGTTTTGCTTCAAAGTTCTGATGATTTTTCATTTGTCTCTGTTCACTTACAAGTTTTATTATTCTTCCATGAATCTGCTGTCATTAATTTAAATCTTTCTGGTAATGAAAAACCTCAGTTGGAGTCTTAGTGTATGCAGGTGTGTATCACTTCAGCTTTTTATTTTTACTGCCAATCTCAATTGCTAACTCATAGAGCTGCTGTTCGCTGTTACCTTGCTAAATGTTTTTTATTTATTTTTTTTTCTACTGCAAAAGCATTTCAGATAATTTTCTCAGTTTTTGACTTTTTGCAAATTTTCTAAGCTGAAGATGTTTTTCAGCCTGTTCTCTCAGTTTGCCTTCTCTCTTGATTCCTTTTTAAAAATTTTTTATCATTCTTCCTTAAAACTGCAACATCTTCTGAGGGATTTTTTTTCTTAGTGTTCATTTTCATGTTGGTTACTTTTTATTCCAGGACACATAAAAAAAGAGCTAAAAATCCAGCCTATTGCCAGTCTTTGTGGAATAGTCTAGACATAACAGTTCATTACGTTTACCTTTAATTACTGCATTTTTGCATTCTGTTTATTAGCACCGTGTATTTATTTTCAGTCTGTGTGTGTGTGTACCTGTGGACTTTAGAAGGATGTGCAGACTATGAACTTGGTGTTGGATGGATATCCAGAAAACACCGATAGGACGGGATTTCTCTGATGCAGTTGAGGTTTGAGGTGTTTAACTGCGTGGCATTGGAGAGCTTTTACGGGGCATTCATTTCCATTCTGGGGTATAGGAGGATTGTTGCATTTTGTTTACAAAGTTAGCAAAGATGATGTATTTCTGTGAGACTTTCTAGTCATCACTGGAAAATTTTAATTCTTGGCATATGTGTTGATTTGATATCAAGCAAAGATGATGTCAAGGAAGTTACCAAGTCTGCTCGCTGCTTAGAGACAAATGTCTTCAGTAACAGGAACGGGCAAGTGTTTATCAAATTGCTTTCTGTTCTTTACTAGTGGCTTAAACAGGTTAAGTAGGAGCCAGCTGCTTATGTCTTTCAGATGCTTGGTTAGGTAAGATGACACCATTATGTGCTTTTGATGAGAAGAATAATCGCTGTGCATTTCTGACGTGTTGTCAGCATGTTAGTCCATAACATCTGACAATCTCACCTAATCTTCTGGTTACATGAGAAAGGGAATGTAGCTATTTCGGTAAACATACGAGAATTCTTAACCCCACTCAGCCACGTAGCTCTCGGTTACAAAAATGCAGTTCACAAAAGTATTTCGAAGTTCACACCTCTGTATACAGCTGCCAGACAAAACAAATTCTGGTTCTTCTCTTGGTCCTGTTTCCTGTTCAGATTTGGAGAGCAATCTTCGGTGAATTGAAAGGGCTTCAAAGGGAAGAACAAACACGACTTGAGAGTGAACTGCTCGGGCACACCTGTACTGCTGAATTAGAGAAGGTTTGGCAGCAGTCCCTGACCCCAGATCCAAACGGTGCAAAGACTTGAAGGATGGCCACTCTAAAACTGGTTGGTCACATCCTTCCCGTCACATCCATCTCCTCTGGGCAGCATGTGGCCGCTCAGTACACCTAACATACCGTTCCGAGGTTCAGCTCACAGTCTAAAAACGTGCAATCTTTGCTGCAGTACACCACAACGGTGCTTTAATTAAACGCCACCAAAGTTAGATTTTCTGTTTGTGGTATGAAGGCATTTAAGGGAGACTGTGGACACAAAAACTTCTAGGATGGTGCAGACAGACTGTTTTGGGAGCAGGGAGCCGGTACCGAAGACGTGTTTTCCTCGCTGACTCTTACAACGGTTACTGAAGAGAACTGTGCCCACAGTTGAGGCCTAGGTTTGTCTTGGGGAAAACAACTGGAATGCTTCAAAAGTAGATCGAGAGGAGAATTAAGAATGAAGTGATGTGGACAGACAAGGTACAGTGCTTGTGCTTATGTTCTGTAATACGGCAATGCAGGCAAATCCATAAAACTAGGCTTTATGTCATGAGCATGTATTTAAAAAGACAGGAAAACACTTTGTTGCAACTGCTGACTTTTCTTTAGTCCCCCTCTCTGAGGTCCTATGAATAGCTTTTTGCACAAGACCTTGGTTGAACTTCAAGTAATAGATCACTCTTGTTCCTGTGGATCCCTTAGCACCCAATAGGATTTTTGTTTCAAAATCAACCGATGCAGCATTAAGTTTTGTTGAATGTCATGCGTGGCCTCTCTAGCACTTATGTGTGAGGGAGGGCTTTGCCAGGGTATCTCATACTCTGGAAACTCATCTAGGAGGGATGGGGGCAAGAGGAAGACACAGTACCTTGTTTGGGAAACAGTAATTTAGTGGATTTATTGGCGATCTGACATCAGGATTCTTGTGCATCTTTTCTCTTGGACCACCACCCTCATTACTTGTGCGGGAGGGAACTGTGGACTCCAGAACGGTGCTCTGGAATTCTAGCTGTGGAATAGATGTTTAAAGGAAAACTTCCCATCTACATGATTAAATTCTTTACCATCTAACATGGAAATTTCTTCTATTATAAATAACTTCACTTTGTTATGATACTAAATTTGATGCCTCAGTTGTTTGCTTTTTCTGCTCTTGCCTTCCAAATCACCACCTCTTATAAAATACTTTCTGCTTCTAATTCATTCTCTCATATTCTTATGCATATCCTTTCAAGATATCTACTATTTATGTCATGGTTTAAGAGCTAAGGTAATAACTTAAAAAAACCCCAACCCCAAAACCATGCTTTAGTTCTTCTGTGAAGGAGATATTGATAATATAAACTGAGGAATTTAGCAACAGAGGTTGAAAATTAATTTTACAGTTCAAAGAGGAATAACCAGAAGAGTTCCATCAGTTTTGTGTACCAGGCATTTTAGATTTCGAGTTATCAACGTATAGGTGTATGAAATTTAGTCTATCACAGCTTTTGTTTGGCTGGCTTTGTCAGTGCTACTATGTTATTCTGTCATTTTTAATTGACGTTTAGAAATTAATAGTTCTAGATTTCTCTTAAAAACAAATTTAATTTTGAAACAAAATTTAATTTTGGGCAAAGAAATGCATTGCTTCTGGGTTTTGAGTTTTGATGCTATACAAAGGGGTTGTTTTGTAAGTCTGATGATTTCATCTAGGCTTGTAGTATGGGAACTCAGTTTGTCTGTGTAATGCTGGTCTGTTCTTCATACACGTTTTTAATTTTGGCGAGCTATTTAAACTCCTCTGCATCTGATAATTTTTCCAGGAAGATATTCCCTTCTGGGGGATTTTTAGCATGGAGCATTCCTTTTCTCTTTCCCTAAGCTCCATACATCTCTAAATGGGGTTGTTTATGAACAAAAAAGTTTGGCAGATTCAGTATGGGTGGAGCGCAGTTTAGATATCTGTCTTGAGAAACAGGAGTTTACATAAATCTTACTTAGCTAAATTGTTGGGTAAGAGCCAATTATGTATAGTAGAACTGCTTTTTTAAATCTTCAGCTGTATGCCTAAACTTGTCAGGCCTCGTGGAAATTGTATAATTCTCTTTCCCTTTCTCCCATGTTCTTCATGTTTTGCATATTATCTGCAAAGATTCTGTAGTGCCTGTAAGCAGCAAACCTCTGACAAGTAAGATCGCTTAAGCTTCCAGTCAGCTAGTGAATTTATACTGCAGAGTAATTTTCCCTGTAGTGCTTTGGAGGATGCTTTCTTTGGTCAAATTTTGACCAAGTCCATTNCTCTGTGTCCACTCTAAGTTTTCCCTGGCTTTATAGTGTCTCAAATAGTTTTCCTGTTTGGTCTGCACTGGCTTATTAGCTGTTTTGCTCTCCTTTACTCACTGCCCTTTTTCATGTCGGCTGCCCCAGAAAAAATCTTCAGATTATTCGCATTTATTTTGCCAATTGCTAGTAAGGCCAGTTCTTATCACCCCTGACAACGGGCTATTTATTTTGGTGCCTACACAGGAATTTTGGGCTTCACACTTGCATATGCTGTTGTATGCCACTGTAACCACAGTTGTTAGCTTTCTTGGAATACTTTGATACCTGTTTGCTTCTTGGATGTTGTGAACAGTGGGCAGCACGCTAAGTTTTACTGTTACAAAATTGTGCTAAAAGGGCCCCAAAATCTTTGTTATCTTCAAGAAGGGAGGCAAGATCATGAAAAGTAATTATCAAGTGCCTGATACTTCTTAATTACTTGTAAATTCATTATTTTAGACTATACTCAAAGTACATCCTGCCAGGACAGTAGCCTACAGGTTCTGAATATAATTTTATTAGCCTCTTTGAAGCAGTCTATTACCTATTTAAAAATACTTCAAAATGTAATTATTTTAATTATTTTTAATCCTACAGGATACATTGCTAATTATTACTGATATTATAGATTTATTTTATTACATGGGGTGGATTTTGTCTGACTAGTTTCGGGGTTTTAATTAAAAGTTCTAATGGATTTATTATTAATAGCTTTGGGCTCTATTAACTGGAATGCTAATCAGCTTTTCTCCCCAGTATATTCTGTGGGAGACATGCGGGCAATCAGAAAAATGATTCAGTCCCTCTCAACTGGCTGTTGAGGTGGGATGATTTACAGCCTTCCACAGAAGGCTGTGACTTGTGCTGGCTTCTCAACCTTGGAAGTAGTCTTTGATAGTCAAGGCTCTCATACAGAATTTGTCTTCTACGGTGAATAGTTCTATTAGCCAGGATATTACGAACTGAATTGATGCAACCTCGCAAACAGTTATGTTTATGAATATAATTTTACTCCAAAAGTGACCAAACTCGCCGGCAAGTTCTGGCCGATGTAGATTCTGGAGGCATGGAAGGAGGTTGAAAAATATGGGAAATGGAGAGTGGGGAAGTGGGAGAGGGGTCTGGGAGCAAGAGAACCAGAGAGAGGTGAGGGTGCAGACCTGAAAGGACTCAAGGAGCCTCGGAGCTTATAGAAGAGGCGGTGGAGAGGTGTGAGGCGGGATGGAAGGTGTTCACAGGGCAGTGGAGGGCGTGGGAAGCAGCAATTTGGGTGCAATGGAGAGGTCTGGAGCGCAGGCATAACAAGAAGGCAGCAGTGATCAGCTGTAGTGCAGAACCAACTAATCGTGCCCAAAGCCAAACCCGAGTGCTTCGTGTTTTTTGGACGGGAGCAGCAGTTGATGTTTCTGCATGGCTCGGAGCGTGGGAGGGAACAGCAGATAGTGGAGGAGTTACGGCTCTGGTTAGGCAGCCGCTCTCGGGCAGAGAGTCGGGAAGCTGTGAAACACTGCAGAACTGTTGATAGTCCGTAACCCAGGGCTGCAGTGCGCACCAGAAGGGACGGGGCATTAGGACATTAGAGCATTGACTGTAGGTTTGCCTCTGCATGCTGGACACCACAAAATTTTCATATCTTCTAGTATTATTTAACAGTGTTATAACTGTCGTAAAATGCCCGCGCTGTGGTCTGAGTGAATAAAGAAGATTCTATGGTTTTAAAGCTGTACCTCTCTTTTTTGAGGCTTTACGTTGCTGTACTGTATTTCCATGCAAGTAGACTAAGGTGGTGACTTAAGTAAGTTCTTTTCTACTAGTAAAATTGTGCTCATTCTAAGGTTTGTAATCAAGTGGGTAAAAGGCTTGAAGCAGTGAAGAGGCGGTAGCCTGGAAGTGGGGATGAGGTATGAAGGGCAGAAGGTAATGACTGTAAGGTTCACTTACAAAAGGTTGGAAGCTGCTGTGCAGCCTCGTTTTAGACGCTTGACAAAAGTAGGGGGCACAAACTAATCTGTGTAATGCTGCTGAGAAAAACAAGAGTTACTAAAATATTATTCGCGCTAAAAGGGGAATAGTTTGGCAGTCTGCAGCCATCTGGTTATAGTCAAAATGTCCGCTACAGAGGCCTTTAGATTATACAATGACCAGAGATACTACAGTGTTTTCCGTTCTTTCACCTCTTATGTACATTCCCGTGAAGAAAATACTTGGAAAGAAATGCTGGGAATTCTGACATCTTGCCACATTGCACAACAATGATGATTTTTAAAAAAAACCCACAAACAACACACAAAACCCCCTTACCTTATTAAGATATATTTTGAGGCCTTCTGATAATTTTGTGATTTAAAGGAGCCCGAGAGATATTTAGATGTCCAAATCATGTTGAATATTCATAGGAAAAAGAGGCATAAGCACTCCCATCGTCTACTTTTGAAAATTACAGAAGGCATTGGGCTGCCTGACCCGGACATCTCAATGCGACAGTAAGTGTTCAGTATGTCTCTTACCTTCACTGTTTTACTGCAGTTGTAGTGTTTTCGTATAACTTTGTATCTGAGATCAAGCTCAGAACGTGGATCACCTACACATATGAATTCAGGGGAAAAAAAAAAAAAAGATGGTCCTACACAAGGTAAGTTCGTTATGAATAGAATCGTTCTATGGTAAAAGTATATTTACTATATAGTGCTCTAATGTTGAAAGCCAATTTAACAGAAAGTTTGCTTCTGTAAACCAATTTACTGATTAAAAATTGCATACTCTGCCTGTCACCTACGTTACAGCGTATTTAACTCCTTTCTTGATTTCTCTAGACAAATGCAAAGTGACATCTTAAAGGAAGAGCAGCTATTACTAGCACTCAGGACTTAATGCGTTGACCTGGTGTGCCCTCCGTGACCTTGGCAGTATAAGGCAGATTAGTAGTTGAGTGCGTCTTTCTGTTCATGTTTATTTCATTGGAGGTGTAGCTGTTGTATTCGCACACCTTACAGTCTGTGAAGTTAAAATTAAACAATTTGCCGTCATGTCTTGCAGTGAGAAACTGAAAATCACACTTCTGTGTCTGTGTACCAGACAATGTTTTGTCTTTGGTGAAAAAAATTTTAGTAAGAAAGAAAAAGGTGAGACTTCTGAAGAGACTGGGTGAATGCGGGGAACTAAGTTTATACCTTTTGAAACAACTCAATCCTAAGTATCAAAGGAATAATTAGAAAATAAGGTAGTGTTCACATGACTTCGAACTCTCAGTACAAATATTTTTGAAACTCTGAACTCAAATGCTGCTGTACCGTATAATGTTCTGATTGGAACAATCTCCTGTATGAGTCTCTTTCCAGTAATAAGTATAGCAAATTTCTTTTTAAGCCAGTGGGAGAAGTGAATTTATAGTTATTCCCTGCCAACTGCTTAAAAAGCTGCCAGCTAATCTGTTTCTCTGCTTTTTGTGTCAAAGTTGAAATCTATCTTGACTTGAGCTGGATTCTTTGTCTAAAAGCGTGGTGATTGCTGGCATTTTCCTGTTGTAAAAAAGCCCTCAACTGAAAACTTCTGAAACCATTTTTTATAATCACACAATTTGCAGTGGAGCTTAAGAGCGCCCAAAGAGGTAGAATAGGACAATTACTAAGAATTCGTACTGACCCTTAGTTCAAACTGTCAGGCACAACAGTTACTCGGTTTTCCTGATTTCAATATAAAAATTTAATTTTTGTTTAATGCAATTTTACCCCGTTCTATTGGTGAACAATGCCAACTATTGTGACCGGTGCTGTTACCCTTGGTATATACTTGGTGTATATACAATATATATTGCCTGTCTGTGAGTGGGTAGACAGAGGCGGAACATGAATTCAAACAGCGGAGCTCTGTCAGTATTGCCTTTCCTTACTAGTGTGATGATCGCTGCTTGCCAGAGGACTTCTTCCCTTCATCAAAGTCTTATTTGGGCTCTTGATCCTTTGCTTTCACTTGTACAACTTTGCCTATATTTCTACATGTTCTGGCCCATGTTCTTGATTTTTCTTCTGACCTCATGTTCTTACCACTTTTTCTCGCGAGTCATGCTTTCTGATACCAATCTAGCTATCTTGTTTGTCAAACAGCTTTCCTTTCTTCTTATCGTTTTTTAAGATAGAAAAGGTGAATTTGGGACAAATTCTGGATGCCGTTATTGCTCGACAGATTCAGAAAATACCTGTTCTCTTCCCAGTGTGTCACAGACTTCCTTTATAATTTAAGAAAAGGCTCTCTGTGTTTCAGTATATACGGCAGAGAGAAATATAAAGGTATTTTTCATAGTACCTGTTGTAGTATTTAGGAAGAATTATTTAAAATACGTAAATATGAGGAAGGCAGGAATGGTTAGAAGCCATGGTTTCATCTTTCATTTCAGTGAGCGGCACTGGTCAGGAGTATTACAAGAAAGAAGAAAGCACTTTAGCATAATAAATAATAACATGGCATAATATTCCTTCAACCTCCGTAAATCCATCTGGATTTTTCACGTATGTTCTACACATCTGAACACCATCGCAATGAAAGGGCAGCTTGTACGGTTCCAGCCCTTGCAACCCATTGCTCCCCTGAGAGCACTCTCCAGTGTTGGTCTTGGCACAGGCTTATCCTAATGGGCATAATTTTCATCAGAATTTTTTGTTAGGTTAATTTTCAGACTCTTTATTATTCGCTAATATCTTTCTCCTAACAAATGTGTCTTTAAAAATTCAAGTGAAAGTATCCCAGTCAAGCTACTATTTCTCAAAGATCTGTTCAAACTTTTAACTCTACCTTTTTAAACAGAGTTTAGAAGAATACACGGTGAAGTCAGTAGCGGGATCCTAATCACTGTTTTGGTCTTTACATTAGAGATTCAAAATGCAAAGTTGTCTACACAGCACGTCTCAGGATCAGGTGTATTTTCTTTTGGAGACTGTTAACCTGAATTCCTACTTGCGCATTTGAGAGCGATGGCACTGTATTAATCATGTACTTACAGATGTACTGGGCTTGCTTCAACTACTGTCTGTAGGTGACATAATTGGGAGTAATTGTTGAAAGGCTATTTTGAATCTAAGCTGCAGAGGGTGGCGCAGGAGGCAACGCATGATTTTGGTTTGCTCCATGTCTTAAAAACAGAAGACTCGGAACTCTGGTTCTGAGTTATGCAAAATCCTTTGGGGAAATCTCACAAAGAACTATGCTCTGTTTTTTCGAGCATCTATTATCATCCCTGATTTCTTCAAACCAAATACCAGCAGTCCTTTTCACACAGTACTGAAATAAATATGCACATAGTTTCAGGACTTATTCGACAGAAAATGTTAGAATTGATAATATATGAAAAATGTTATTATTTTACCTGATAAATTGTGCCTGATTTGACTGATTTCAATCAAAAACTTTATATTAAGAAATACTTCGATCATTGCAGGATCCAACAACACTGTATGTGGAAAGAACCGTTATTAAGACAATGACTGTTTAGTTGTTCAATATTTAGGAAATCCATTCCTACCCACAAATACATCCTGATCTAAACCCTCTTCTTTCAAACCTGTTGTTTCTGATGTCATGGTTAGGTCCTCCTTTTAGCCTTGGCTAAGGCGTATCGTGCAACTTTCTCCTTCTAACAGTAAAGGAATTTAACCTTTCCCAGCCCTTCTGGGTAGGGATTTTGCACATCCCATCACGTACCTATCATTAATAATGCACTTTTATTCCTCAGCTGACAATTTTTCCTAGCAGTCAAAGTCTGAGTACTAGCAGACGGTTTCAAGGCAGCATTCCTTTTGTTAAAAGCCTCAATCATATCTGGTGTTATTAAGGATAATAATTACCTCTGGAGTGTTAGAATAGTGCTACTGCTTCAGAAATTTAAGGTGTGTTTTGCTACTTCAGTTCTGATTTTATTTTCAGCTGTTTAGATTCAAGATGCAAGTGTGAAAGTGGGGATTAAAACTGTAGTGACCCAATTATAGTTATTGCAGCTGTTAAGCACCGGTAATTTAAAGACAGGCATTTAGTATTTGGGAAAATGAGTGAAATCTTTGTGTTGACAATTCATCATTGCAATCTTCAGTGGTCTTCATAAAAACCAACACTTAAAAATTTTTTACAAATGTTTGAGATTGTTTATTTTCTGATCAGACAGCCACTGCCGTTCTGTTCATTGGGGATGTGATATTTCTCATTAGCTGTTAAAGAATATGTGGAATCCTATTAATGTTTATCTTGACCATATGGCTGTATGCACATGCAACAGGCATCTCCTGCAACTTTTTAATTTAACTGCCCTCTGACTGCAAAGGTGACCTCTTGAATATCAGTGGATATTGTGCAATCATACTCTATACGGATACAAACCGAAGGAATGAATGCTCCTGTTCGTCTCAATGGAGCTTTAGCTTTGCAGACAGATTATGGCGATTTAAATGTCAACAGAGTTATTTTACTTCTGATCATTTTAGTAAAAGCATGCAGTTAATGTGCTTATCCAGCATGGTTGGATATTCCATTCATCTGAAGGCACATTCCAGGGGAATAAGGCTGCAAGTTTTAAATTGGGGATGGTTTCATCATCTAAGCAGCAGGTTGGATTTCCTAGACTAACATCTAGACTCTCTGGAACCACAGGTTCAAATCCTGGCAGACAGCCCTGCCAAGTGTCACGCTTGACACTTATTTGGTCCCCAGTGTGTGGCTCCATGACAGCTCTGCTGAAATCTCGCACACAGAGCGGCGAATAAGCAGTGTGTTTCATCCCCTGCCAGTGGGGAGGCATTGACAGCTACTTCGTAAGGCCCCGGAATTGCCCCTGCTCCTGTTTGCCCTTTGAACAGTGAGAGAAGAGAAGAGAGACACGGGGCACACTAGGGTGTGGGAAATGCACATTCAGGAAATGCTGAGCTTCCCTCACCTACAAAATATGAAAAGCGTTGAGAGAAAATTGAGTTTTTGCTCCAGAACAGAATATCTTTGGGTTTGGAAGAAGAATGTGGAAGTTCGGGTGGTACCTGAACTCCGTCTAGTCATTAAGATGGCTGTTGACCTGCACTTTTTTGTCTGGTGGTCTCCTCCTAAAGCATAGAGGTCGCATATAGAGGTTAAGCAAACAAAAAAAACCCACTGTCCCAACTGAAAAACTGGAAGTTTTAACAAAATGAGAGTAGAGTTTGAACTGTGCTAACACCTTTGCAGACGACCCTTTTTTTGAGTAGACATTTTGAGAAATTAAGTATCATCTTTGATGAATAGAGCGAGATTCCTAGACTGCCCAAGTGACATTTCATAACCAGCTCACGTATTGATTTTAATCTCCTTTGCCTCATAGTTTTGAAAGAAAATATGAAGAGCTGTGCAGAAGCGTAAGGACAGCATTTTCCTGCATGCTGAAGTGAAAATGGGCGGCACTTACCGGATCGCAAGGTGTAAATGCGTGGCTGCTGCTGTATCATTGCTCTTTAATTGAACGGTTCCGTTCATTCATAAGTTGATTGACACCCAGTAAGAATTTGACTATACTTATCAGTTCTGTGCTTGAGTGCTGAACAGACAGATTTCACATAAATATTTTAATGTATCAGATATGTTAGTTTCAATGAGTATTTTGACAGACTAAAACAAGAAAATATTTTAACCCTGCCGCATCCCTGGTACTATTACTGCTAAAATACTGTTTAAGTAGGAACTGCAACGTAAGAGCACTTCAAATCATCAAGTATCATTCATTTAAAAATAAAGACGACTGAAATATAGCCGTCTTCAAGATTCGGGACAATTACTGTTAAGCATACTGCGCAACAGTGAGCAGAAAAAAGCCCCAAACAGCGAAGATTGCTTAATATTTCCACAGAGGAGATAGAGTATATTTTTTTTTATTTATTTATTTAGCCTTTTTTTTTTTTTTTATTTATCACACAGCAGGTCCCTAATCATCCTGACTAGCACAGTATTTTATGTATCAACTGGAGATAGCTGAAGGGCTGAATGAGCATTGATGAGTCTGAAACTGTGGACTGAATAATGAGACTAGGTAGCTTCATGATATTTCTTCACGTGGTCTGAAATAAGCATTGAGTAAAGGATTAAAAAAAAATGTGTGTGTGTGTGACAGCAGCAGCTTTTCAGAGGAGCATCATTTTAAGAACTGTTGCTATTGTCCAGCTGGTATTAATTTAGCCTCAAAATGCTCTCCTAAGAGGTGCGGCTGTTCTCCAAAGGGTTTGGGGAAAGTCCTACAGGTTTGCCCAGGTAAGCAATTCCTTTTCATTAGATTTCTGTTGGAATAGTGGAAGGAAAATGACAGAAATCAGTTCTGCTGTAGTTTGATTTGGAAGGAAGGGTTGTCCAAAGGGCTGGCATGATGTGGAGTCGTGACTCACTCCTGCAGCGGGCTGAGCGCGGAGCTGACCCAACGGGGAAGCGAACCGCCGCGTGCAGGGAGCAGTGCGTGTGAACGCATCGGTTCTCAGCGGAGCACCCGCAACAAATGAAATCTTACAGCGCTGCGGTGTCAACCTCCAGCGTGTGGCCGACCTCGCCGCAGCTGGGAAGGCGAGTCCCGTAGAGGGGCTGGTGAGGGAGGGAAATCGGCAGGGTATCCAGAGTCGGAACGCGTGCAAGGGGATAAACTGATAGCAATTACACGTTTCTAGTTAAATAGACAATAGAATAAAAATGAGTCTGGAATAAAAGAGTAATCTCATTATTTTAAGAGCTGTTTAGCGGCGCAGTGTCAGTCATTCCCAGACTTTGTGCTATACAATAATGTTAGAAATTTAGCAGCGATAGCAAATTGTGCGTATCTGAGTGATCCTCATATGTGATCAAGTGTAAGTTCTTGTGTGCCTTCTGACATTCTGGAAAGTTTAGTTTATTACTGTAGATCCATTTCTGAGGGAGTTTCATGCTTGGGGAAAAAAGTAATTTTTTGGAAAAAGCAATTTTACCTTTCTATTAATACAGTAATAATTCAGGCTTTTAGATTATTGCTCCTGCACTTCACTAAAACGAAAATTAAACAAACTTCATCCTAACGAGAATCGGTTGCCACAAAAGTAAAAACCTAAGGAGAAAAAAAAGCTATTAGCAGATTTAAGCACACAACGAACAAGACATTTTAGAGGAGATTAAAGTATGTGACAAGCATTAGTATTTCAAGGTGCTGCGATCTACTCCTGGATTGATGTGCCTCAGAATGAGCTGAGGCACATTAAAAGCTGAAATCATTCGAGCTGGTGTGAGACTGAATATGAGCAATTACCAAATAGTTAGGCATTAAATAAAATGGATGATTTTGTGAACTTGCAGTACAGAAGACTTCTTTGTGTGATCAAACACTCGGTCTTTGAACCTTTCCCTTGAAACACAAACTTTATGAGACAACACTTATTGTGGAAACTGGGAAGTTTGAAGGGAACAGTTCCAATTTTAATGTTGCCGTCTAGCACTTTGCCTGGTGAGAAAGCATTACTCGCTAAGTAAAAAAAACCAAACCAACATTAAAGTGTTTAACTTCAGCATTTCCGTAAGCATTAGCCATTTCAAAGTCAGAGCCGTTAGCATTCGCAGGTTGGGAGCGCTGGAGTAGGAGACTGCCAGGTACCTCTGTCGTGCTTGGGTAGTAGCGCAGACTCACATGCAGACTCCATTAGGAGGCTTTTTCTGCATTAAAGAGCCTTATTCCTTCTGAGTATTAACGCAGAATCCTCTTAGGTCCCGTTCAGTTTGTCTGGACTGTAAATCGGGCATAGCAGTTTTACAAAGGGTTTTAGCCTAAAGCACGTATAACTGCGATTAAACAGCAAACGCAGCTTTCCGCTGGTATGGCTGTGGCCTTAATTGGGATCCGGTAATGGGGCAGCCACTAAAATGGGATGATAAGTGTCCAGTTGAGGAAGAAAAATGGTAATTGAAAAAGTACTTGTGAATAGTTGTAAATGAAGTACTAAGTCAGTGACAATGAGAACAATTTTTCTTTGCCTTACTTCAATGTTTTTTTTTTCCAAAAATCAGCAAAAAAGCAGATCCTTGTAAGTATGGTTTTTCTTGCCAGTGGATTGGTTTGCTTTCACTGAACTTGGACAAAGTTTTGACACTGACCTAAGTAGAAGCAGGCTCAAAGACCGTAAAATCCTATAAACTCATTAAAAAGATACAAACGCGCATGTGTATTGAAATGTTAAAAAGAAGAATTTGTCCAATTAAAACTGCTTGAAACGTCACTTAGGAAATCAGAGTGAATGTTATTCACCAAATTTGGTGAATAAAACACTGCTACGACATTCAAAGCATCAAAACCGAATTCATCGTTACTGGGTTTGGTTTCAAAATGAAAAGTGTTTTCTGTAGTTTCGGTCGGTTTCATAAGGAAATAAGTTCTGTGGGTGAACCAGAGGACAGCGAGGGCAACGTGGCCCTTTGGGCAGCCTGGCAAAGTTCCCTGTCTTGCTCAGAGTATTTGTGTGCTCGTTGGCTGCCCGGTGCGCCCACGTTGCTGCGTCTCAGTACGGGCGGGGGCCTGAACTTCTTCGCTGCCTACCCTTTGGTGACTCAGTCCCGGCTTCCAGTTTTTAAGCAAACTGTTACAAACCTCATCTATCTGAGGCACTTCTCCCTCATTCAAATGTGCCAGAAATTTGGTCAGCAGCTGTGTAAGTATGTTCTTCACTCGTTTCACCTGAACTGGTAACTTGTACATTAAAGTCCACAGCTATTTGTAAGTTCCTGATAACGTAATGAGCTAAAAAAGAAGAAAAACAATAATCCTTACTGGTGTTCTGCTAATTCAGACTCAGTTAAAGATTATTTCTACTCATTATTATTAGCTGATTCTAGTGTTTATTGGTATACTGAAAATCTACATGGATGAATGGTGTTTTCTAAATAAAATACCATTTTTTTTCTGAACTTAAGAAATGTTTTCATTACATTAAGTACCAGTTTGATTGGATCTCAGCACTGAAACATCAGATCTCGAAGCTGACTCCATTGATTGACATGAACTTTCCGTGTAAAATCTCTCGTCTTCCACGTTCATTTTTCTCAATTCTGTTCCCGCTTCATTCTAAAATCTGCTAACAAGTTACGTGATTTCTTGGAATGTACATAATTGAGTTGACATTATACAGGTCACGTACTCCACATACATCACCTGGAAAACGAAGTCCCTTTGTGATTTCAGATCTTCAGCCTTTGTGATCTTGATCGGGAAACGGAGTCCTGTGGTAGTGTCACTTACTGACTCGATTTTTGTGCGTTAGATTCGGTGTAATATCTGTTACGATATGAGAAGCAAAATGATGGAGAGAGCTAGAATAACATTTAATTACTATAACCATTGGTTCTGATTTTACAAATAGCTCTTTTCTGTTTGGGTGAGCCAAACAGAAAAACTAACCTGTGTATCTCCTTGAACATTTATATATTTTTCTTGCTTACGGGGACATTTGGTTAGGTTAGCTTAGTAGGGTTGAATGGTTTTTTTTATTTATTGTTATTTCAGCCTGGTGGATTCCCTGGGGAGCCGAAATACAAACGGCACAATCTCTCGGTGACATTTTAGAGTTCACTATATATGCTGTTAATGAGAATCATGCCCTAAAACTATGTTCCTTTTGTGGGTAAAGTTAAAAATATCAGAGTGGGTCTCCGAACATTCATGGGGCTTTAATCTCAACATATTTATCATAGTTGAGAAATCACAGTGCATTTTAGAAGCAACAAGAAATTCAGGGTTGCTCAGAGCCCAAGCAGATCATCAGTTGTGCTAGAAATTATTTATCGAGCAACCAGAGTTGAACATACGAAGCATTTTGCTGCGAGGGCTTGCTGATGTTTTCGAATGCAACCGATACATGGATTGCAACCCATCATATTGGCACATGCAATACATACCAGAATAATAATTAGAAGAAGAAGAAAAAAAAAGAAATACAGTCATTGTAAGCTGCCTGCAGGAAAAGTTGCTCGTAGGTATCCTGTCAACACATGGAATATCTTCTTTTTTTTTTGGCTAAACCCAGATTACTACTGAATGTCCCATTCTTTGGGTAGTAGATTGAAAGTTACAAATTTTCAACCCTAATGCAAACTTTTACTGATTAAAAAGTCTCAGTTATGATTTTGACATTGATTTTTAAAAGCTGTTTCAAAAACCCACGACTGAGTTATTTGTGATATTTGGTTTGCAATTGGAAATTAAGAATTTGTATTTTTTAAATAATACTTTCTTTAATAATCTTTTCTGAACACCGTATCGATGCTAGCTGTGGGATCATGTTAAAATCAGAGCCAGATTCAAATGTTGAATACTTTACTGGACAGGTGGCCCAGATTAAGATTTTAGTTATATTTTCTTCTAGGAAACATGGGAAATTGGTTCAGGCTAAAATTTCTTGCTGGCATCTGTGTATTCCCATTTCTGCAGAACAGAACATTTAATATTTCTCTAGCAGAGTTTCACTGCCAGGGAAAGGGCGTCATTTAGGACTGCAATCCATCGGAAAGTTTTCCAAACATCAGAGAGTGATTTTTAGCGAAGTACTGTATGATAATTTATTTTTACATTTCTTTGAGTTATAAACTTCAAACTTTTATGTTGAGAAATTCACTCTTGCAATCCCCTCTTGGAGTACCTATGTGAAATTTCCAGTTGTTGCTTTTCCCTGGCTGTGTCCTGGATAGTCCTTAGTAAAGAGGGATGGGTCAAGGAGACCTGCTGTGGAAGGAGGTGCAGTATTGTTGTTGAATTTTGCTGTTAGCGGAAAACATCTGCGATATGTGACTCTTTAATGAACTACTGGGTCAGACTCATGTTGGTGAAACAGCAAGTGCAATCCAGCCGTCAGTTTTGCTGGTTGTCTTTTTACTGCCTTTGTTTGCACTGGTTAGTTTTTAGATAGTTCTGAATGATATGTAACTTTCTAGAATAGGTCTGTACCATTATGCTAAAAGCTTATTTTGAACAGCCATCACACATTTGTTTCGTATTACGTTGAAATACAGAAATCGTAAATTATTTTTAAGTTCAGTAAAAATACTGTTGCTGTACTTCGATGAGAAGTGGCATTGCTGTAGAAGTCAAGAACAGCTTTGGAGAGATTGTTGTGGTATCTTTAGTCTTGTATTTTATGTAAAAAGGTAAAACAGTGTTAATCACATGCAAAGGAGGTACGATTATTTTCCTACTTGCGAGCATCAGCATTACTTCTGGCAATGGTAGTATTTTCACATATGACCTTTCTAAACAGTGGAAGGGCGTTCTTGTTTGTTTTCTCGGGAGCTGGCTTCTCTAAAAGCAAATATTGTATCATCTTGATTATTCTGTACCAGCAGGTTGTATTCTTTACAGAGTATGTTATAGGAACATTATAATAATATGACATTCATATATTAGTGCTTTATAATTCACAAACCAGCTACTTTGTAGGTGAGAATGAAGTTTGCACAGTACAGTCCATTCCATAAAAAGTAATAGACCTCTACATGAGCTTCCATTGAGGCAGAAGTTAGAAGGGACAGAAAGGAAACACACTGTGTTAGAACGGCTTTTTTAAGTAAAAAGGAAAATGCTGTGCGTTTATTCTGACATATTTCTTTATTTATGCATTCTTTTCAGAACTTGAAAAAAATGGGTATTATATGTGATCCGAATCATCATTCCTTTGGCAATTTCCACAGAGCTCTTGAAAAGAGGAAACAAGCCCCCATGTTGAAATTCTGTCTTTATGCTTTGATCTAACGTGGAGTCGGTAGAAAAGCTCTTAAAGATATTATGGAAGTAGGCTGAACCTGTGTGAGAAATCTGAGAGAAAAACTCCTTTATTTTATAACATAATATATTAACGCCAGAGGTGTTCCCAAGATATATGGTATTCAAAGAATAGATAAATAAATAAATAGATAAAATTCCCACTGGCCCTCAGTTGGATCATATCGTTTAAGTAGGTATTAATAACCTGACAGCAAAGTTCTTGATTTGAGAGAGGTTGACTTTAAAGTTACTCATACAGTAATCTAAATTTAAAAAAGTATATATAAAAATAACCAATACAAAATAAATGTTTATGTTTAAAATAAGATAATTGGCTGAAAAGTGAAATTGAAGACTGTTGTCTATTTTGAGGGACTGTAATCTGTAATTCCATTTGTTTTCCAAAGGTTATGATGATACCTTACCCCGAGAATGTAATGCTGCTTCATTAATACCTTTTAACATTGTTGTTCCAGCATGTTCTCACCTGGAGAGTGCCTGCGCTGAAACCAGACGCCCTCAAATGGGACCATTGCAATTTTGGGGAGGATGATACGTCTATGCCTTTCCGTCAGCACATTTCTCTACCGGTTCCGTACATTGATTCTGTACAATAGATTACCTACAATTAATAATATCGATACACTATTGATTAATAACCTTGATATCATCTCTGAGTCAGTGTTTGAGTAAAAGTTAATTAGTGGGCTCTGCCTCTTAGTCATGTTAACCCCCCTTGCCTAATTTATATACTAGATAGATGATAGTTTAAAACATAGTCACTGCTAAACAGTCTAGGCAGGGCTAATTAGAATTGTGTGAGCGAAGGAGTTCATCAGGTGTTGCTAGTTAGAGCAGCTTGTTTTGGAGGTTTCCTTAGGGAGGAGAGGGAGAAAGCAGAAATAAGCCGCAGCCCCGGACGCTTCCGTAGCGCGAGCGGCCTGGGGAGGGAACTGCGAGCAGAGAAACCAGCCCTCGTGTTTAATTCCTTCAGCGCTCAGGGAAAAAGGTGTTCCTGTGTTCTTATAAACAAACCATCGAAGAAGTAGCTGCCTCCATCAGCAGCTTTCTCTCAAGATCAGGAAAAAGCCTGAGGGCTCATAAATCTTAGCTTAGCCATTACAGCTAAGAGGGTAAGAGTGGCTTCCATGTGTGCTCGTCTGATTTTGGGTATTTGTCCTTTACTAATGTTAAAATGTTTGCTGTGGAAGTGTATCCATCCAAAAAAAGTTGCAAGGAGGGTCTTTTCCCCACTGTGGCTTACTGCTCAACAGCAGCGAGAAAGCTGTGGGAGAGTGACGCCTACTTCTCCTGGTACTCCTGATCCGTTCCGGTTGGTTTGGGATAATGTGCGTTCTGGGTGTTTGCAGAAGCAATAATTTCTGTGCTCTTCAGGCATTCCGGAGGAGTCCCTTGTGTGATCCCACCCTCAGAGCGCAGGAGGGATGCAGGTGAAGCAGCACATGCTCTTCTGTGGAAGTGAGGGAGACCAGGACAAAGCCGGTCACGAGCAGGGCTGGGCTCGCGGCGCCGATGGGTGCCATTGAGCTAACGCTGACTTGTCTGGCTAAGGAGCATAGGATTGGCCCGCTAATCTGTTTAGCCAGGGAAAGTAGAGTGCTCCAGAGTTTCCCTTTGGTTATTCGCTCTGCCGGCTGAGCTTTGTCATTCTACACAACCAGTGCTTCAGGAGCACCAAAACCACCTTCTTTGCAGCTTTCCGAGATAGGCTCTCTCACAAACTGCAGTAATGTATTTCGGGTGGAAGCACACTTGTGCTCTTGAAAACAAACACATTTTCCCCTTAATTTGTTTCATTTTTACTCAAGCTATTTACTGAATTGTCCTGGTTTGAGGTAAAACTGGACCAATTTTGTTCAGTAACTTTGCTTCTTAGCTGGGCCTCTTCTAACTACAGAAATCAACAGCATATTGTGCAGACGATTTTTGCTCTCAGAGTGACAAGACCGGTGTTTGTCATTGATGCCCAGGCATGGGATGCGGAGAGGCTCTTGCTTACGCTTATTGCTGTAACACCCAAGGGCAGCTCACTCCGTTTATGCCCCGTTGGAGGGTCAGCAGCAGAAAAGCGCAGAGGGGTCCCACCTGCGGGGAGGAGCGGACAGGACAGGTGACCCAAAACTGACCAAGAGGGTATTCCATCCCATCTGCTGCATGCTTGGTGTAAAAGCTGAGGGATCAAAGGGTCAGCTCTCTTTTTCTTCAGTGGCCGGTATCTGAGGAGGACTCTGTCTGTTCATCTGCCTTTGATCCCGATCCTGAATGCAGACCCGGAATCCAGTTCCCGTCCGACACTGAGTCCAGCCTGGGACTGCCCCAGTGCCAGCCGGTGTCGTGATTGTCATCCTGGGAGCTGCATAAGGTTTTGTATATATTTCGTTATTTCCTGTTATTTTACTATTAGTATTTCATTAAAGTAGTTCAGTTCCTTCTAAACTCCTAAGTCTCTTTTTCCCTCCTCTGCCTCTCTCTTAGCAGAGCGGTAGGGAGGAGCATTTTTCGGTCCCATCTGGGGTGCCCCACGTCCCCAGTAGCAGATTTGGCCTAAACCACGACATGAATTCATGTCCGATGCTACGGACTAGGTTATCAGCTAGTTTACATCATTACAGATGTGTTTTTGGGAAAGGATCCAGGTCTTTGTATCTTGTGGAGAGGCTTGTCAGCGCAAGCACTTGCTTTTAGAATTTGTTCTCGTAATAAGGAGAGTTGGGTGCTCCTCCCGTCTCTCAGCACCTGAAACTTTACACTAAATCAATGTTCCCTGCAAACCCACTGGCTTTATGCATCCACCAGCCGCAGGGGGATCCAAACGGAATGACGACGTGGTGCCTTGGACAGAAAATGAAAATCATGGGACTTGTGCCTGCTCAGCAGCTCTTCACTGGGGTGGCTCCAGTCTGGAGTCCACACATGAGGGCATGGGACATCATCTTCCTGCCGTATGAGTATACACCCTCAACACCTTAGAGAGGAGGAGGGTCCATAACGAATGTCTGCAGAGAGTTGGCTTCTCCCCTTCCTCTCACCTCTGTCTGAAAGGGATTTAGAGCAAAAGGCTCCAGAATATAGAAAAGCAATATGAATAGAAAGAATTCATACGGAGTAGGAAAGCAGAATGTAGAAAGCAAAGGAATACGGAAGAGCTGTATTGTATGAAAGGCTCCAGAGTATAAATTTAAAAACTATACAAAATCTTTATTTATAGGTTTTGATTTTAGTCATCAAACTCTCTAACTCCACAGACAACAAGACAAATGAGATTGCTCTGGGAAAATGCTTCTAACATCCAGCTCTTTATATATAGCAGATGGCTCTAGAAACATACACATAACTTTATTTAGAAATTATTTTTGCTTGTTACCAATTACTAAATATATCATTAAGTCACTTCATTGAAGCCAAGTTTGCAATTGTTAACCTGAGCGTGGTAGAGTGAAGCCAGCACGGGAACACCTATATTTATTGCAGTTCCATCTTATTTGCTGCTTTTAGATGTGCTGCCCTGTTTCTGGCTACTGTCCTTGTTTGTGATGGTGAAAGATAACGTCTGATCCTACTTGCAATGAATATAGCCCCACGTGTCTGTGTGTTTATTCTGAAGCTTTGGACATCCACGCTGCCGTAATTTCTAAGCAGTCCTGTTCTTTTGTTTTGAGAAAAATTCTTGAATATAGATCGGTATGTTTCGAACAAGACGTAAACATGCACAGCATCTTTTCAAATAAGTGGGGCAGAAATAAATAATGATTCATAAACTTCAGTAAATATGTGCTCAAATAATTGCAAGCGTCTTGCAAGTCAGTAGGACTATTTGTGTATTTAGAATTAAGCATACTGTTTAAATTAGTCATATATTCCCGAATGAAGCCCTCACAATATAAGGTGAAAAAAAAGTCTGTATTTCATCTTCATTCCTCCAAGTCCCTCTATGCCACTGAAGTGAAAGAAAATCCTAGAGATAAATATTCAAGGAGCAGGCTGACAACTAGAATGAAGTTACGGGTTACGACTAGAGAATAATGACATTTCTTGAAATGGCTGTATAAAATAACAGGCAAAATGCGTCTAGTTGTTGACAGAAAGCACATAAAAGAGCTTGAGACCAGTAATTTTTTAATATGTACAGCATGAGTATTTTATAACAAAATTGCATTATACTAAGTATTTAAATTAAATTAAAAAAAAATCTATTATATGGAAAAATTGACCCAATGCTTAAATATTTTTCTTTTAAAATTATGATTCTTTTCTGTCATACATGATCTTTTATGAGACTGAACTGTCCCCACAGAACAAAAGGAAACAAAGGAAATGTATTATTTATAAAGGTCGTTCATTATAATGATTATGGGAAGAAAACATTAACTCAGTAAGAGGTCCTGAATGCACTGGGGTAGGGAAAGGGCAGGGTAAGTGGCGGAATGGCAATTCTGAATTTTGAAGAACATCTCTTGAAAATTTTCAACCTCCCTTAGCTGGAGCAAAAAAACCCCAGGAGTAGAAAATAAACAGTTCATGTTGTCTAAAAATGTTACAATTCTTTTGAGCCCTTCTTCCCTTTTATATTTGCATTTGAGAACTTTCTGCCTTTCAAAAGAACATTTTTATTTGAGGAAATTGTGACATATATCAGTGGTATGACGCATCACTAACGGGTAGAAGCTTAGTATGACTAATTTAAAGGTTTGAGCTGTTTCATTTCCATATAATCAGTGAAGCAGATATTTAAAAACAGCAGCTAAAATGTGTACTGAAAAGTTGAAAGACTGCCTTTTTTTGAAAGCAGTTTGAAAACTGCTTTTGAAAGCAGTTTTTGTATTTTCAGGAGATGAGATTCCAGTTTGTCCCTTTGGGAAAGGTGTCATTTTCTTGTGTGCTTGTTTTTGTTTTTCATTCTTGCCAAACACTATATCTCTAGTTCAATATTTTTATTAAAAACTAGGTTCAAAAGTAAATTTTACTTTGGCAGTCTACCTTACCTCTGAAGAATAAAACTGGTGTTTGCTGTGCAAACAAAACCCTGGAGAAGCCTCCAAATATGACCTCAAAAGTCCCCAACTTAAAAAAAAAAACTACAAGAAAGTAAGAGAGATTCCTTGCCTTTGGTATTTCTGCTAGATTCTCTTTTAAAAGCATAGACGGCATTAGATGAAAATTAGCTTAGTGAGATCTGCATATCTTATCATAATATTTTACCTTCTAGAAGCTGATAGGTTTTCAAGAGTAAGTACGGTATGGATCAAGGCTCTGGAAATAATGAAGGTTTTTGTTTGTTGTTTTGGGTTCTTTTTTAACTCAGTAGTGTGTGGTCTGAGCTTTCAATGGCCGTAACAGAAACAAAACTCTGTGATGAAGTGTTACAGATCTCCAGAAGTTCTGGGATGTTGAGCGCTGGCTTAAGCACCTACTACTTAGGCTTAGTAAGGCCTGAAGTACAGATGTGTGGCTTTGGGAAGGTCACTCACGGTGTCCCACTCGGGTCCTTCGGCTTCAAGTGCAGTCAGCGTGGAGTATTAGATGTTGTCAGGAGTCACCTAGGAGGTTTAGAGACGTTTCTAGAGACAGGCAAGAGAAAAGCCTTCTCTGGAACTCGGTGCCTCTCTCAGGCTCCATTCACTCGGGGGTCATTAGCTTACTCATCACTAAAGGTTATGGAAGTTCTCATTCCTTTTAGAACAGTGGAAGTAGTTAATCTTTTGATTAAGCAGAGCACTCACCTGTGAAAGGGTATGTTGAAGTGTTGAGCCTCCTTAGAGATCTGAAAGATCTCAAACGCAACTCCCTGGGCGGTGCTCGCGGGGCAGAACTGCGAGGGTGAACGTGCCAAAGGCCACCCGCTGCCCTGCACAGGGTGCACGAAGGCGTTGTATTTTGCAACCTTGGGGCTGGGGTGCTCACCTGGGGCAGATTGGGGGTCCAAGCTCAAATTACGATGTTCTACGTATCCAGCTCTTGAAATGTAAAAATAAACAAAGAAATAAATTTACAGTTTACAGATGAGGGACCCATTTTCATGTGCTCAGAAAGTTAGTGGGACTGCACCTTTGAGTAGAACTCAGATCATAGAATCATAGAAGGTTTAGGTTGGAAGGGACCTTAAAGATCTTCTAGTCCCACCCCCCTGCCCTGGGCAGGGACACCTCCCCCCAGTCCAGGTTGCTCCAAGCCCCGTCCAACCTGGCCTTGAACACCTCCAGGGATGGAGCTTCCACAACTTCTACATATTTGTAGAACACAACTGAGTAAACAGAAATAAGTGACACAATTTTATCCTGTTTTTCAGCTGAGTTTTGTAATGTTTATTCAGGCAAATGGCTATTTTTTTAAACTTTATGGCCCCTTTTCCTGTCACTTAGGGAATTTGAAGTTTCATCCCTTTCCAAATTTGCCTTTTGAAAATAACACAGTAGACTAAAAGTGGAGATTTGAAGGAGGAAGATTAGAGATTGCAGACACTATGAATTGGCAAATTTATTGGCTACAATGGGGACAAGAGATTTTAATATGTCATAAAGGTAAAATAATGTTACTCAGCACCGAGATGAACAGGATTTTTTTTTATATTTCAGAGGCATTTGGATCAGACCCTAACATAGCAACGGGTCAAGAAGAATTAGCAGGCTATGTAGCATGACAGGGAAAGCAAAAAGAGACAAGAAAAAGGTGTCAGAAGGGGCAGAGTTCTGCACTGTTTTAGTGGTAAAGATGAGGAATGAGATACTGCTTTCCTGAAGGAAGATGGAAATTTAATTTTGATTTTAGCGAGACCAGCCCTTCACAAAGAAGACGATCCAAACATTGTTCCAGTTTGCATTCCTTAATGTTACAACTGTCTTGAAATTATAGCAAGATATTAATGAAAAAAGCTAACTCTAAAGGGGTTGTCCGGATAAAAGTAGTTCAGTCCAAAGGCAAAGAAAATGTCATTCTGTCAACTGTGACGTGTTTGAGTGGTAAGACTTCTGCCCACCTGCAGTGGGATGTTTCTAACGATAGTTTCATTCTTTCAGTTATTCAGTTACATGTGGATTTTTACTGCAACTTAAATGTGCTCATCTTTTAATTGCTGATAATTGACCATTACACTTTTTTGTATTTATTTATATTCTCGGTTACAGTGTTGAAACGATCTTAGGTACCAGGAGACAAATTAGAGATGAATACGTTTACCTTGTCAAGGAAATTCATCTGTGGTGGAAAGTTTATTTTTCCATGTGACATCACAGCTCTTCAGGTGCCAGTAATTGTAAACATCCCTTGTTTTCAATTCTTTGTCTCCTTAATCTCATTAGGAGAATATCAGACGTTAAATCTTTTAAGTAGCATTAGAGTGTGTTCATCCATAACATATGAGAATGCCGGTCAGTTCTTATCACCTGCTTTTTACAAAATGTTTAGCAAGTTACTGTGCTGAAAAATGAGATTTGATTCCATGAAGACTTTGCTGGCAAGGGAGGGTTGTTGTGAACTGAAAAAAAAAAAAAAATTTAGTATTCAAAATCAGACTGACAGTATAAATTAGGGAGGAAGACAAGATGCACATGGGGGGGGAAGAAGCCGTCTCACACCGTTAGATTATCAACCTTTATGAAGAGCACTTCAAAACAAGTGTGCAAGATGATCATGATAGAACCAGCACAGTCGTCGTACACGTTTCTGTCGTACACAAGGTCATAGGGTGGAGACAGAGTGTACAAGGAGTGTACAAGAGAAAGCTATAAGGTGCTCTTTGTACAGCATCTTATTTTGTTAAAAGAGCTTTCATCTGAACCCATAACCTAAACTGAATATAGCAGCTTGTTTTCCTTTAGGAAATAACTAATTGCTTACTCTTGTCGGTTTTTGCTAGGTGTAAAAAAAGATTTCTTGTGTTGCCCCTCATGCTTCTCTCTTCTTCCTTGCCTCCTCGTTTCCTTTTCTCTCAAACCTATTTACACGTCCATTCTTACTACCTTCCCTTACTCAGTCTTGCAGACACAAATTAATGAATAACTCCTAAATTATGAGACAAAAGTCCTCTGCCTATCGTCTCTCCAGTCATTGCACGGCTTTACTTTGCCGTTTGCGTGTAGGTTTTTTGCCTTTGAAAGATTGTAGTCTACTTGAGGCAGATTTGACGGAGGCTTTTTGGTTCTACTGTATGTAATTTCAAAGCTTCTGTCTCTGAAACTAGCTGTATCATCTGCTAGTAGCAAAAAGCCAGCTCAAAATAGAGCAAAAAACAGAAATAAAAGATCTCTACGTAGTTCTCTCACGGAGCCTGTGGTAGAGGGCTGACTTAGCGGTGCTGTTCCCGATCGCTCTGCAGCGGTGATGCTGAGGTTTGTGTCAAGCCTTCCCGAGCTAAACGTAGAGAAGTATGTTTGTGCTGGTTAAAGAATTTTAGGAAGAAATAGGAACTATGATGGCTCCTGCAATTCTTTGAAAGAAAAACTTGTGATTATGCTGCAAAGAGTAATAGAGAGGGCAGAGGTAGAGCTGACTGTAAATAGGGATCCTTCGCTGAAGCTGCGGAACACAGGTAGGGTCGCGTGGGTGTATCCGCCTCTTTTGTTTGTAGACGGAGCGCATTCGGCACCGCCTGAGTTTTCCTCAGTTAAAAAAGAAAGTAGATTATTATAACATGGACTTTCCCTCTACAAATACAATAGACCTTTGATCAAGGTTTTTACTAAGGGTAAAAGTCTATGCTCTGGCAGATCTGTAAGTGCCTTGACATGTATTTTGTTTTCCCCCCAAACACGTGGTTTATGCTTATATAAAATCCACTATATTTTCATAGAAAATGCGTCAAAAATAATTTGATGTTGTGGCTGTCTGGCAAAAGTAGTTTCACGTGAAAGGTAGTCTGTTTAAAATCACAGACCCCACTGTTGTTCAGAACGCAGATAATTCAGGAAACTGCATTCCATGGACTAAAAAGCCAAAATTTTGTCTTGTAAAGCCACCTGGCTGCAGTTGATAGTAAAATCTATTGTTAACCCCTTTTCTGTAATGTAATTAAAACACTGCTGAATTATCTGTTTAGCGTGGCCTGGCTGCTCCCCGAAAGCACACCCCTTTGTGTCTAATAATCCTGGCCTTTGGAGATGGCTGTCCACGACAAGGACTGCGAAACCTTGTTTAAAGATTTTCAAGATCTTCTTAATCCCTTCCCTGATGAGACACCCATTGCTGAAAGCTGGGGGGGAAAGGTCCATCTGTCTTGCAACATATGTGTTTACACTGTAAAATCAGTAAATACAGCAGTGTGCTGGCAGTGCCAAGAATTTCCTTTAGTCATAAATTGAGATACGTTGTTTTGTTATTGTTACTTTGAGTTTACAGACGTCTGAGGGACCGGTATTACTAATTACCTAAAGCAGAAAAAACCTGCAGCTCAGAACTGAAAATGTAAAATAACGACACCCCCCCCCCCAAATCTGAAAATATTCTTAGCGAACACAGAAAAATACTTTCAAACACACCACTTGGGTGGGCTTCTGGTATGCATGTCAGGGCCACTATAAATTTCTGCGTTTGCACAGTTGTAGAGTGGAACTGTACAATTGCCACCGTCTACTTTTACGCCTGGAATTTACATACCAAAGGGAGTAGCCGGGGCTCCCCGTAGGTCATTGGAGAAGTAGGTTCCCAACCAACTCCTGGTTTGGACCCATAAGGTAGCGCCTAAAAGGGGATGGTGTAGCTGTCCCAGGAAATACATCCGTTAAAAGCAGGAGAAGCACAAGCAGAGCAGTATCAAGAACCATAAATTGGATTCTCTGGCACGTACCGTTAATCCATTTCTGATACTGAAAAATCATTTCAATTCTTGTTATATTTGCATTTCTACTTAGAAAACTGATTAAAAAAACCCCAAACACGCACTTTTTATTGTTCTCTGGTGTTTGTGCAGCCATGGTGCCTAGGGAGTGAAGTTATGGAACATGTTCTGCTCTGCAATGTTTTGTTCAGATTTTGGATTAAAAGTGTCCCCTAGATATGACAATTCAGTTTTAAGAGAAAATTTAAGTACAAAGTCAGTAAAACAGGGAAGCCCCTGACAACATACTGATGAAACAGATTCGTTTGGCAAGCAGTGGTTTAAGCAAAACATTGGGTTTTTTTTCACACGTAATGGCCAAAATACAGTTTTCAACTGGGATGCGAAAGAGGGCAACTGGGCAGCTTTTCCCTGTTTACAGGAAATAATTTCCACATGTGAGGAACAGCACCAGAGAAAGTATAAAATAAGTATCTGAAAAATGTGAAAGGCATTTAAATTCTGGCTTATAGGCAGCTCTGTCTTGGAAGCCAGTCTTCTAAATAGTGAATAAAAGGCAGATTTGGAGAGAGAGAGTGAAGCTGAGTAACTTCAAGAAAAAGGCACTTACGAGGAACTGCGTGAACAGCACATGGCAGTCGAGGTGACGGGTAAGGGTGGCGTAGGGAAAGTTGGTGAGCAAAGCCCCGGGTAACGACACACTGAAAGAGGGGCGATTTAGATGAGATATGAGGAAGAGATTCTTGCCTGTGCGGGTGGTGAGCCCCTGGGGCAGGTTGCCCCGAGCAGCTGTGGCTGCCCCATCCCTGGAGGTGTCCAAGGACAGGTTGGACGGGGCTTGGAGCACTGGGCTGGGGGGAGGTGTCCCTGCCCAGGGCAGGGGGTGGAACCGGATGGTCTTCAAGGTCCCTTCCAACCCAAACCATTCTATGGTTCTAACTGTAATGGCTGCAGTGCAGAGATTTCATGCAGAAATAGCTGCTCAACTTAGATCCTGCTTAGGTGTGAAGGCTTTAAAAAAGATGTTAAAGATGACACCCGTTAAAACTGTTGATACTGTCTGTGGTGGCGCAGAAGGTTGGAGAGTGCAGGGCAATGCGGAGAGTTGTTATGTAAAGCACCTGAAGTTTGGTTCCAAGCCATTCCCAAGGAGGTTTAGGAGAGAGAGGCTGAACTGAATTCTGAGATCAGTGAGCTGTGAAACAAATAGATCTATGAGCCACTGATATACCGACTACAGATCAATTTCTGTTTGCGGACAGATCAGCTGTACAGACATTGTAGAAAGGGAAGACAGAAAGGGAAGAGAAGGGATCCATAGACCCACTTACCTGATGTCAGTAATTCTTACCAAGCATGTCAATTTTTTCAGGGAATGTGTGTTCCAATAATGCAGTAATTGTGGACTATGAAACAGAAGAGGTTAAATTAGGTGAGAAATACCAGTAAGTGATCTGATTCATGAGAAGTCAGGCAAGTGCATTGAGATCAGATTGGAGGTAGAACCATGATTGGGTTTGCAGATACGTGTTTCCTGGGTGAAACAAGGACTTTAGGGAGGTTCATACTGCAAAAGTCCATGTGATACTTGTTCTGTGGATGTAGAGTATAAATCTGATACTTGTCAAAAGCATTGAATATTCGTTCCCTATGAACATCGTATGTGCTCTTATATTAATCCTTCGTTTTTGACAAAGTGGGTTATGGTTGCTTGGAAGATTATTTCAGAAACTGGGAAAATTATCTGCTTATCACTTCTCGGGAGTTTCCTGTCAAAGCAGTTTGTAGTTCTTCAGAATTTACTCCACATGAAAATCTCCTGTACTGCAGAAGACTGTGGGTATCATCCAGTGTTCTTAGATGGTTTCTGTTGCTGAAAACATATTTTGGGGAGCAACTTTTGTAAGCCATCCTAAAAGAACAGCAGTATAAAAATAGCAAAGGGAAGCTAGAAAAGCAGAGGTGGGAATGATCGGTTTTGGAGTAGGCTGGGGCGGGACCTTGTGAGACAAGATTTTCTTGGTTTACAATTGATTACACGGTCAGATTAAAAACAATTCAGAGAGTTGGAAGTTGCGTGTTCGCTTGTGTCTGCAGAAACACTGACTGGGCGGTTGGAGAAAACATCTCGCAGTTTGTTGGGTTAGTGTGTAATAGTCACTGAGGTACTGTTACTTAAAAAAATTGGGCTAAAGAAGATTCCATGCTATATTTGAAAGAGGAGAGAAGAAAATTGGAGAATATCTGTTACATTTCAAAAATAAGGCAAAACCTCCGAATAATTCTAAGAAATATTTTTGTTTTCTATTTCTGATATTAATTTCTTATGTTCTAATTCCTTCTTGCATTCGTACGATACGTTCTCATCGTGAAAAGCTATGGAAATTACCTGGAAAATTCCTGTTTCTGGTACCATGATTTGTTTTGAGCACATGTGTATGGTGCTGTATCAAAGCACTGTATGAGAAATTTGCTGCATGAACTGTGCAGGAGAGTGGAGCAAACATGTTGCTAAAACAGACACCCCTTTGCAAGATGAAATATAATTTAGATTAAAAGAAACAAGGAGCTGGTTCTTCAAAAAAGTAGTGTGCAGTGATCAGAGAAAGGCAGCCTCGCATGGTTTTCAAGGATTCCCACTTCTCCGTAACATGCGGGGCAGTCTGCGACGGGTGAAAGGAAAGAAAAGCAATCCACCAGAGAAAAACTACTTCTTATCCTTAGAGGCTGAAAGATGAGAACATCTGAACCAGTGGGTAGCAAAGAATGTCAGTTATGTTCTAATCTAGATTGGTGAATAAAAAGATAATCATCAGTAAATTAGAAGAGGTGTTGAAAGCTCAGTTAATTATAGGAAGTGAGGAAATTAGAGTGCTGAGTCTGACTGTTTCTGATTCACTCGTTAAATTAAAAAAAAAAAAGAATTATTTTTTCTTGTCCCTACTTTTGGTTCGGGTATATAGTGATGTCAGATGTGGGATTTTTTTTTTGTTTAATTTATTGTTTTTTTAATAACCCCTCGAGTGAGGGTTTTGCTGTTCAGCTGGGCATCGCCTGGAGCAGCAGGCTGCGGGATCATAGCAGCATCGAATGGTTTCGGTTGGAAGGGACCTTGAAGATCATCTCGTTCCAACCCCCCTGCCCTGGGCAGGGACACCTCCCCCCAGCCCAGGATCCAGAAGCACGGCTCTGCCAGCGCGTCCTCAGGCAGCAACAGGAACTCAAGTGTCCGCAGAAGGGTTTGCTTCGCCGGCTCTCGGCGCTTCACCTCCCCGGCTCCCTCTTTGTGGAAGTCATGAGACATCTGGTTAAAAGTGAAGGATTTAGTGAAACTCTGAATTTGTAGTTTCGGTATAACAAATGTCAACCCTTGCGAGGAAAGGAGCGGGGTTTACATTTTTTTTATTGTTTCTGGTTTTATTGCATCTCTCTGAAGGTCATGAATTGTTTTCTGTTGCACAGAGTATGAATGATGGCTGCTACTGATCATGAAGCAGAACACAGAAACTGTGTTGCCTGTTAAATTAGAATGTTCGTTCCCAATGATTTTAAGAAAAAAAAAAAAAGTAGCTTGAGATTCTTCATATCTTATTTTAAAATCATGATTGAATTCAGTGTGTGAGTTTGACCTTAGGAGTATTAAGATATGTCCCTCTCGGCTTCCCTTATAATTTGAAAGTTGTATGCATTTTGCAGTTTGAACAAGCCCTTGATATTTGGATGGTCCTTTAATCTTTCCCAGACTTTTGAGCATATTTGATGGGCTGTTTGTTCCAGCGGGAGGGGGAGGTGGTGGTGGAGGGCTGAGGCCTGAGCACCGCAAAGTGTCTGTAACATCTTGGCAGAGACCTCATTTAATGGAGAGTTTTGAAACTCCTTGAGGGTGCACCCTTGATTAGAGACGTGACTTTGAGGAACTGGAGGGGGGGGGCACGAGGGCCTCCTTTGATTAAACCTGTTATGTTTGAACCAAGTTTTCTCATCATAGGGGCATAATTTATTTTTGTACTTGCTTTAGGAATTTTCATTTTGTAGTCTCTTTTGCTCTGTCTTTGAGTACTTAGCCAGCAAGCGTATGCACTTAAGTGGTCCATATAGTTTCTTTCAGAGCTGAAAGAGGTACCTAGAGTTAACATTACCTATCAAGTTTCTGATTTTTCATGATCATTCTTGGAAGTAGCTTCATTACATGAAAATAATAAGTAAGTGTTGATTTTTCATACTTGCTTATGCGATAATCCTGAGTAAAATCAAACCTCCCTTGCAAAGCCTGTTGCAGTTTGGAAATCGGTTATGAAACCGCACTGGAATTACTGGACAGTTTGCAGAAAATGGAATATTGACTGTTGGCAAAGGAATTGGGTGAAACAGAAATCTAGCCTACCTCTGGGATTGGAAAATCAGCAGTAAAGGTTCCCAGTAATTTAGAAAGCGATTTTCTTTTTTTTTTTTTTAAGGGACCAATGCATATGTGTACCATTTCCTGAATTTACAGAGAGGTTCTTTAAATAGCAACAGTAACAATTATTATGCATCAATAAATAATTCCAAATGTTACAGATACTACATTGCTAGTTATATTTAAAAGGGCAACATTTCAAGGCCTGTGTTCAAGTTTATAGATGGAATATTGTCCAACGAACTCTTGTCTTCTTTTCTTTGTTGTTCTTTAATCCAACCCCCTTTTTCCTTCACATACCCTCTTCTGGAAAGAAAAGACTCATGATTTGTCACCATTCTGTGGGGTAAATTTCATGCCCAAAGGACAGTCGTAATAATTTGACAGTATAAGTTCTGTATAATCCTAGTACCCTTTGAGAAACGGTTTCCAGGACCAAATTCTAATTTAGCCAGTCTGGCAATTGCAAAAGGTGGTACCTCCGCAGGAAAACGCGAAGAGGAGAAGAAATACATCCCCAGACTTTCTTGTCTAGTGGGGTGTTTCCTCAGCTGAGATCCTCCTTAGTACTCCCTTACGGGTACTTTTTAGTCCGAGGCCGAGATTGCAGTCAGCTCAAGGCGTGGTAAATGATGAAGGAAATGTGCAGCAAACGTTTTCCTGACTTCTCACCCTCTGTGAAAGGTTTTCTTTCGTGCAGGTAAAAGGGGGTTAAGCAGGACAAGGTCCTCGAAGGAGAGCCGGGAGTGGGGCCGCCTGCCTGGCTCAGCCCTCCTGCTGGGAGGGATTGGGGCAGAGCATCATCGTGCCAGGCTGTGCCTTTAAACTCCAACCAACAGAAAAAGTATTTGGAATTAGGACATGGTGATGACTTCAGTGGATAAAAATCTACCAGAATTAGCCTGGAGGTCCTCATTATGCGAGGATAGGGAACAGTAAAAATCAAATCAGCAGAGATAAACTGCACAGATCATTTCTGCTGATCAATAACAGGCTTGTGCAAATAACCCTGCTGTATAGCAGCCCATCTTTCTCCGAGTCAGCAGGGAGCAAAGATTAGATAAACTGTAGGCCGGTGAGACTTTTACAGAAGCTTAACGCATAGAAAATGTCCATCACTCCATGATTTGATCATAATGTAATGAACATTTGCTTTGTGCATGCGGGCCACAGGAGTTTATTATGACAATCAAGTGTAACCAACTGTAGTAAAAATAAACGATATTATCTGACGTACTGTTTCCTAATGTGACATTTGCTATGTTTAAGGTACGGCAAATATCAAGCTGCAGGCTGAATCTTGAATTCCTGCATTCCTAAAGCAATCGGAGCTTTGGTGAGCTTGGAAATCCCATGTAAGATATGTCAATACCAGTCTCCGTAGTCCCTGTCATTCCTTGCACACAACCGATTTCTGCAGGATTAGTTGAAAAAAGTAACACAGTAGAGAACAGTGTATTGCAACTAATGCAAAAACTTGACTAAATATGGTTGCGAATTGTTCGCGCTGGTACCAAGGTATCACAACTTGCTTCAAAATCAAACTGTGGTAAGGCAGAAATATTAATGTCATTTCAATTCGTGGCATGCGTTTCTGGTGCGTGTCGTTCTCTGTTTTGTACCTTCGCGCTTATGCCTCAGAGATCTTTGCACCGGGCAACTCTGTGACTTTCTCATTGTTTTCATAGCATTGTCATGATCTCAGCTTGCTTATTCTTTCATTTTAGATAACACTAACGCTTAGAAAATAAGCAAATGAATGGTAATTTTTTTTTTCTTTTCTTTTTTTTTACTTTTGTCTAGGAGATAGGGAACTGGGATGCTTTAATTGCTGTAGTGTTACTACTACACATTTTAGCTAAGGTTAATAAAACGGAAATTTACTAGATACATTAAAATGTCTGGGATAGTGGCTAAACACACTAGTGAGCTGGAACATTGACCTTACTGCACTTAAGGGCTGCGAGTCAGACTCCTGACGCCACAAGGCAGAGCGAGATTGGGAATGCATTTGTGCGTGTGTGTGTATGTACTTTGGAAAGGTTTTCACTGCTCAGAATCTTTGGGCCTTTTGGTGCACTAAGGGTTATTTCAGGCATTGCTTCAGCACATTCAATAACAAACTTAAGATCAAAAAAGGTAGGCCTTTTCTAGTTTAAGGTTAAGGTTATTTAAATTTTTGTCCCTTGCAGCTTTATTCACTAGGGGTTAAAATATCGGTATCAATTGTTTTTAGCTGTTCACTTACAGCAATCAATAAAAACATATCAGAGATGAGGAAGAGAGTGTCCCTGTAATAATTAATCTTGCTTCTTTCTCAAAAAAGTCTCTGGATTTTGGCCTCGATCCTGGTGTCCACGGAGGCCCATCTCTGCTGCTGTAGCCCTCAGCAGTGGCCAGGAGACGGTGGGTTTCTCATGGTGCCACCGAGTCCATGGTGCTCCTCGGGCACGGAGAGAGGGGGCTGTGGGCATTGCGGCATTTGGACTGGGTCCGAACATTATTAATACTGGCTTGGAAAGGTTTCTTTGGGAGGCGGGTGTACGTCTCTGCAATTGGGTTGCTGTAATGCCTTTGTTCCTTAGGCGAGCGCTTTAGGTTGGATTCAGGTTCATTATGGAAAGGGAACGTGATAAGTCAGTGACAGAAAGATAATGCCTCCAAGTTTCTGTTCAATTGGAATCGAATGTAGTTGTTTTGCATTTTTCTCATGAGAAATTTCAAGCCGAAAGCGTGAGTCGAACGTTGGAAGTTGCCTTGATTCAAAAGTTTTATTTTTTTGCCAGGACGACTGGGCTTCATCAGAATCGTCGTTCTGACTGTGGCACTTGCTTCTTCTCAAGGGAATTTCCCTCCTCCAGCTGCTGAGGGGGTTTTCACGCAGAGGGTGAGTGCTTGCTCTCCTCTGTGGTCCGAGTGGGCCTTGTGGATCAGCAGGACCAGTGCACGGAGCTGGTCAGACGGGACCATTAGTATACGTGTAGGCATAAAAGAATTTAAAATCAATGGAAACTGATTTTAGGCACTGCTGGTACTACAGAATGTGTTTTAAATTCTCACGTGAAACTTAAACACCCTACATCGCACTGAACTCTCTACTTAGACAAACTGTGGATTGTCCAGATCTCTCTGACTTCAGTGCAACAAGTCACACGCTTATAATTAAGCTTATGGTTAGAATCAAGATGTAGATGCATCTGGGGCTTGCAGAGAGTGTGAACGGTTGCTGCAATAGTCATTGCCTTGCGCAAGGCAATGGAGCTTTCCTGAATATTAAGCTCTCCTAATTAAAATGGCATATTAAAATGACATATTCATCTATGTATTTATGTGTGGAAAAAGAAGTTAAAAAAACTCTGGAAAACAAAAGCATACTTGGTCTCTTGTGGCTTTCTCATGTCAGTTTGAATTTTTTTCAAGACGGAAAACTGGAAAAAAACAACAGCAAAGGTGAGACATGATAGAATGAAACTTCAAGTGGAATTTGTAGATATGTAAACAATTTCAGTCAAATATCCCCTAAAAAATTAAATTCAGAGGTTATCACTGCTGAAGAAGAATCCAGGTAGTTGCTAAAAATATATCTTTGTTGCCTGCCTGGCGTACTAAGTAGTCACCCAGATAACAGTGGAGCCAAAGTTAACTGAGATTCTGTGTGATTATTTTAGTTTTAGACATGATGAGTATTTAGGAGGAAAATGCTTAAAACTATTTGCTTGTTTCTGGCGCTATTACATGAGTTTCACAAGGAAAGCATCAAACATAACAGACTACTCTTTTTATAACATGGCTATCAGTAATGGGCTAAAAATACGTCTTGTGATTGAAGTGTTAAGTGCTGAATTGATTATTTTTATTAGCATTCACAGCTATTGGGAGTCGATTTATTAAAAGCTCCATCGCAGTAGCAATCCGGAAACATTTACAAGGACGTGCGCTTTTAATGGAATAGCTGAATTTCACTCAGGGCGAGTGGTAGGGTTTATTGACTGGCATTGATTAGCTGCAGTTGTTCTTTCGTCTTTCCGAAAACAGGGAAATCCAAAACATACCTGCTATTGAAGATAACGGGTCCTGGCCTCTTTGTGGTAGAGATCTTGAGGGGGAAGGGGGAAGGATATATATCAGCACAGCTGAAATTTGGTATTTTGGTACAGACAGCGGTCCGGATGTGCTACTCGTGGCTCGGTTAGTGCTGAAGCGCGTCCCTGTGAGGAGTGCTCTCTCCTGGCACGGCATGTACGCGCCCCGTAACTCCATCGTACGCTCTCCAAATAATTCTTGCGTCTCCTCACAAAAACCTTTGCTTCTGCAAATGTCATTCCTTAAGCTCTTCCCAGGCTACCGTGTGAGCTGTAGCCCTGACTCTACGCTCAACAGCTCGGGGGCTCATTTCAGCAGCCGGGCCAGCCAAGGGGCCTTCATATTGTAGGTAGGTTGCCACGTTGGAGAGAAGCCTGGCATGTCCGTGTGGGATTTCTCCATCTCTTCACGGTCCCAGTGCAGCGTTGAACGTCTTATCTAAAACCCGTGAGAGCTGGTATCAACTGCCTCCTCTCAGGTAGTCATTAGTGGCTCCAGTCCTGGGAATGGTGTGAGCTGACTTGTCTGACTTTGTCCTGACTGGAACCAGTTATAAAGTTGGTTACGAGGTTTCATTTGTAAGCCGGTAATTAGCACAGGAGAGGCAAGCAATTTCCTCAACTGCTTTTTAGCTGTTAGTCTCCTCCTTAGCTGAGTTGTCGGCTAAAAGCATCCGCGTGGCAGAATGGCGGGGGCTTGGGCGCTGGCACCAAAAGCTCCTCAGCGGGTGCTCAAGTGAAGCTCTTTGCTCTATGGACGCTCTGAGTTTGAAGTGGCCTCTCCAGGCTGCACCAGCCCAGCGAGAACTTGGCCCGTGTCAACATGGCAAAATAACACCGCGTAAGAAACAGGGCGTTTGCTTTTAATTCGGTTGCTGCTTGGTTGAAGCAATTCCTTCTTCCAGCAAGGGGTCTAAATGAATAATGAGATTTTAGTGATTTCAGCACCGAGTTAGAAAATCATTGGATTATGCAATATTATTTAGGAAAAAAAAAAAAAAAAGGGTTTGTGAGTGGAAAGGAGAAAGAAGAACCTCTTTTCTCTCATGTTATCTTTTGCACGAGTAGATAGTTCTAGGAAAGTGAGAGCAAATATGAGAGAGGAACAGGATTTCTGTAGCTATCCCTGAAAAACGCTTTTCAGTAGATATTCTATGCAACTAATAACATTGAGAACATAATATAAATAAAGTAGGAAATTGTACAAATTAAAAGAAAAGCAAGAAATAATAAAATGAAGTTGCTCAGCCCATGTAGACAAATGATTATTAATTTTAAAAAATTAGGAGAAAAAATAGCCTAATACAGATGGAATCTAGCTGCAACAGAGAACATTATAAGCAGAGATATTAAAGGCAAAATATGTACAGAAAATTTTATATGTGAAGCAAAGGATTTCTGGAAGCACTGTTCATTACTTTTATTTTGAAATTACTTAGATATCATGCAGATGAAATATGGAAATAGTGTCAAACTTAAACGTAAATGTGGGTGCTTAAAAAAAACCCTCCAAACCAGTAATAAATGGGATATAGCTAATCTTCAGCCTCCTGCTAATGGGGGGGGATGAGAGGAGGATAAGATAAGATCGCAGAATCTCCTTTTGCAGTTATATCCGTAGCGGAGAAGAATTTTCTATATGGGGTGTTTGGACTGTTAGTGATTTCTGAAACTCGTTTTAGAGGACTCTGGGTAGGATCCAGTGAGATGCTGGTTTCTTAATTATCACTGAAGTCTACTGGCACCTCGGCCGTTGAGCTCGCTGGGACTGTTCTTGATACCATCAAGAACCATCAGTCCTCAGTGAGCTCCCAGTGCTGCAAACTTTCTTCTCTCTGTGGGTGAGGGCAAATGGGAGAGAAAAGCGTAACGAGAAAGTTGACCCCTTTACAGTTAATGAAGTGGCTTTGATATGGTCAACAGAATTCCCCCGCGGCATGTGAAAAAAGCGGCTTAGTTTTGCAAAGGAAGTGGATCAAAACCGAGCAACGATGTTTACAGTAAGTAAAACAGCAGTGCATAGAGCAATATAATTACTGCTTTAGGATAGCATAAAAGGATATGTACTGTGCAAAATCTGCAAAACCGGTCAGGACTTACTAATGTGGGAGGAAGATGGCTTCGATGTATTCCTTTATTAATCAAACGGATCATCTCATGACCTCTGACTTGTCTTGGAGACTCGTGATTTCTTAGTTCACTTTTTGTAAACCCGTCATACCTTACAAAACTAAGGTCTTGTGCATCTGAATGTGGCTCAGAGGAAGCCTCCATGCACAAAGATGAATGGTAAAATGATCTTTGATCACAGTTTTCTGGGATAACTGTGATGTTATGAGCCAGTTAAGGGCAGACATAAGGTTTTCGATTCGGGTAGTTTATATGAAGGCAAATTATGCTACTCCACTTTTTAATAGTTCTGTGTTCAGTGAATCTGAATTGAACACACATAAATACGCTACCTTTTTCACACCTGATTCATAAACACTCTGGTTTTGTATTTGTGAATCCTTCTTTCGTACAACTGTAGCGTTGCCTCTTTTGAGAGTGTATTGTGGAAGCGGCACATGCAGAAGTGATAAGAGGAAACGCTTTTTGTGCATTCCCTCATTGCAGTTTATCAGGTAGTCCATAGTCTGCAGTGTGAAAGTAAGGTATTTTCATTACATTGGCTCTACTAATTCGGTTGGGTATCTGTGCCATAGGCTGGCTAAATGAACGGCACAGAATGTTTTGAAGGTAAAGCGCATTTTTCATGCAGAGTAGATCAGAATTAAAATATTTTCTTTCTTTTTAAAAACTAAAATGCTTTATAGTTCATCAGCAATAATGGCCAGTGTTATTTTTTTTACTAAACTGGTATTAGATATTAAATTCCTTAGAAGAGGAAACCAAAGAGTCCGATCAGAATTTATGTAGAAGTTTTATATGGTGGAGTTTTGCGGTGTTTTTTTTTTGTTTGTTTGGTTGGCTGCTTGGTTTTTTGTTTGTTTGTTTTTAAGTCCTCTGAAGCCCTGTACAGGGCCTGTGAGCACACCGGCTCCTTGGCTTCCATTCCCTGATGTTTCTCTCCTTCTATGGATGGGGAGGGAGCCAAGGACCGTAACGCAGGGCTGTGGATTTCATCCCCGGAGTAAGGCATCCAAAAATAGGTGTTCATTTTAGCAGTCCCATGTCACCAAAGTTCAGTCTCTCTGTGGGCTCAGCTAAGAGTTGGAACCCTCATAGGAAATGGAAGTTGGGGTCCTGTGTGTGTCTTCAACATTTTGCTGAATTTGACGGTGCGGAATGCTAGTCAACCTTAATTGTAGGCAGTACTGTCAGTTGTTCATATGATTAAAACAAAATTTCAATAACTTTTCCATAAAGCTATGTATTAACAAAAACTGGTGTAAAGGAAGCGAAGCAGTAAGAATTCCTTAAGCCTTGGATGAGATCCTAACCAGGGAATATTTCTAAATTTTCCCCTTTGTGCTCCTTCTGTACTTCAGCTAATGATAAATAAGAGTGTAAAAGCTGTTTTGCAGTGTCTTTTTGCCACAGCTAAGGTTTGCCTGGTCTAGCCAGAGCTAGCAAGTTGAAATATGGTGAAAGGTAGGTTTGACCTGAAGTCTGGTTTCTTCTTCTGCAAAGCTAATTGTGAATTTCTGTTGTTGAACCTCTTGCACTCCCTTCTCTTGCTTTTAAAATCCTGTATAGTATTTAAGCTTCCTAAGCACCCCGTGGGGATATAATCAAAGAGAAAAGAAGCTTGGGAAAGAGCCAAGAGTGTTTCCCTTGCTGCTGTGTCACAGCCCCAGTGCTCCGTCAGCAGGGAATTCAACTCGAGAGGGAAGTCCTTCATTCCTCTTTTACCTTTAGAAGACTTCTACCAATAAGGATATGTGAGAAAAGATTCAATATACACAATAATTTGTGCTTTAAAACTATGCAAGTTAGGGAAAAAAAAAAAAAGTGCCTTTCTGGCAAAGATAATACTTTTAACGAGGTTTACTGGTAGAGAGTTTTATTCAAATGTGCCCTTTGCCAAAATCAAAGTCTAGCAAAAAGAAAATCTTAAATGCCACTTTATTATAGTGATGTCCACTAGTGTCGCTATATTTTAGGGTCTGTCAGCATTTCCACTATAAAACTTAAAGAATTTTTAATTTAACTCTGCTATAAAATCTGTTCTGGATTTTAAACTTACCTGACACGTTCTGTGTTTAGGAGCATGTTTTAGTTCAAAGAATAAATGTCTCTCTTTCTCTTTTCCTACCCCCCACCTCCCCTCCACCTCCCCCTTAAACAGTATCTCTGGTTGAATAATTATTTCTCCACTAGAAATAATTTCTGATTCTACTACTGGACAAATAGCTTTGGAAGGAGTTCTGTGCTTTGAAGAAATGCAAGGCTTATGCGAGCAGTTTGTAGTTACAGTTACATTCTTTCTCTTGAGAAATAAAAGTGCTGTTGTGCTTCTTTCCAGAATCTTATTCTTTGTATCTCTTCTGTTTGTGGAATCACAAAGAAGGAAGGGGAATTTCATAGACGTTCGTCATTATCATATAACCTTTGGATGTGGAGTTCAAAAATTCTTACTATTTAAAAACTTCTTACTATTTAAAACTTACAATTCCACTACCTGGTAATCTTCGGATGACACATTTCACTCAGCACTTACATTTACGGTCTTTTCAGATTACCTCTGTGAAGGATGAGCAAGTAACTCGTAAAGAATCAGTATTTGCCAACTACAGGAAGACAATCGCTATTAACTGATGTTATGATCCACTTCCAGCTGTGATCTTCCTTCACTTTTTAGCATTGCTTAAGGTCGGTGGACTAGTTTCCGAGCCTCAGTTTTAAGAAGGAATATCAATATAGATGCTTTTGTTGGATTTTTATTCTGTGTTGTCCTATCAACATTCAAAAGTAAAGTACCAATGTTACAGTAGCTTGATTGAACACTTACCTGCCCTATTAATAGCTTTCTAACAACTGTCAGCTAAAAAAATAAGAAGTGAATGTTAGTTCATACCAGACCCTGTGCCACAAAGCACAGTTGACTGTTTCAAGATGTATTGGTATGGTTTTCGACAAAGACTGAAATGCATCCTTCTTCAAAGATAGGGAGCCATTCCAGAGCCATTGTTACATACTTCTCTTTGCATTTCCTAAAATAAACCAAATTAATTTTCTTTCCCCTTCTGTTTTTCATGAATAAAGTTTCTGAATAAGTGATTTATTAGCAGACAGGATATGAAATACATGAAGAGATTCTTGTATGTTGCTGTATCACTTACTTTGAAATGTTGAGTATGTCTATATATAGTAAGCAGGTGTATTTTGATCTGTCTCTGTGTATATATATGTCTTTTTCCCCAAATTAGTTTTCCAGCAGCACGTGCTGATTAGAGAAATGATAAGAAAATCTGATGATCACTGAAATAAGTTTTTATATGAAGAGATCATTTCAAGAGCAAGAGCAACTTCCAATGGCTCTCATCAAAAAGTTTGGAGTGTACAGGGAGTTCAGTAGTGGTTTTACTTGAATAATGATCTTAATGTAGAACTGATTGACGTGTGTTTATCACCATTCTTGCATTTTGATGGTTGATATAGGTGAGTTATCCTGCTATGGTAAGTCACTTCTTAGTGTGTGTTTCTCTTTCAAAATGTGGATGTAGCTCCAATTAATACTAATTGGATTTATGGAAGAAAATACCCTTTAGTACTTCCGTGCTAGCTTGGTGTAATGATGCTGTAAGAGCTATGTCTTGTGGAATATGATCACGATGTACGACATTGCCAATAAGAGTCCCACTAAAAACTACCTATTTTTCTCCTTTTTCTCATTGTTTATTAAATACATATATAGCAAAAATAATGTTTTGTAAACCAATCTTCTCTTAGAGTATGGGGCCTGGTCTATCTTAGCCTTATAACTGTGTGAGAAAATACAATAAAAAATATGGATTAAAAAGAATGAAAAAGGTTTTAGGGAGCATGCAGTGCCAGCAAGTGCAGGTACATAAAGAACATTAGCTGTCCTAAAGGATGGTGTGAAAAGAATTACATGGAAAGCTGAATCTTTGAGTAACTGCTTACATGTGCACTTAGCTGTGAATAAGAGCTGATCAGCTGCAGAGTGGAAAGCCGCCACCTGCTTTGGATAGGAGTTGAAGTTGCAAAAGTAAAAGCCTATGTATTTATCTGGCTTACAGTTCCTGGTAGCTTATTAACATCATTAGTTTACTCTTTAAATTTCAAATGCAGAAATTTGTATCTTTTGCTTTTCACAGAATAATGACTTTCTTGGTTGTTATCTTTATAGAAGAGTTTAGCGTACATATTAGGGTGCGACTTGACATCAATTAAAAGGTGTTTGTAACCAGCCGGGAAACTGGATTTTCAGCACAGTCAGCAAGAGAATGCATTGCAGTTTGGCTTATAGTACTAAAATATATCATATCAATTCTGAGGTCATGGATGACAGTAGGTATATGCAACAATCTGTGCAGGCTTGTGAGCGTGGATGTATGTGAACACGTCTGCATAATTTTGCAGCAAAATTCAGTCACGTTACGTATGCATCGGCTTTCTGAGTTGTACCATGCTTGGTTAGAGTCTCCCACCTTCTGAATTACAAAAAGCAAAAACCCAAATATGTTACAAAAGCGTAAGTATTTATAGCTTCTATCTACTTTGTTATTGTGGAGGATGGTAATGCGTCTTCTTTCTACAGCAAGTTACATATGCTGTATGCATCCGTAGGTGGTGTTCTGGTATATTCAGGGATCTGTCTATTAACTAATTTAACATAAAATGATTTAGTTCTTGTGTTTATTTACAAAAGCCAAGCCAAACATGGCTAACGGTGTAATAGATATTTAAAACGATCCTTTTTCCTCTTTAGATAGTCAAGCTGGGGAATAGGTTGCCCAGAAACGTTGTGCGGAGCCTTGGAGGTTTTCAAGGCCAGACCAGTTAAAGGTGGTGTGAACCCTTAGCTGGTCCTGCCTGGAGAGGAGGGTTGGACCGGAGGCCTCCTGAGGGCCCTCTGGACTTGGATTCTCCTGTGGTCCTGACACAGAGAGTGGGTCCTATGTGGAGATGCCAAGAACTCCCGTGCAATTGTACTCTCCGGTATTTAATGCTGTGAGCGACAGTGCAACGTCCCCGTGTATTCCCGCCTCAGCTGACACCATCTCTTCTCTTCTGGAGGTCTGCAGAAGCCATGGGGTTGGGCTGGATCTCTCTTGAGCAGTGAAAGAGGAACTGCCACCTTAAGGGCTTCCTTCAGAGAGGGTGGTGGCACAGCGTTGTGCAGTGCCTGGGTTACACAGCGGTGACGCGCTCGCGCTCAGGGAGCTATTCCTCCTCAGCTTGTTGTGCTCCGAGCGATTTCTGCATCGTTCACGCAGAAAGAGAGCAGCTCTGGCTCTGCATTTGAACACAAGCTATTAGAAACGTTAGGGAGGCTGTGAATTCCTTATTCTCCTGTTCCTTTACCCCTTTCCTTCTTTCCCATGCCTCTCTGTGGTAAAATTCACAAAGAGCATAGGACTTCACTGTGCCCTCTGTCTCATCTCAGAATTAACCTCCAATTAGAAAGCTTATTCTTCATTCGGTAGCTAATGAGAGTGGTTAGTGGAACCCACAAATTTCCTCAATGATGTGTAATAGAAGTATGCACCGTACATGCCATAGTCAGAGCCACATCTCATGTCAAGGCAAACTAGTTAACAGGTAGGTTCTGCATTTGTGGATTTGGAGACCGTGACTGTCATAAACATACCGAGATCCTCACCCTCATCGCAGCAAAGCTGTTAATATTCTCATTCCTTTCCTCTGTATCACTGTGTACCTTTGCTGGATGCCTACAGAGTCTTAAAGATGTTTGTTTTAGCAATGCCTAAAGCCCGTTTTAAATGCTTATGTTCGGTCTTCTCCCAGGAACTTTCCCTCAGCACCTTAATTTTGAGTTTGTAAGTTTTCTGTTTGTGCTTCTTTCCTGGGCCGAATAGCAGAATGGTTATTACAAATAATGTGTACGTGGGAGTTGGATATTGTACTGTGTTTAAAATTAAATTTCAACACTTTACCGGACGTGTACTAGCATGAGAAAAAGACTTGAATGTTGAAATCAGATATGATCCTGGGAAAAAGTTATTTTCTGTGTCTAAATGCCGAGAGTGTAAACAGCTGGGCTAAATGCAGAGAGGCTTTCTGAGAGTACCACCCAGTGCCAACAGTGGCAACTGCCCGTACTGGGCAATAAAGATCCATCTTTGGGATGGACTTCAATAGCAAAAACATTATTGCATCCCAGGGAGCACACCTGTGCACACACACATTGTCCTCGTTTCTTCTTATCCTCCAGAAAATTACTTTTTGAAGACAAAGGGAAGGATCTAAATTGTTGGTGAGCTCTTCTGCTTATTGGTTCAGTATTGATATTTACTCACCCGTAGATGTGAAAAGCCTGCTGTTTTGCAAGCAGTATTTGTTTTGTTTTAAGGATGGTGAGAAGTCTGAGGGTCTTGGCTTAACTGGCTGAATGCTGACACAACAGTAAGAAACCTCTGAGACCATTAAGTCCACACAGTTATTGTGTAATTTCAGAAAATACAAAATACGCATGCTAAGAACAATGGACGTTTTAGTTGCCCTAAAAGTTAGGCGGGTTTTTTTCTTTTATTCTGTCTATAGGTAGGTTTAGATTGGATATTAGGAGAAATTTCTTCCCTGAAAGGGTTGTCAAGCACTGGCACAGGCTGCCCAGGGCAGTGGTGGCATCTCCATCCCTGGAGGTATGTAAAAGCCGGGTAGACGTGGTGCTGAGGGACATGGGTTAGTGGTAGGTTTGGCAGTGTTGGGTTAATGGTTGGACTCGATGATCTTAAAGGTCCCTCCCAACCGAGACGATTCTATGATTCTGTGTTTATTTGCAATAGTAGTTCACTGATCTATATGAATATCTGATTTTCTGCAGACATTCAAGCACTTTTGTAATGTGATAGACAAGGTAGATTTTTTTCTAAACCTTATGGTGGGATTCCAATTTAGAGTTAGCTGCACAGTCTTTCTTCAATTGCATTAAAATAAATTGAAAATACATTAATACATAGATGCTTTAAAAGATGCTTATTTACATATTTTATCAATGCAGAGGATTTTTAATATTTTTTTCCATCTGGCGATAAATGGCCTCTTATGAAATCCAAGTAATGACAAAAATGAATAAAAAGTATTAAATATTGCTGAATTTAACTTTAAAAGCCAAACAATAAAATCCCTACTAGGTCATTATAGAATGCAGAAAAAATAGGAAATCTCATCTTTTGGACCAACATTTTTTTAAACTGATGAGATTCTATCAAGGGTGAATACTGATAGAAATGTCAAGTGGTGGCCCTAGAGTCGTTAGGGTTATTTTGTCTTTCCTCTGAATTAGATGCAACCTGTATCTGCCCAACAGGGTAACATTTTAATTAGAGTTTTGTCTTTGAGATTAATTTCTCTCTGCCGGAATGGAGAGGATGAGTAAACCTTCATCGGTTGTCAGCTGGCCTGAGCTGGGAAGTACCAGAGTAGAGCATGAACTGAGAATGGGAAAAAGCTCATGTCAGAGCGCTCTGCGCTTAATAGTCCTGTTCTAGCAGAAACAGCCACCATTAACTTTAAATTTTTTTGGCTGTCATATAATTATTAGTGTTTAACATGTTATTTTTCTTGTTGCTCAAATAAATGTCTCCCACTTAAGGAACTAGTTGCTGTTCATATTTCGTATGAGAATCTATTGATTATTTTTTTAATTCAAAATATTTTCCTACAGTAATTCCAGATTGTAAAGAATTTATCCCAAGGTTTTCATGGAATTGCCTTACTGATATATCATTTAAGAATGCAGAATTGAGGTGTTGAAGGCCAGGTTGGACGGGGCTTGGAGCAACCTGGTCTAGTGGGAGGTGTCCCTGCCCATGGCAGGGGGTTGGGACTAGATGGTCTTTAAGGTCCGATCCTATGATAAAAAAGTTCTCTTAGCACATTTTAAAGAAGACAACACTTCAATATGCCGTGCATTTTTCATGTAGTGTTAGTGGCTTTCGTACTTTCTGCAATTTAATTCCATTTTACTTCATTTCCCCACAATCGTTTGGTGTTGGAAAAGGTTAGTATGTGGGGGGACAATGCCCACCAACAACCTTAAAGTCTTTCTTGCTTTTTTGGGCAGGTTCCCAGCAAATGTTAAATTGGCGATATGGAGGCACACAAATGTAATGAGAACTGACCCACCTAACCCCCTTTCTAGGAGAAACACTACCGCTGTGATGGGGATGGTTGCCTCTGATGACTGGTCTGGTTGGGCTGAAAACCAGCCAGTGGTTCAGCGCTGGGCGTCAGTCATCCTCGCTGCCTTCATAGCGACATCTGTGTTAACCCACATGAAAATAATTTTCTCACTGAAGACCTTAAAATCAAAAGTCTGCTGCTGCCTGCAGTGATCTTTAAGCCTCTTCATAGAATCATAGAATGGTTTGGGTTGGAAGGGACCTTGAAGACCATCAAGTTCCACCCCCCCACCCTGGGCAGGGACACCTCCCCCCAGCCCAGGTTGCTCCAAGCCCCCTCCAACCTGGCCTTGAACACCTCCAGGGATGGGGCAGCCACAGCTGCTCTGGGCAACCTGCGCCAGGGGCTCACCACCCTCAAAGTGAAAAATTTCTTCCTAATACCTAATCTATATCTACCTTCTTCCAGTTTGAAGCCATTACCCCTCATCCTATCACGTCCCCAGCAGCCAATTTGTCCTAAACCACGACAAAGCCCTTGTAAAAAGTCCTTCCCAGCTCTCCTGTAGGCCCCTTTCAGGTACTGCAAGGCCGCAATAAGGTCCCCCCTGGAACCTTTTCTTCTCCAGGCTGAACACCCCCAACTCTCTCAGCCTGTCTTGTGAAAGGAATGTTCAATGTCACTTCTACTAACCTGCTTGCCCTCTCCTGCAGTCCCTGCCTGGCAGGGCCGACCCCCACCTCTCCTTTCCAGTGCACTAAGATTTTTTTCCTTAATTCATATCGTTTGTTCTAATACTCATATCCTTAAATGTATAGGGGAGCTATAAAGTTATATTGTTAACCTTCTCACGCCTTTAATATTTGGCGTGCCCTTATTGTCCTGCAGCGTTTTCACGAAGGGCTGCCTCCTTCGTAGCTCCAGGAGTAATAATTCATGCAGAGAGAACACAGCTGGTTGCTGAGGTTGTTGTTCTTGGCTTTGGACTGCTCTGGCAGTAGGGGAGAAGACCCAGTTTCCATTGCTGGAATGTTGAATGTCATTATTTTTTTAAAGAAAAGCTGTTCCTGAAAAGCAAGTCCTTCTAGTTGACAGTCACCTGTAGCACTTCTCCATCCTCAGATCTGAAGTCTGCACCCCTGAAGCTCTCCCTTCCGACTAGTGCGAACTTTGTATTGAGAAGTCTTCTGCAAATACATCTGGTGTGCTCGGCTTAGCAATGTTGCAAACAGAAGTATGGTGTCGCAATCACGTAACGTTTGGTTCTTTGCTTTATGCCTAATTATGTTATTCTCCTTTAGGATGAGTGGGTAAGGTAGAAATCCCTAGAAGGAAAAGGGGAGATTTATTTTGCACAGGGAACAATTAAGCATGCATAGACCAGGAGGCTTCCAGAGATGGAAATATTGGCCATTAAAAAAAGTTTCACTATGAAAAAACGATTTATTCTGCAAAATAACTGTTGAAAACCCAGCTCTTTTCCTTTCGATGCAAAATTTTGCAAAATAGCGGCAAATTATAAAGGCAAAATGTTATTGTAGCTGTTCTGATGTTGCGATTTAAGGAATTTGATCACTATGAGGAGGGTGTGAGTTTCCACGATTAGTTGAGCAATGGCCTGATGCAATTTGCAGTGGTGGGATAGTTGGTTTTGGCTCTCCGATTTTGTAATGAAGTCTTCACTGCCAACCGGCACAGGCCTGGAGCCATGTGGAAGGCACTGGAGTCAGTGGGAGTTTGGAGCATGGGATTGATGAGCGTTTGGGTCTAGTGCACTGATAGCTGCAAACTCTGCTTCTTATGAGCTTATAGTTTAGCGACACTGAACTTTTAAATAACCCAAAACTTACTACTAAGTGCACTCCATACATTAGCCTTTACGAACACTCATTTTGAATAATTTTGCAGTCCCTTTGGTGCCAACATCTTTGTTTAACTAACACTCTATATTATTGCTTTCAAAAATGTACTTGTGAAAGAGAAAGTGTCTTGTGTTGCTGTTGTAGCTTAAAAGTGCCATTATTTAACACTTTTCTGTGGCTGATTTTTCTCTTTATAATTTGTGCAGATTTGCCTTCTACTTGCAAATATTTCAAGATCGTAAACAGCAGAGAGGATCTTAGCTAGCGGTGATGGCATGGAGCTGCACGGAGAGCATATGTAAACACATGGGGAGGGATGGCGGTGTTCGAGAACTGGTGACAGTTATTTTTTTTTTTAAACCTCAATTTATAATAAATCCATACCAAAACCTGGGAAATGTACTGTAGGAAACAGCTAGTATGGAAATAGCCAGAATAATGTAATAGTGGATCACTCCCTTTCTTTCTTGTGATCTAGTGAAAATACTCTAAGGGGAAGTTTCCAGCAGGGATAGAGATGTGTGCTAAGCCTCATCCCCGCTCCCCTGTGAGTATTTATCAGAAAAGAGCAATTCGGGGTATAAATATTTGAGGGTAGTGCTTTCTAAGTCTTGTGCCTTTTAATTTATGGTATAAACATGCTGGAATAAAAATCTACAGATTCATGTCTTCATGTTTTGAAAAAAGCAGATAAAATATCAACAAGAAATAGGACGGGTTTTTAAAACTGTACTGCCCGTTATGAAATATGTTACTATTTTTTGGTGGTTATTTTCCTCACAATTATAGTGGAAGCAAAAATAGATACATACTTCAATAATTTGGAATCCATAGCTGCTTTTGGTTCTAGCAACGTGAATACAATATAAATGGAACTCGTTTTCTTTTTTTAGGTAGATACAGCTGCACTTGCCTTTAGATATTCAAAGGCAGTAACCTCTGTAAATGACATTTAAGGAATATATCTAAAAATGCAAACTGGAGTCTTGTAAACCAGTAACGAATTTCAGATGTCATCTGACAGATGAAAATGCCGTATATGAAGCAACTGTAAAGCTTGCAATAAGAAACTGTTTTTTAAAGCTAAACAGCTGAGGGCAGCTGCTCGGATATTATACCAGATATAAAGATTTAACTACTGCTGCTATGAAAAATTTTGTATTAATTGTAGCAGACTGGAACTTTTTTTTTTTTATTAAAAATATGCTCCTTCCTTTTGAGGAACAACAGTCCAGACTTTGAAACAGACATATTTTAGGTGAGGGTTTTGGTGGTACCAAAAGAACCAAGCTGGATTTGTTAATTGTAGAAGGGTTTGGGTTGGAAGGGACCTTATCATCCAGTCCCACCCCCCTGCCCTGGGCAGGGACACCTCCCCCCAGCCCAGGTCGCTCCAAGCCCCGTCCAACCTGGCCTTGAACACCTCCAGGGATGGGGCAGCCACAGCTGCTCGGGGCAACCTGCGCCACTGCCTCACCACCCTCACAGGCAACAATTTCTTCCTAACATCTCGTCTAAATCTCCCCTCTTCCAGTTTGTTCTGCTTGTTGCGTCTCTTCAGGAAGGCTGAAGGGGCAAATGAGCTTCTGGAGGTCGCGCTGGGAGGTTGATGCTGAGTTGGGAAGGTCGGGAGGGTTCATTCAGAAAGCCTCTTTGCGCAGTTTTTGCCCTGGTTACAAGGGCTCGGGGAGCAGCTTTGCAGAGTTGCTCCATTGGCTCGGTGACAGCTGGGAAACTCCCTCGTCCTGAGGTTATTCCTTGTGAATCTTGTTCTGCTTGCTCCGGTTCCTCTTCATGTGGCTGTGACAGCATGAAGCGCCGAGATTGGAGAACTGGATCCACAATTTCAATGTCTTTGTTCTGCAAAATACGTACATAAGAATAGATAATGGATAAGATATGGAGACCTACATGCTTGAGTCCCGGTATAAAAAGGAGCAAATTAATGGAAAAAATGAATTAAGAATATTTTTATTTGCATAATTTCCATTAATAAGACATTCTTTTATCCCAAGAAAATAGAGCATTAGCTACATTTTGAACCGGGGGTATTAAAAGAAGCCTGCTTTATTTTTTTTTCGCTGCAGTCTGACAGGAAGCGGCAAGTGATTGCGGAGCAGAAAACTGTGCTACAGCAAACACATTCCAGCCATTCCTTCACCCACCGTTCTCCTGCCCGGCGTTAAGGGGAGGCACGGGAAGGGAGAGTGCCAGGGAAGCTTACATCACGGCAGGTTTTGCAGCGAAAAGTAAACAACTGCACCCAACACGTTGTCAAACGTGCGCTTGGTGTTGTTCTGTAAAGCTCGGGATGTTTATCCGTGTTTTGCAAATTAGCCTCTGGAGCAGCCTTCAGGCCGAGAAGGGCTGCAAATGCTGGCTCCGTACCGGGCTGAGAAAATTAATTCCTTCCTTCCCATGCACACATCTTTCTGCTCTCGGCTAAGGCAATATGGGCAGAGGGGGCTAAAATGCAGTCGGGGATAAGACAGCACCTTTTGTCCCTGGGTTGCTTTTCACGGAGGAGAATGGGATCCTGCAGAAGGCTTTCAGCTGGTCGTATCTCCGAGCCGGGGAAGGTCCTCTAGCCCCAAGCTGTGTGTGCGACCGCTGGACTCGCTGGCTACAGAAAGCCGGACTGAAAGCTTCGCACTACAGCCACAGAGAACTGCTGTTCTTAGGGACAGTGGTTTGCCTTTTCATGCTCTTTTTGGCGATTCGGCAAAGACGTTTTGATAAGTAACTTCCTACTGCAACAGGCCACAGCTTTCTGACGTGCCTTCGAGGTGTGCGTGCTGGTTTTGTGCCTGATCGAGACTCCTGACGCTTAGGTACAAGTAGTGATGTGCAAATCAGGAATGCCAAATTACATCTACTTCCCTTTGTCTGGCTCTAATCTTATTAAAAACCTACAATTTCTGGATTTGATGGTGAGAAGTAATCCCAGGGGCTGTCACAATGCAGTATCTTTCACATGATTTTGAGTGAATTAATGAAAAGACTGTTATGTATGCTGTATGCTGACTTTATTTTTGGTGCAAATAGACGTGGCTCAGTGTAGATATTTGCCTTTTATCAACGATGGGGGCAGGAGATACCTAACGTACATTTATTTATCTACTCTTGCATCTTTTCATAATTTCTTGAGATCAGTTTGAAGCTTTCCATCTTTCATGGGCAACATATACATCTGCTTACAGATTAAATGGATTAGCTTGATGTGGAATTTAATAATTTCTTGCTTTAAATCTATGTTTTTAAGCATTCTTACTTATTTTACAGGGTTATCTTTAAAAACTTACTTTGGCTTTATTTTTCTTTCCTTTTTAGTCTTCCCCAAAGTGTTGCTCCGTGTCTCAGCTGACCTGTACCTGAGCAGAACGATGCTCTGTTGGGTGACTACTCCTGTTGTCATCTGTGAGGAAAGTTTAAACATTTTAATACGTGGCATCATTCCCGCAGCTGTCATTGCTGTCTGCAAGTTTATTCTCAGCACAGTGTGAAGCTTTCAGCCATGCAGAAGGGCAACACTTTCACTTAAATTGCTAAGACATGAGTTTTATATTCAGTTTTCTCTTGAGCATAATAGAACTTGTTACCAGGTCCTCTTATCTCCTCAAATTTGAGATTGGTGCTCACTGTTGAGTGAATTCTGGGCCAGTCTTTTTAGAGTCCTGCATGAATATGCTTTTTTTATAACTCTGAAAAGATTTTCTGGTTAGAAAATTGTTGTGTGTAGATAATGAACTATTGAAGGCCAGTCGTCTAAAAATATAAATGTTTTTTCTTAACACAGAAAGCTTGTGTTACCGCATAGACTAATCCAGTTCTGAGGGACGAAGAAGAATGCTTCTTTGTCACCCTAAAACAGAGTACTTCCTTATGTATCCTTATGTACTGATCCCAATCTGGTTGCACTTACCTTCTCTAAGCAGGACACGGCTCCAGTTATTTATCTATGGTTTATGTGCTCAAACGTATGCGCACACGCACCCATGTGCTGCACATGTCTATACACACCGCATCAATAGGAAGGATTTTCCAAAGCCATACTGATGCATAAGGTTGCAGAATGCATTTGAGAATGTAACTTAGTGTGGGGAATACTATTGGAAACTGGGAACGATCTGAAAATATCATCTGGGATATCAAAAACTTGTGGCTCCACAGACATCAAAAAATTTGGTCAAGAAGTAACCCACTTAAGAAAAATATGAAAATAATTGGCAGTAGAACAAACAACAACGCCCTGAATAAAGACTAGGAAAGAGGAAGTAAATGGCAGTGAATACCAGATGAGAACATTTGTAGGGAAAGTCAGAGGGATCAGTGGCATGTTGTGAGTTCCCATGTTTTATGGCTGTGGTGGCAGCAGCAGCAGTTCTGGACTTCCCAGACCGTGCGCTCCAGCTTCCCACACCAATGCGGTTCCTCCCTGTTCTGTTTTTCAGCTCTTTAAATCAGGGCTCAAATCACTCTCTCTCCATCCTTTGAATTATACTGCATTTACCTAAGCTCATTCTCTCCACACCACCTGTGATGCTTCCTGCTCTGCATCTCGGGCCAGCGTGCACGTGCTCGTGGGCTCGAAAATGTCAGAGCCTGCAGGTGGGCAGAGCCTAGGGCTGCTCTTGCTGCTGCTGGGGGAGATATTTCACTTTGAACTGCAGAGAAAGGAGGAACATTTAATAAATACCGAGGTACTTGAAGCAAAAAAAAAAAAAAAAGTCTAGTCGTTGATGCAGAAATTCCAGAAAAAAATTTAATGACAGCTATGAAAACATTGCATGAGAGAGAAAGGAGGCTCAGGCAGCTAAAGTTTTCATTGCCTGGAAGAAGCTTGAACTGTGGTTTTATGAACCTGTGTATCAGCCGTTGCCCGCCCACAGGAGGGCTTTTCAGCCTTGCTTCTACGGGCAGAAAAAGTTCCAAGAGCAGAAGGTGGAAATTAGTGGACGTATAAAACCGGTTCTCCCAGCCTTAGGCTGATGTGAAAAGAGTATCAGACCATGGCAGGTTCAAAAAAGCGTAACTTTTTTATTCCAAGGAACAGTAATTCCATTGAAGTTATTTTTTTCCCCATCAGGCAGGAGTTCGCCATTTTCCAGGCATCCCAGCCACCGCGTAAGGTAGCGTGGATGCTTCCAGTCTGGGTGAAGCTGATGCAAAGTACGGATGCCTGAGTGATGCAAATGCTTCGGTCTGGGTGGAAGGGCTGGAGGAACGAGCGGAACGGGACCTGCTCTCTGCAGACTCTGACCTGCATTTCTTATATAATTCCTGCTTTGCTTCTCTGCAGAGATCCCTTGCCAGTTCCAAGTTGGTCTCCTTGCTAATTCCCAAGTTAAATATTGGTTCCTGAACGGCTGCAGAACTAACAAGTTTCCTGGCTCCTTTCCAGCTCATGTTTGGAGCTGACATCGCCATCTTCTTCAGCGAATTACTCCTCCTCAGAGGCTGACCTCCGACACCAGATTGAGTGCTGTCTCCTGGCATTTAAGAACACTCTCTTGTGTTTCTGGAAGGATTCACGCAGGATTCTTTGATTTCAGAGATTCCTCAGTCATTTGCCGTTTGTTGTCCTTTAGAATTTTAAGAGAAATGTTTTGAGTGTGCTGGACACACACTGGTTGTGTATTGATTCTCACTTGTGCTGTATCTGGAATCTCTATTTCTGTCCCAGAGATTTGTGAGCTGTTTGGCTGTGTATTTTTTTAATCCGCCTTTTTAGTGTTCAAACAAATCTGGTGAAGGATGCATCCCTTTCATTCCATATTTGTGGAATAAGGAACTGATCTTAGTGATTTGCTTTTACGGTAACTCCTATATCCTACTAAAACCAAAGTAACATTTTCTTTCCATTGCTTAGAATTGCACAATTTATATTTATTGCTCAGTTGCTCCGGGAAAATAAGTAACAAGTTCCTAAAAGGGCAGAAAGGATTAATGCTTTTGCTAGAATAACTTTAAGCATAAATTTCTTTTCTTGTTTTTCTTTTTTATTTTTTTGGTTTGGATTGCTAAATCCTACTGTCATTCTACTTCAGCGATAATAAGGTCAGACAGGAGACATATCTTCCCTTGAGAAATTTGCCAAGTGTTTATTATAGAACTTGCGATTTCTTCTTTGTTCACCGTTGGCATTTGTGTAGTACAGACGCGTAGAAATTAATAGCAGTCAATAATAGCGAGAGGATCTTCCTAGAGAAGCAATTGGCGGGCAGGCTAATCTCGGGGTCGGTATCTGGGCTGGGAATATAATGGGCTGAATTTATCTGGGCAAGCTATTCGACTTTTCAGTGACTCAGCTTCCCTATTGTGAAGTGGAGTTAACAGTAAGACATTAAAACGAGATGTTATTAAAGGGAAATCAAGTCACATTCTTGAAGGTATATAAAAAAATTAAATTACTCATATCCTCCTTTAGATATAGTTATTTTCTCACTTTGAATAAGAATGTAATTGACTTAAATGAAATTGCTGAAGGACTAAGACAGGAGTGCTTAGAGAAAATAAGGGTGACAGAATATGCTGATCCAAGGAAAATGGTAAAACTAGTCAATTCAGGATGCTCTCAGAAGCACAGAATCATCAGCGGTCATCTTTTTTTATGTCACGGGCAGCTAGAGAGCTGACAAACCGCCGTTTCAGTGGCTGCCTAGCTGTTTCCACCGAATCGCTGGCGCAGGGAAGGCAATCCGGTGTTTTCTTGTAACGTTTACAAGTTTCATGTGTGGAAGCATCTGTTAGAGTTGGAAGGTCATTGATTCATTTTAAATGGAAGAAACTCTTCGGTAGGGGTTAGTGGTTAAATAAATAAATATTGGTTGAATTGGTGGAACCACATGAATAGAAGCATTTTGTCGTATGAGGATTACTTAGTTTTATAACTGATACAATGCTGTTCGAAATATCCTGTCCTTGTAGTAACTCCAGTAACTCTTGTTTTACAGTACCTACTAGGAATTTGTTCTTTAGGCTTTAAAAAATTTGGAAATACATAACGCGGCAGTAAACGAAGTTATCTCACTGTTGAATAGTCATTGTTTTGCTGAGCACATTTTAGGCTCTGAAGGGGGATATACGGAGCTCCACAATTAAATAGGAAACTGGTAGCGAAATGCCTAGTTTTGAATTCCAGAGTTGGTTTTGGGGGGTTATCTTGACGCAATAATCGAGTCTTCGGGGTTGTATGAACGTAACAATTATTTACAGTGATTTAATACATATATACTCTCTGTAATAAGTAAAACCTTCCAAATGCTTTCTGTTAACAGGTCAGTGGTGAAGGGATCTGACCAAGAAAGGAATTCTGCCCGTCAGACAAAGACTTGACAGCCTTTGTGGTGAAATAACCTGCTCTGTTTGGAGACTGGAGGAGAAGTCCTCACAGCTGGTGAGTTTTTGTTTTTACAGTCAAAGCAGATGTACCGACTAGGGAAGCCATCGGTAATGGGTTTCTTTAACCCATGCTTGAGTCATTAGCTGTTAGATTCCGTCAAGTTAACAATAAACTGTTTGCTATTCAAGTAAGGTGATTGCAGGCCAGCTTTCCTAGGAAAAAGTTGCACAGTGCTAAAGCTTTGATTAAGTGAAAGCTCACCCAAAACAACAATAAAAAAATCAAAACAACCCCCGCTTCTGCTTTGTGGCCATTAAATCTTAAAGGAAATTTAGAAAGAGGATGTGTAAACTTGTTTGCAATTCTAAGTGAGTCCTACAAATTTGTGCCAGTTAAATGTACAGAGAATGTAGGCCTTTGTGGCTGTTAGGTGCACTCATTCTTCTTGAAGCACTGGCTGTAAATCCAATTTTATAGATTAAAGACTTCTAGCATAATGTAGGCACCTGTCAGTTTATGGAAGCCTAAAAATATCTCCCTGGATATAACATGTTTTTCAGCAACTTGGAGCATATGTACATTTTTTTATACCTTTTAGCTTTTTTTTTTTTTTTCAGTACTTGTCTGCCACCTCAGCTTGTTGTGCTAGCTGTAATACGGATAATAAAGTACATGCTGTTCATTGGCTGGCTTATTAATATGCAGCGAGGGCTTGCCATTAGCAGTTAATAATATAATATCTTTCCACTCTGCAGAAAGAAGTCAAAAGGCAGCACTAGTGCCACACTAAGAAGCTGACGAGATGGGCTCTTTTGCTGTTAGCGAGCCGGGTGTGATTACAGGGGAGGGAGAGAGAACATATTGACTGTAAAAGATTCAAAGAGGGAAGGAACCCTGATTTCACAGAATCCCAGACTGGTCAGGGTTGGAAGGGACCTCTGGAACTCTCCCAGTGCCACCCCCTGCCGGAGCAGGGGCACCTCCAGCAGTGGCACAGGACGGCGTCCAGGCGGGTTTGGAATGGCTCCAGAGTGGGAGACTCCCCCACCTCTCTGGGCAGCCTCTGCCACTGCTCTGACACCCGCACAGGAGAGAAGTCCCTCCTCAGGTTGAGATCTAACTTCCTATGCTCAAGTTTGTGCCCGTTCCCTCTTGTTCTATCACTGGGCACCACTGAGAAAAGACCGTTCCCACCCCCCTGGCACCCTCCCTTTAAGGATTTATAAGCACTGATAAGATCCCCCCTCAGTTGTCTTTTCTCCAGACTGAACAGCCCCAAGTCCCTCAGCCTTTCCTCATCAGAAAGATGCTCCAGTCCCCTCACAATCTCCGTAGCCCTTTGCTGGACTCTCTCCAGCAGTTCCCCGTCCTTCTTGACCCAGGGAGCCCACAACTGGACACAGTCCTCCAGATGTGGCCTCCCCAGGGCAGAGCAGAGGGGGAGGATGACCTCCATCCACCTGCTGGCCACACTCCTTTTGATGCCCCCCAGGATGCCATTGGCCCTCTTGGCCGCCAGGGCACACTGCTGGCTCATGGGCATCCTGTTGTCCCCCAGGACTCCCAGGTCCCTTTCCACAGAGCTGCTCTCCAGCAGGTCAGCCCCCAACCTGTACTGATGCATGGGGTTACTCCTCCCCAGGTGCAGTGCCCTACACTTACCCTTGTTGAACTTCATAAGGTTTTGCCAAGAACTAAAGAGAAGTAGTCTTTATGGGATCAGGGTAAAACTAGCTCTCCTGAGCTGAGCGTGCCATGGGGTTTGCTTGTACCCATGTAGCTGGCTGCTTGTCTTGATTTTTGTCCAGGAACTCAACCTTTGTCAAGAACCTTAACCTGGGCTACCAAATGCAGTCCTGATTTCAGTATGAACGCGGCAGTGTCACACTGAGTCTGTGCTTGGGGATTAGTGTCCTATTAATGGCAAATGCTCCAGTTCAAGATATTGTGGAGCTTGAGGTGAATGAAGTACATTGCTAGATAAAATCCTCCAGAGCTGCAGACTTGCATGTGAATCTCCTGTTCTTGCCTTGTGACAGCAAAGGATGTAAACACGTTTTAGTCCTGAGACTTGAGCAGTTGTTCCTCGCAGCCTCTCACATCTTGGTCACGGCTCCATCATGAAACCGAATAAGTGCCTGAGGGCTTTTGGTCCTTTTCAGGATAAGGATAAGGAGTTTCTCTGAAACAAATGGAGTAAGAACTGGTTACAGATGAGATTTATGTATCTTAGCACCCCACACTTGAGTCTGATGCCTACAGGAGCACTGTTTTGGGTATCTCTGATTTCCCTTCCAGCCCCCCCCGATGGCATTGAGATTTCCGTCCTTTCATTATATATGGTCAAAACTGGCCAATGGTTCAAAGATTATTGGTGGAGTGGGAGAACAGGGTCATAGGCAGACTGGCAACTAATTTATTTACATAAGCCTTGCTTTCTTAAGAAACCATGCTAAAAAGCCATCACTATGTTGATATAACCTTTGATGGTGTTTGGATGGGGTTAGCTCATACTTTAACTGCTGATTCATTCGACAGCGTGTTTAACTTTGTTGAAGAGAACTATAGCAGGGTTTACAGATAACAGAGTTATTAGCTTGAAACTTGGAGAGGGGAGGGAAGAAACAGGAAGGAAATCTGAGCTCTTGTAGGTCAATCTTTTGGTTACATTGGCAAGAAATCAAGAACAGGAGGAGAAAAATTATGCAACAAGAATCTGAGTCTTTTTTTACTGGCTTGCCACTTTCTATTTATGGGAACCCAAAATGACCTGGCTTCCTGGACTGAAAACAGTAGTAACATATCCTTAATGATAGCCTTACTTTTACTTTTTAAGCCAGTCTCTGCTACATACCGACGACATTTTTTAACAGATGCCGTAGCCCACGCTGCAATCTGAAAGGTGGTGGGACCCGGGACTGCATCCTGTGGCACATGAAGCACGAGGTGATGTTAATCAAATTAGTGATGATGTTAGGGCTGCCTCTTCCACCCCCTGGTAAATCAGCATTCGGCGCTTCTCTCCTACTCCCCCTCACCCTTGAGAAGAGCCTTATGTAAATATTGTCAGCCATTCTTCTTTTCCCAACAGTGCCGCCAGGAAGAATGAGGCAGTAATGGTCAGCACGAGAGGTATTAATCAGAGCCATCAGCAGTCCAACTGTTACAGTTTTTCTCCTTTGCTTGACTCTTGAGCTAAACTTAATCTGTCCCCTAGGCAGCTCAGAATCTAGTCTTTTTTTTCCTGTTCTGTTTTTGTGCAGGCTGTACTGTGACTGGTTCTTAACCTGTGCCCAGCTCGTATTGCTACAGGAACAAAATTATCAATGCGAGACATGAGTTGATATACTTGACGCCCATTAAAATTTGTAGAAGAGCCCCACTGCTATCAGTAGAACCTCATCAGGCCAAGAAACACTATGAGTTGCTAAGTATTTTTATTATTTGGAAGAACAGAAGTTTGAGGATGTATTAGCAACGCCCGGGCTGTTAACAGAAGACTGGCTTCCTCGCCAGCTGAATAGAGCAATCTATTTCTGAAACACATCATTTGAAGGACAAAAAGATTAATCTGACCTAATACACATGTGCAACAGACTACAGGGCCACTGACGGCATTCCATGTGAACGTGTACAAAACTTTACATCTATGCTATTGCTAAATGCATTTTTTTTTAAAAGAAGTGAGGATGTGCGTGCAAGAGCAGATGTTCGTTTGTCATTTAACCTCTTACCCAGGCAGGGCAGTTGTCAGAGAAGCTCCAGAGACCCTGAAGCACTGCTGAGCATGAACTTGAGAAAAAAAAGGAGACAGAGAAAGGAAATGGCAGGAGAACTTGTTTTCACACACACACCTTTTTGGCAAAGTTGAAAGAACATAAAGCTCTTGTTTGGTGCCTCCTATATTTAGGAGAAACAGCACTTGTAAATTCTTTTGAATAAGCAAGTCTGCATCCAGTCTACCAGCTTTTTTCCTGAGTGTTTTATCTTGAAGGTTCTTAAAATCTGGACTTCTAATTTTCAATGTTTGGCTTTGGTCAAAAGCGGCACTGTTATACACAGTACCTAATGGTTTCTTAAATAGCTCAATATTTCTAATCTTTTTTTGATCATCATGAACAGTATGAGAAGCTTTCCCTGCCCCTTTTGCTCATTTTTATATAGCCTCGAGACCACATGGTCTCCTATTTTTTCTTGCACTGCCCCAGCAGTTACTTTTACCGTGGTTCACCTTGACTGCTTGCTATAAGAAGATTTTTTGCTTGTTGTTCCAAATGTCTCTGAAGTGAAAATTTAAGTAACTTTCTTACAAGTCTAATCAACATCCCCCGGAGAATAAAATTTTGCTTAGTAGCAGCCTATAAAGCGCCGTGTGGTGGCATCAGCTATCTGTCACCTGGATTTTTCAAAACATTGTCATCTCTGAGAAGGAAGACCTATCCGTTTCACATCCTTTTTCTCCTATCTGCTGGGTGGCTGTAGCCTGCTGGATGATGCAGAAAAGAATTGAGATTCATCGCTGTATGTTTGCCTGTGCCTACAAATAATATACGCATAGGCATGGGATTATTTATTCATAGGTGTGAGGAAATCATCTGAATATTTCAAACAAAATTAACATTCAAAAATGCATGAAAAGTGATTACAATATTTAGTCCTACCTTAGGCGTGTAGCTCTAGTTTGTCTTCCTCTGAACTTTTTGAAAGAATTCTGTAACTAACGTGAAGCGCCTATGTATACAAAGGATAATTGGATATTAAATTGAAATAATTAACTTATATCCATTTCTGTGGAACCTCTGTCAGTGGCTGAATATTTGGTATTTTTGTGAACATTGAAAAATCTGGAATAACTGAGGAAGTTTATAAATTCTTTGTGAGATTCCTGATTACACAAGAGGGTTTTAAAGACTCTGCAGCAGTGACTTTACTTGAATCTGGATCTCTCTAGTGCCATATCAGAACTATTGAGTCATGTTTGCACCAGTCAGGTTAAACCACAACTTAATAATTGCAAGATTTTTTGAGTCTTTTGCCTTTTAGGGATCATAATTTGTTTCTCAACTTTCTGTACAGATCAACAGAAGAAGTAAATTTTAAGAAGGAGGTTGAGTAAAGCTCAAACAGAGTTCTGAGATTGGTTCTGTTCAGTACTTTATTGTAAGTGATACCTGAGAGCACTTTTTTGCTTCTTTCTATTTTGCAGTTCAGAGGTAAAGCCATTTGAAGGAAAAATGACTCAAATAGTCTCCCAGATACTGTTATTCACATCAGTTAGGCACAGCCAGGGGACTCTGCTCAGGAAGTATAACACAGACTCAAATACCTATTGCAATTAGAGGTCTGTCTGGGTCAAAGAAGGAAGGAAGAGCTTTCCTTGTGCTTGCTTATGCATAGCCAGCTGAAAATAGTATATTGCAGTATCTTCATTACTTTAAGTAGCAGGGATAGACTTGTTTCTTTTAAGCGAGTGTTATATGGATGCCAGTGATGAAGGTTACAGATTTTTTTTAGAACAGGAGATGATTGAGATCTCCAGAGAAAGGTGTTGGTCCTTCAAACCCTTGTCTTCAAACTCTTGTCTTACAGAAAAGAAGGACCCCATCCCTGGAAGTGTTTCCCCCATCCCCGGAGGTGTTCAAGGCCAGGTTGGACGGGGCTTGGAGCAACCTGCTCTAGTGGGAGGTGTCCCTGCCCAGGGCAGGGCGGGTGGAACTAGAAGATCTTTAAGGTCCCTTCCAACCCAAACCATTCTATGATTCTATAAGAGGTACCAAAGGCTTTTGAGGATAATTTCAGTGAGAGAGAAAGTCTCCATACCAGGGATTCTGCAAAGGTGATAGTTGAGTGGGGACAACAGAAACAAATGAAATCAGAATAAAGGTTTAAAAGAAAAAGAGGTCAGACGCCTCTTACATTTGACCTTGTCTGAGTATTTATTCGTTCTGAGTTCTTCTCTTCTGTGTGCATGTGTAAGGATAGCAAAGGGGAAACGCAGGCAGAAGGCTGCCTGTTTTTCCTTCTGGCTGGAGGCAAGTTTGGCCACAGAATAGAGAATGGGAAGTAGGTTGGTAAATGCTGATTGCAGCACTAACAGGGGAGTTCTTCTGTTGGCTGGGGGCAGGAAGTTCCTCAGCCCACGACTGCTGGATGACAGCAATGCTCCTTTGTTTCCAGCTGAGGAATTTGCTGGTTGTACCACAGGCAGAATTTCTCAGATAAAATTTGCAGCTTCTGTGGGTGGAGAAGAATGTTTCAAAGGGCTAAACTGAGCCTTCTTCTGGCTTGTGACTCTGAACGGAAGGAGTGTACTTCAGGCTACTACTTGTATAATGGTCTCACTATGCCTGTTGGCTTGTAAGGACCAGCCATCATGGAGCTAGTTGGTACTCCTTTGCCAGGTTTTCTTGAGACCATTCTCCTTTAAGGTCTCTGGTTTTTAATGATCTCACATTTTTTACATGATAGGTCATATTTACTAATTGCTGGATTGTTGGTTTTGTCTAAGCAACCTTAATGTTCTTCATAGTTCCTTGATTTTATTCTGCCTTTGAAGTTGAATCAATGCTAATGCTGTTGGATTAATGATATCCTCCAACGTATGGCGAAGGACTTTGAGCCCATTCTGATACCGTCCATGTTATAGCGGAGAGGTCTCCGTTGTGCTTTTGTGATCACTAGAGTGGCTGACACATCATCTTCTGGTGGCGCTGGGGCTCGAGGCACAATCCAGCTAAAACTGACACTGCTGGCAAGTTTTGTGCAGGAATCAGAGCATTGTTTAGTTATGTCAGCTGGAGACGATGATAGCTGTCCATTCTTTGAAAGCCATGTTTTGAAAGCTCAAGGTCTACTAGACCTTGAGCTGTTGGCTGTAAACTCCTACAGAAGCATCCAAAAGCCTGCTTTTCCCATCTGCTCTTGCAAAGGCGAATGTGACAATTCACTCTGGGGACAGACCTGACTTCCTTCACTAGCTTTAGATTAGTCAAAAGCTACTCATTTTTCTTGGAGCTACATGTAGGAGCTGCACAGAATATACAGTTAGTTTGGGTAGCATGGCCAGGTGATTAAAGATAGCTTCTTGTGGTGAGCACGCTGCACCTGTGGCCTACAGGTTGTTCTACTTGTTGGCTTGTAATACGATGCAAGATACTATTTGTTCATGTTAAATCCCGAGTGATTCAGGTCTGCATTCCTGAATGCTTGCTTCCTTCTTTTTTTTTTTTTTGTTTTGTTTATTTTATGCTACCACAGGAATGATCAATAGAAGCCTTGAACTGAAGCCAACATGACTTGTAGGAGCCAGTCTGGAATTACTTCCTACTGTTGTGTGCCAGAATCGTGAATTCCTGACATTCCTGCCACCTGAAAAGGTTCAGTGGGCACTTCTGAAAGGAATTGGTTCAGAGTCGATTAATTGTATTTAATTACATTGTGGTGATCTACTATGCCTGCTATTCCCGATTGAATTGTGTGCCTTTGAGAAGGCTGATGGCACCAAATGGCATGCATACCTTGGGACTCTCAGTGTTGCTAATATCTTCTTGAGGAAGTAACCCTTCTTGATTGGCTTTAGGAGGAGCTTCACAAAAATACCCACCCCGCTGAATTAATCCACAATACAAAAGTTTACTTTTTACATGCCTTTTAATTAAATTTAATTGTTGCCTATGTAGAAAAGTAGTGATTATTTGGAAAAAAAAAAGTCTGTAACAGGGCAGTCACTTTTTTTAAAATAAGATTCTGTTTGAGAGCCTCCAAATAATGGGGTAATACCATGTGTCATTACAGAAGCCATGAGTAGAGCGCATCTTTCATCAGTGCACCATTGCTAGGCATGAAATGCTCTGTGTCAGATTTTAAGAGCCAAATGTAAATGCGCTTAATGAGACACAAGGGGACTGGTCTGTGGCTGGGGAGAAATGGCTTTTAGCAGCAGATGCAGACAAAAGTATTGGATTTCAGTCTACAAAAAGTCAAAGACAAAAAGAAAAAGAGACTATAGTCCCACATGGAGGAAGGAGGTGTCCAAATTTAGAAGTCTAAACAGCTGTAGCCTGTTTATGTATTTTAATCCATTGTTAGAGGACTGGAAATTAAACAAAGAAACCAAGAACATATTAAATCCTTTTTAAAAAAGATCTGCAGTTGACCAAGACAGGCTACAAAAAGAAATGCAAAATTTGTCAATAGTTTTAGTTTACATGGAATGCACCTAAAATACATTGTAAGATTCTTCTGAGTGGGTGTTGTAGGAAAACACTCAAAATCACAGGATGAAAATAAAGTCTTTCTGAAATCTCATAGTATCGGAAATCTGGCGAGTGTCTGAAACCTGCTTTTCCAAAGCTCGTAACTTACATCTGAGAATATTCCTGCTATTGACAACTGTTTCAAGTACTGATCTGGCTAGTTAGGTAAGGGTCTTTTCTCAAAGTGTTGAAATGTAGCGTGTTTCTGAACTTTAACAATGATGGTATTTGATACTGGCGAAAAAGGAAGGAAAAAGTAATTAAGAAATATTTTTATTGGCTTCAGCAACAGCTCTGCAGTTCAGATGGTTTAAATTACCTACCTCAGGGTTTGAGTGTAAAACTCATATCCATCTCAGCATTTATAATATTTAAAAAAAGGTACTAACTTGCTGGCCTAGGTCTCAAAAGCAGCATAATTGAACCGTTAGCGCTGCTAGTTCCATCGCATTTTACAGGAGTCAACAAATACTTTTTTTTCTTTCTTTTTCCCTCTCTAGTTCATTGGCAGTTAATTACTTGGACTCAGAAAATGACAATCTGAAGAGAAGGAATTTTTTTCTCCAGACTATTCCATCTTTCAGCAGAACGTGAATCCTAACAGATGCAGTTACACTCCACTGCCTTGTCTGCTTGGTGGCTGAGCCCAAAAAGGGGTCCTACCCCTTTCCTCTCCTTTCCACCTTCTCTCGCTGGTAGCTGGGTGCTCCCTCCTACCCACTCTGGCATTCGCCTGAGCCATTGTAAGCCAGGTCTTTTTTTTTTTTATTTATTTCTTCTTTTTATTATTTTCTTTTTTTTAAGCAGGCTTTTTTTTTGGCTTAGTGAATGGATTAGCTCAAGAGGCCAAATAGCACCACGTCCCCTTTGGCATCCATGACCTGCTAGACAAGATGGCTGAAACGTGCACTGTTTTGGCTTTATATTTAAATTCAGCTTCTTCTTATAGGCCTTTGTATAGTCCATACTACAAGGCAGCGCTGCTGAATGCCAGAAAAATGTGGCTATGTATGGCACTGTGAGGCTGTTTTACTTCACTTTCATGACGTAAACCTAATGAGACTACTGGAGTTGAATGGAGTTAACCAGGCTACGTTCTTCAGAAGTATTGCTGACGGGGATAAACCCTGATAGCAGTACTACAGCCTGGCAACTGGACGTACATTACGCAGTCCGCATAAATTGTTCAGAACTTGATGAGTTTTCAAGAATAAGTATTAGATGAGTACCTTCATTTTTCTGGCTGTGCAGAACTGAAGATCGCAAGGCAAAAACCTTCTTTCTTACGCACCGGCTGAGTGTCTTCCCCTCCCCAGCCAGCAGGTGAACACCGAAGGAGCCGACCCGATTCCCCTTGCGGCACCGTGCACAGAAAGCTCTTTGTTGGATGGGTGAGGTTTTCTCGAAAAGGCATAGGCGTGTGTCAGACAAAGAGAAACAACGAGGAGAATCGACTGCAGCTTAGGACGGCTCTCGCCAGGCTCGCAGATGTGGTGGGTCCCCTCCAGACGATCGTCACTCATTCCGCAAACCTCTGCCAGGACCGGGGCTGGAGTGGGAGTTGGGAAGTCAGGCTGGAAAGATGCTTCATCTGAATGCACACACAGAGTACTTTAACCGTAACAAAAACCTAGTTCCCTATTTGTTTTTTTATACAGAAAAAATACAATTCCGAAAAGCCTCTGACTGCTGTTTTTCTAACAAGTTAAACAGATGGATTGGAAATAGTATTTACTGTTTATTTCCTCAACATATCAATATGTGAGGAGCCAGTATAAATTACGGTTTGACTGCAAACAAACCAACCCACGCCAAAGCAATAGAGTAAACATTGTTGTATTTTGTTTCAAGTCAATATTATGGGAATTTAGATGGCTGATGTTTCTGTTTTCACTGGCTATCTCTGACTAGCTGAATTTTGAGCCCTACAATAGAAAAAAAAACTATGGTTTAAAAGTTTTTGGGAAAAATTGCCTTAGTAATCATTCTGCAGAACATCAGAAGCTAGTAACTTCAGAAGTTACAGCCTTTAGCAGTAGAAACAATATTTCTACCTATTTCAGAACTGTGAATTTTTTTTCACATGAGAAGAACAAGAGTGAAGCCATCATCAAGTCCACTCTGATCGTGAGGTTTTATGATATGATGATCTGCTGCTTTCTCTTTCCCTGGCTGCATGTCGGTGCTTTTTTTTTTTCTGTAGTGACTTCTTGACCTTTCAGGGAGCCAGCTGAGAGCTCTAAACCAGCAGAAAACCAACACTACCAAAAAAGCGGATGGTTTCTGCCAGTTTAGTTCCCCCCAGCTGGCTCATCTTGAAGGCGGACCAGTACCGGCAGGTGAGTGCCAGTGCGAGGACGGGGATGGGGAGACTGTGTCTACGGGGGGACAACGTAACACTTTTGGGCAGAAGCGAGCCATTAAATTGGCTTAACTGAATTGTGTCCTCAAATTGCTTGAGCTCTGCATACCAAAACCCCCAAAAGTGGTGTATGTCATCTTGGTAACAACTTAGCCTGTATGTTATTAACTTAATGTGTAGTTGGGCAAATTAGTTAAGATGTCAGAGTTCTTGACCAATCTGTCTGACCGGCCATGTGCTTCCAGCTGCAGTGTGCCAAACAGCGTATTGTGGAAATTGAGAACAGATGAAACACGGGAATTTAAAAACAGTGAATTGAATATAGTCCCCAAATTATTCACTTATTTCAACAAACAAGAATCACATTGATGTAATATATGACTGGTTTCAATGCTAAAAGCAAATCAAGAGCTGGAATGTACTTACGTGGCTAGACAGTAAATATCTTTGAGTCCTTATAATCCATTAAATTGCAAGAGTATGTCTGCTTGTCTAAATGGAAGGAGACATCTCTTCTCTCTACCACTGTCATTTACTCCTCCACTTCCTGGTTCTTTAGCCTTTTCTTCTTTTTTTTTTTTTTTTTTAAATAGGCCTTCTTTTGTATGTGTGAAACTACTGCTGCTCCCACTTAAGTTTTCTCCTAAAAGCTGAGTTAAAGTACCGTACAAATTCGTGTACTGGTGGATGCAGCTTTTCCGCCGTGACTTGGCACTTTCTTGGTACCAGAGGAAGGCCTAATGCAGGGGATGGGACTGAACGGTGCGAGGCCAAGCCACCCTGGCTGCGCTTTGTGTTGAAGCTGTTCGTTCTGCTCTTGATCACAAGATTGTGTTGTTTGCTTTCGCCTCGTTGCAGATGAACGCCGCAGAACCGATCGGTTCATGAAGTAGCCTTGTGCTCGTACGCTGAGTGCTCTTATTGTATCCCAGCCTGTCCAAAGTTTTATGACTAGGTAGACCCGGTGCTTTTTCAGGTAAATATCTTTAAGGTTGATAAAAGTTGGTTCAGCTCAGGCCTGGGAAATAAATCTTTTTCATAATGCTTTGGTCCCATCAGGCTTTGGGAATCCACCCTAAGCCATGCCGTAGACGTGGCTCAGAGTACCTGTGTGTCTCAGCCATGTGTGCTCTGTGGCCTGAGACCAGCGTGCCGAAAGGGCTGGTGGTGTCACTGTCCACTTTTTCCAGTTTATCTGTCTGCATTAAACTGATAGGAAATGGCATTGTCTCTCGCGGGGGCTCTGGAAACATGTTTTGTGTACAAGTGGAGATGCTGAGCATGCAGTGAAGGGTATGGATGTGTAGTCGTGCTCTCTACGGTCCACATCGCCGTGCCAGTTCCAATGTGTTGGCCCTCTGTCCTGGTTTGAGCGACACAGGACTAATTTATCTTCTAGTACTTGGGAAGACTGTGCTTTTAGAAGACTCTAGTGTCTGAATTTGTGGAAATATTGACTTTGTGAGCTATGGTGTGTGGGGTTGAAGGTCTCAGTGTTTTCGAGCTCACCAGGTGCGGGGATGAGGAGGAGCGAGACCTGGGCACTTGACCCATGCTGGCCAACAGTTCTGCCATCCTGAGAACTCCTTTCCCTGGTGCCGGAGCCCTGAGCCCTTCCCTTCCTCCCAAAGCCACAGCGCTCACAGTGTTCCACATCAGCTGTCCCTGCTGGGAGTGCACGGCTTCTACGGATAGATTGGGCTGAGTATAGACTTTCAATATTCTGTACTGGTATCGGGATCAATACTGGTTCTTTAGTGCTATTAATGTTAATTATCTAATCTTATTCTATTAAATCAGTTTATATTTCCACCCCTGGGTTTCCTTGTTTTCTCCCAATCCACCTTCCCAGGTGGGGAGGGGTCATTGGGTGAGAGAATGATTGTCTAAGCGACAATAAATTGTTATGGGTTTCTGAAACCATAACACCCTCTCATTAGCTTCAGATAGTCACTATGTAAATCAAAATACAACAAAACGTTACCCTGCGTTTTCTCCAGTCTTTCACAAAGATTTGAAATTATTGCTCTGAAATTGATGATGGGTGATACTTTCTATCAGATGACATATTGCAGAATTGCTTGGGATTCACAAGGTCTTTGTCCTATGTGAATAATGTTTCTAGAAAGCTTATGGGTTGCCTGATGAAAATCACTGCAAGACAGTTCTGCCACTCGCTCCTCAGGCGGGCCGTGCAGCCCAGAAGATGTGTACCTTAGCGAGCTTCTGGCGCTCAGCATTGCTAGAGTGCTCTCGGTGATCCTGTTCCAGCAATAGCTGTTTTGAAGGACTGAAATGCTTTTACCTTAGCCTGATGTGACAAACAAAAGAAAACAAGACTTTTTGCAAAATCCCAAACAAATGAACGCTGTTATGGAAGTTTGTCATGATAGAGGTGACGGTAAAGAAACCCTCTACCTTTTCAAACCCGTCAAATCCTGAAAGTCATCCCTTATAAATCTGGTTCACCAGCTGTCTGCGGTTATTTATTGCCTGAACAGTAACGGCGTCCTAGCACCTGTGCGGTGTTGCAGCTCTTAGGCAGGAGAGGCACGTTGAATGCCATACCCCACTAGCTGCTGTGAGGTTTAGTATGAGCATCTCAGTGCTCCTAGCCTACGTAATTCTTTGCCTCTAGGGGAATGTAGTTCGGAGACTTCTTTTGCTGAGCTCTTGGCTGCCCTCAGTTTTCGGAGCCACTAAAACCTCTCTGGCAGGCCACAGGCAATCGCCTCTTATGTTTGACTGAAATATTAGCAAGTCATTAATCCAAATAGCAAATTACTTAGTGAGGCAACAGCCAAATCTCAAGTCTGAAGACTTTTTATGCCCTTAGTGTTATAATTTCACACAAATAATATAAATTGGCATGTATTCTTTATGCAAAATTATATATGGGATTAATGTGCACTGCTTATTACAGACCAGAAATTACCTTTCAATTAGTCGCTTGGGTGGTTAGTAGTGTTATGAGTTGACTGAACCCTAAACCCATGCGTTTGGAGGAAAACACATGCCTTGTGCACAAATGCCAAGGCAATATACCAATAGTTTATATTACTGAAATTGTGGAAACTTGTGACTTCAAAACATGCTACCTAGTCTTTACTTCGAAGGGTGTGGGAACTTAAGAATGCACATAGTTGAAGTTAAGTATCTTTTGTCTAAACAGCTTTTAAAGTAGCTCCATAATGGAACTGTTTTAAATTTCCTCTAATTGAACTCCTAACACCTAAGACCTCAAGGCTGTGTAGCTGCTATTTTCAGAGGTGCTGAGTGCGTACAGCTGCTGTTGACTTCCCTTCGTAGCCTGGATGTTCAACACTTCTCAAAATGAGTGCATACAGCATCTGCTGCTACCGCTGGAGTACCAGAGTTCCAGTAAAAATGGCTGAATCTTTTTCTATTACATTTCTGCAGTACTCAGTGGAGTTGTTCAGCCTGTAATGCTCTGCTGTGATGTACGGTTTTGGTTGGGTGGTAGTTAGAGGGGACGTGCAGAACTGATATGGCTTTGCTGTGCGTGGGTAACACGGTCAGCCTAAGCTCATAGACCTCTCTTCTATGCTGCAGTGTACATGTAATGCAAACCTTGTGTGGCCTTCACAACACAATGACCTTGATTTGGCAGTCTGGGTACTGATAAGTTACAAGCTTGATAGAGCATGAAAAAAAGATCTACTTCATTAAGCTTGACAAATTTTGCTCCAACTTGTTTGAATGAGATACAGAACTTCAACATGAATAGTGTCAAGCCTTTCCCATCCTCCAAAGAATAAAGTACTAGCAAGTCAGTTCCCAGATCTGTTTATTCAATATTTATTCTTCAGCTGAGGTGTTCAAGTAGGTCTTGAGCAGGAGATTATTCTATTGAACTCGCAAAGCTGAAGGCTTTGTGTTTTCCACGATTGTTCCCTAACATCTAGTTAAAATAGGTTTCCATTTGTTGAAATAGCAATTTTTAAGTATTGCACTCCAGTCTCTCGGCGGGACTTTGAAAATGTCTGAATAGTGGGAATTGGTTTGTGTCAAAGGAAAGTGGACAATTATTTCAAACCTTTCATTTTCACAGGCTATTACACTGCTGCAAATTAAAACTTGCTGCAAGCTGACATGTAATTTAGAATATATGCTCTGCACACTTCTAGATGAACAAAACTCATTAAGATATATGAAAAGAATCACATAGCTCTGAGTGATGCATATGTTCAGACTGGGAAACCTTGGGTTATTCCCATTCAAAATACCACTAGGAATATTCATCGTTAGTCTCTGGTAAGACAAGGTGGGTAGAACGTTAAAGTTTTTACTTTCAGAACTGTTAAAGAGCTCTTTCAGGCAAGAAGACACGTGTGACTGTAAAGCTGTCGTCATTCATAGCCTTTGAAACATAAAACTGTGAGCTCAGACCACCAAGAAATATTAGGCATGCCAGCTAATGTTTACAGCAGTGTAGTCTTCGTGTTTTCCCTGCATGACTTGCGATACTTTATTAAATATCTGTCAAGTGGCAGAGTTTACTTTGATGTTGCAAAGCTGAGAATGGTAGACTTTGTCGTCTTCTGTTTAAACGGGCAAGTAATAAAAAATAATAGCTTTCACTGTTGGTTCACACCTCAAGAATATAATGCTAAAGGCTTTGTTATCAAGTTAGAGTTGAGAATTTCTTGTCACTGGTGCAACTATAAAAGAGTAAGCAGAAGTTTATTTGTAGAGACACAGTTATTGCGGACTTCTGAACAACAGATTAAAGGGACTGTTGGTTATTTCGTTCTGCAATGAACGTTTTACTAATTATGAGCTATCTGTTTTCTTTCTAAATACCGAAATGTGAAGAAAACAATTTATTGGCAAACTCAGCACTGAATTCATATTTCAAACAATTCTGTGGGAAAATGTGTCTTGCATTCGCAGCACGCTCTGCATGCGCTGCTGTATTAATGTATCATGGGAATCTTAAGTAAGCGTGGCAGTACGGGCAGAATAAGCGGAGATTTTTAGAAAACTACTAGAAGCAGCGCTCTGCTAACAGTAAATAAAAATACAACTTTTATGTATTAATCTTCAGCTGCTCGAAACCACAGTTTACGGTTAAAGTAGAAGATAAGGTTTGCTTGTGAAGGTGGAAAAGATACTCATCCAAATGCATTTCTTCTGCAGTATGATCTTTCAGCTGTTTGTTTAGCGGCAAAATATGGGATGATTCATACAGGTGTAGAAATTCATAATATTTTGCATGGGATGATGCGATAAAACCATTCACGCGTAGATACACACAGCCCAGGTATTTTATTGCTCGGACAACTACCTGACACTAAAGTATACAAATAGTTCTGTTACGGCTTTTCCAGCTGCCAAATGCCCTGAACTCCGCTGCAGAGGCCTCTTTGCGGGGTGGCCCCATAGTGCAGAGTGAGCGTCTGCTGGTACAAACGTACCGTAATACTGGTTTTAGTTTAAATACGTGCTTTGTCCAGAAATCTAATATCGTTTTTCAGGCAGAGGCTCCAAGCATCCCCAACAAAAGAGGTGACAAATTGTACAAGACACGCAGATGTGTAGTTTTCACACCATGGGATCAGGCTAGCGAAGCAAAGACTGATTGTCCACTTCTTTCGTTAGCGCTTTATTTTTACACCATGTTGGTAGGAAGAGCGCTGTAGCCACCAGGACAGGTGGATCCAGGTTTTTGTAGTCATTGCACTCTTCTTCCTTCCCCCTTAGCACAATGTTGGCCTCTCTCCTTCCCTCTTAGCTTCCCAAGGTGTAATTTTTGAGGGTGTGTATCCCTCCTGTCAAAGAAAACTTGTAATGTGATGCCGTAAAATCATTCTTGACGGTCTAACACATAGTAGTTTTATTCCAGATAGTCCTAAAGAGTCACAAGAGCAAACTACCAGCAGGGCAGAAACCCAACTTGTAATACCTCGTTGGGTGACTTTAGGCAAGTTATTTTTATCTGCCTGAGTCTCAGGTTCCCCATCTGTTAAAGAATAGCGCTTTGTAACAGTACTTTAAGATCTGCTGATGAAAACCATTCTCATGCTTTCTTTTGCGGTTGTGAACACTATTCATGTGGGAAATCCTGCATAGTTCTACCTGTATTCATCACAAAAACAGCAAAAAAGAAAAAAAAATTCAAAGAGCAATGCATTTTTTTTTATTATTACTGGTAATGTACATTGGTTAGAGAGGATTAGAATCTGATATTTCCAAAAATAAATAAAAATAGCAGGGATTATTTAAGAAGCTCGTGTTCAAAGAGTGTAACTCACAGCGAGTCTGTGTGTTTTGAAGTGTTTGTAAGAAAAGATTCTGGATCCATTAGACTGCTGCTGCTTCGAAGCAGTGTGGAGCCTTAATTAAAGGTTCAAGGGAGAAGAGAGGATGGTAAGAGTTTTATAACCATAGGCTGAGGTTTTTGAAAAGCATTATCATGTTTTTTAATGTGCACAGGACTTGTAAAAGTGCAGGCTTGGAAGGTAACACTGCCTTCTCGTTGACTGCCAGGATTCACCTGCAGGTTCCTGCAGTCCGGGATTTCACTGCTCTCAGAGTAACGTCCTGAACATTTCAGCTGCAAGGACCGTACTTTTCTGCGTATATTCAAAGGGCTGGGTTCATGTGACTAAAAAAAATGAGCTATAAATCTGATACATTTTTCCAGATAAATCTGTGAATCCAATCACCAAAAGACTTGCATTTGTTTCTTTTGCGTGTAGATACGTTATTACATGTATTTCCCATTGCGAAAGCATTGCATTGCAACATTTCATATTCAGCTTTATAAGTAATTACCTTCTGCATGCTTATCTTGAAATTCGTATTGGTGCTTGAAGTTGCATCTTGTACTGCCGTGTGAATTTGGGGTGCTTTGTTGTGTGCGCTGCTTGATTACTCTCCGCTCTTTTGATGTGGCAAGTATGCCAGAAAATAGGGAGGTTTGGTAAGCATCCTAATGCCCCTGTTTTTTAGGGGAATACAAGGAACTCTGATCCCAGAGGGGAGAAGAGGAGGGGGGAGAAGAATGTTCTCAATCATCTCAACTCACTCAACTCTCTCAACTGAGAATCAACTCACTTATGTTCAAGATTTCCTCCTATAAGTATATGCATGGAAAAGCTCAGCCACTGGAACTTTGGGGAATCTGAGTCTGACCTAGAGTGCAGCTTCCGAAGGCTGTGGAGAGGTGGCCTTTGGGGACGGAAGGGAAATTTGAAAGTTAGCTCCGTGGGGCTCCGGGCGCGTGGCGATGAACGGTGCTCGGCTGAGCTATCTCAATGCGAGTGGAAATATGGTGTAGGAAGGTTTGGGAAGCCTCTCCTTACGTGCCTGCCACCTCACTCTCACGAACACCTGTGATTTTTACAATGAACAATGTGTAATACTTCTTAGAGCCTTCACCTCCTGTCTTATTGTAAGAATTTCAGCCTTCGTTTAAAACAAAGCTTTCACTCTTCTGAGTTACAGGAGAAAAACTTGGAAACGTAGGCCCAGCTGTCAAAGCGCCAACCGCTTGTCACTTGTAATTTCACTACCTAAATATGTTAGAGAAAATAGCGTTATTTAGACCTGTCTGGGTAGTGCTTTGATTTTCCACCGCACTTCTTTGATAACTGAGGTGTCCTTTTGTTTCCACACATTAAATAATGTGTTACTCATCAATTTTTGACCTCACCGAGTCAGATTGATGTGTGTATAAGTGCCTCATGATTATGTTCCTTCCAGTTGGGTCAAACGAGACAAATTTTAGATCTTAAGCGCGTGGCTAAATTTACCCGGTTCTGCATACTTGATTTGGCAAAACCATATGGACTTTTTGATACATTCCTCAGATCTCTTCTGAATCAGTTTCAAAAGTCTATATTCATGAATTGTACCCACTGTTCAGTAGGAGGTGTAGAAGAACAACGCCTATTTTAGGCGGAAGATTTCCTGTGAACGTACTTGTCTCGGACCAGCTCTACCCTGAAGCTGCAGTCTGAAACTGTTGAAAGGGCCAGTCCTGTCCTCCCCCCTGCGCTTAGCCGCACTCCTGCACCTCCCCTGGGGACTGGGGAGAACTGGGGGTCCCGCAGCCATACCGGGCATCAGCTCAGGGATGTAGCTGAACAGTAATTTTCTCTCTCCGTCCTTCAGGCTGAGTTTTCTGGAGCGGAGCTCTTTGATCCGATCCAGAGTCCCCTCTGCCGCAGGGAAGGGCGGTGGGCATGTGCAGCTGGAGATGAAAAGAAGGACCGGAGGCAACAGGACGGGTGTCTCAGGTCAGCTTTAGTTAACTGTGCGACGGCACTTTGGGTTTTGCTGTGGGTTGTCTGGCTGATACAGGAAAATGGAAAATTCACTTTTAACCTGTTAGGCAGGATTTCCACAGGAAAAAATGTATTTGCTTGGCACAAGCTGTGCGGTAGCTGATGGATCAATCCCCGATGATATGCCTGAAAATCATCCAGCAGGATATTAGATGTTTAAAGCATATCCTGCTCCCTGAGCAGTTTGCCCCGAGGACAAAAGCTGGAGATGTCTTTCAGTGCTGCCAGTTGAGACTCCAGTGCCTCTGAAGCGCACAGCAGGCTCGTCCCTGCCTCCGCCCGGCTGCAGAAGCCCGGGGGGAGCTTGTAGCATGGATCCGAGGCAGCGGATGTCTTCGGCAATAGAATGCTGCTTTTTCCTCTGAATCCCAGAATCCCAGAATCCCAGCCTGGTCAGGGTTGGGAGGGCCCTCTGGAGCTCCCCCAGTGCCACCCCCTGCCAGAGCAGGGGCACCTCCAGCAGTGGCACAGGACGGCGTCCAGGCGGGTTTGGAATGGCTCCAGAGTGGGAGACTCCACAGCCTCTGTTCCAGTGCTCTGCCACCTTCAAAGCAAAGAAGTCCCTCCTCATATTAAGATGGAACTTCCTATGTTCAAGTTTCTGCCCATTACCTCTTGTTCTGTCCTTGGGCACCACTGAAAGAAGACTGTTCCCATCCAGTGTGCGGGTCCTGAGAAGTAAAGGTGCAATAATAAGACATTGACTAGAACCATGAGCTTTTTAAAAAATACATATGAGAATAGTATCAGCGTCCTTTACTTCTGAGGTATAGCAACTACATGATTTTCCTTGTAATTGCTCAAATGTACTTTTTATTTTTTTAAGATATTTTAAAACTCTCAGAAGTTTGGGTTTTTTTTCCTTCTGTCAGTGGGCTTAAGAATAGATTATTTGTACCTGAAAGGAGAGAGCTCAGCCCAGAAGTTATGAAACAGAGGGCTGCTAGAACTCGCCGTAAGGTCTTACATTAGACCGGGGACAATCCAAAAATTAGCTGATGTAAAAAAAAAAATACATATGTATGTAAAGTCATCGTTTTTCTCTCCCCTTCCCCTAACCATGTGATCCCAGTGCAGGCTCTGTGTCTCATTTGCCCTGTGGTGAGCTGATTCAGGCAGCTAAATTGGCAGAAAACGACTTGCTGTTTTTTGTATAGTTAGTTCTTTGCTGTCTCATTTTCTGCACTGATTCACCACCAAGTGAGAGAAACTCCACAGCCAGGAGAGGAGGAGCAGAGTGTGGGCAGACCAGCAAAGGAGAGGAGCCAGCAGGACACCACCTCTCAGTTGCAACTAGCTTTTAGATTGACTTAGGTGGAATTTGAAATCTCCTTCTTAAACTTTTACAGCGAGTTAAAGCCGTTTTTAAGTTATGGGTGATAGCATGAATCTGTGAAAATGCAAGTTTCTTCATCAGCTAATTGTTCACATAAGTATGGAAAGTCCAACTGAACTCATGGGGGTTAAAGTATGGATATACTTGTGCATGTGCCTGGGTTTTGGCAGGGTTTGTAAGAACATCAACACACAGGGATTCTTTTTAAAAAATCAAATCAGAATTGTTAACGTTTTTTTTTCAGTTCAGCGCCTAAGCTGAAAATGTAGAAACAATTAACTTAGAATTGAATGCAATGTTGTGTTTCACATAAAATATTTTGGTTTGAGCTTTTAAATACTTCCCAAGCTTCAGATCTCCTCTGCTCTGCTATAAAATGAAATCTGAACTTGCAAATACTTTGTTTACTCCAGAATCTTTTTTTTTTTTTTTTTGGAATATAAACTATGCATTTTTGCTGCCAGCTATAGCTTCTAATGCAGGCTTACGAAGCTAGGCCACTTCCCCTACCATACGCTCTCAGTGAGTCAGGACTGCGGGTGGAACTTGAGTTTTGTCATTGCCAAGAATAAAAACACACTGCTTTATCAGCGCGGAGAACTTCAGGGCATCATTTTTTTTTATCATAAAAAGTGAAAAACAGCGCTTCAGCATTTTTGTATTTTTGTATTGCTGACGTTTCTTCATCTTTGAAATTAAAAATATTCAGTGCACGCATCAGTTTAAGAGCACCGAAACCCATCAAAATACAGCTTGATATCTCAGTGTGCTGAGAGCTTTGGCCTCATCCAAGAAGACACCAAGACACTTAACTGTGTTAGTCATCACAGTGGTTTCAAAAGTGAGTGCTTGTTGCTTTGTGGGTTCAAACCCAAAGAAAGCTAAACTTGCAGCAGATCACAGAGAAGTCTAGTATCCGGTTGGCTGAACTGACAAATTTTCTGGAAACTCCCCTAAAATCTGGGCTAAAATTATTTCTTTTTGATGCTGAAATCACAGCTGTGACAAATATTCCGCCTTATCTATGATTCATGTGCTCTCTCGGAATGGGAAGTGTTGGAGTAGCACAATTTAGTAACTTTTGTTTACTTCCCCCTAGTTCAGCATTTCTAATTTAACATGTTTTCTCTGGAGTAGGTTATCTACAGAACAAACCCATTATTACCTGTCTATATCTGACGCTTTGCCATTTGTTCAACCATTCTCTGCTGCCTAGTTATAAAATATTCAGCTTCCTCTAATGTGACCAAGTGGGGGGAAAATTTTCTGTTTTAAACGTTACAGAATTCATTTACAGTCTCATATCTTTTCTACATACAGAGTATTTTCTTGTTTCAAAACATACCCAAATTTACCTGCAAAATGGAATAACCGTCTTTCTCTCTCTGTTGGCAGTTGCAACGTTTCTTTAAATGTGGTGGCCCCCGTTTCTGCGTGCCCGGCTCCCAGAAGGTAAGACAATGCTGGACACTTTGAGTTGTACATTGTAGGCTTTCAGGTCTCAGTTCTGCTCCCCACTGATACAGAAAGAGGGGCTGAGACCTATTTTCCTATTATGCCCGCTTGTCCCTTACCACCTGGGTTAGGAGGACATTATTCATGTATGGCCCTGTGCCCCACTAATAGCTTAGTTTGAAAACTTCAGCCCTGAGGAGAAGGACCTGGGGGTGCTGATTGACAAGAAGCTCAACATGAGCCGGCAATGTGCGATCACAGCCCAGAAGGCCAACCGGATCCTGGGCTGCATCACAAGAAGTGTGGCCAGCAGGGCGAGGGAGGGGATTCTGCCCCTCTGCTCTGCTCTGGGAGACCCCACCTGGAGTACTGCGTCCGGCTCTGGAGCCCCCAGTATAGGAAAGACATGGACCTGTTGGAGTGGGGCCAGAGGAGGCCCCGGAGGTGCTGCGAGGGCTGGAGCCCCTCTGCTGGGAGGACAGGCTGGGAGAGTTGGGGGGGTTCAGCCTGGAGAAGAGAAGGCTCCAGGGAGACCTTATTGCAGCCTTCCAATGCCTAAAGGGGGCCTACAGGAGAGCTGGGGAGGGACTTTTTACAAGGGCATGTAGTGTTAGGACGAGGGGGAATGGCTTCAAACTGGAAGAAGAGAGATTGAGATGAGATATTAGGAAGAAATTGTTGCCTGTGCGGGTGGTGAGCCCCTGGCGCAGGTTGCCCAGAGCAGCTGTGGCTGCCCCATCCCTGGAGGTGTTCAAGGCCAGGTTGGACGGGGCTTGGAGCAACCTGGGCTGGGGGGAGGTGTCCCTGCCCAGGGCAGGGGGGTGGGACTTGATGGTCTTCAAGGTCCCTTCCAACCCAAGCCGTTCTATGATTCTATGATAATCGAAGTGTCTAACCCTGGTTCAATGCACACCTGAAAGTCGTGCTTCTGTCGCGAATGGGTGATTTAGATCACTTAAAGAATCACTGTCAAAAGTGTTAGCAAAGTGATTTTAATGTGATGTTGCAAAAGTGCGAATTAACAGAGTTCGATGGCAATGTGCTCTCTGTTAATTACTGCATGGGAAAACGTACAAAGGAAAATGGAATTACACTTGAGTTAGAATGATTCACAGGGAGACCGAGGACACAAAGGGTAAGGAAGGCCCTCCCGTTGAGTGATGAGGTTCAGAAAGGGTCCCCTTGCTTTCAGAACTCCTTCTCAGAGAGGAGTCTAGGTGCGGCTGGATCCAGACTTAGTCCCAGACTTGGTCGACGGGATTTATGTCTGAAGGATTGTATATGATTCATTAGCATCAATTCAGTTTGTAATCAATGTTACCAAGCAAAAACAAAGTTATCATATGTGCGTAATATCGGTTGCTTACTAAAGATTTGTTGTTGGTAAACGGTCTCTCTGCCTGGAGGAGTGGCCTTGAGAGGCATCCAGGCTCCAGGGGAGATCACCGGCATGCAACCATGCTTCCGTGCAGGGAGAGCTCAAAGAAGGCTCACTTAGGCTGTCATATTTATGGGGTAAAGCTGTTGGTTTGTAGCCAAATCACATGTGAGGGGAAGGTATGCATGAGACTCCTTGTACCCACAACTTACTTTCTTTTTTGATAAGTCAGTTTTGGAAAAGACGCCTGTTATTTATGTGTTAATCGCGTGATCGATGTTCCAAACTCATCTGTATTGATGTTTACTGTGTCACTCTGTTCCTTTGTGGGTTTTCGGAGAACAGGTTGAAACTAGAGGAGTTCTTAGCCCGGACGCAGATCAGGCCTTTACCTCCTTTGGACCCTGTTCCAAATTACCGCTGGTTTGGTTAAGGGGTCAAGTGCATCTGTCACACTCTATCCGGTGACTGCGGTCAATCCAGTTTATCAGCTCACAGGGTGGTAGTACCGTTACCTCTTCCCTCTATGTCATAAATACGTGGCGTGTTGCAGATCGCTGCTAAGAGTCCAATTATTTGATAAGCTGTTTAGTTTAAGTGTCATAACTAACAATAGTCATATCGCATTTAACGTACGGAATCAGTTGATTGTATACCTTTTACATGCTGGATTGATGTAATTTGTTTCATCTTTTGCTAAAACATGTTGTGTAATGGAAACGAGCTGTCAATGACCGAGGGGAGCTGCTCCAGAGCCGGCTCAAGCATCTACCCCAGCGATGGCCGATGCCTCCACCCAGACGGAGCTGCTGAAGGGAGAGGATGCAGCGCAGACCTCAGACTGTGGGAAGTGCCTAGACCTTTCTTCTGGGGCAGGAATAGGCAGCAGACCTGCCTGCAAAAGTTGTGCCCAGGTGGGGGACCTCCTGAGGCAGGTGGCTGAGCTGCAGGAGGCAGTGAGGAGGCTGCGTAGCACCAGGGAGGCAAAGAAGGAGTTAGATTGCTGGTTGCAAGTGCAGACTGCAGTGGACCCACAACCCATGGCCAAAGAACCCCAAAGTCCCCCACCAGCACACACAGAAGGGAGGGGGGCCAATAATGCAGAAGAATGGAAGCTTGCAATGGCAAGGATGAGCAGGAAGAAGAGACTTCCACCGAAGCCTGAGGTGCCCTTGCAGAACTGCTTCACAGCTCTGCAGACTGAAGAGGAAAGACCAGTCACATCAGGAGAGATGCTGGAGCTGAGTAAGGCAGCCCAGTCTGCTCCCCATATAACAACCAGTGCAACTAAGAAAAGGCGGTGGGTGATCGCAGTAGGCGACTCTCTTCTGAAAGGTATGGACATGCTCTCTAGATAGGTGTGCTGCTTACCAGGGCTTGTATCAGGGGTGTCACCAAGAGACTACCAAGCTTCATACTGTCCTCTGACTATTATCTGTTGTTTCATGTGGTCACCAGTGATACCACCAGGAGCAGTCTGAGGAGTATCAAGAAGGATTACGGAGCCCTGAGAGCAGTTGTCAGGGACTTGGGGGTGCAGGTAATTTTTTCATCAGTCCTCCCAGGCAAAGGGAAGGGGTTTGAAAGGACCAGTCGAATCTGCTGAGTCAGCATCTGTTTACAGGACTGGTGCCACATCCAAGAGTCTACTTAGACCATGGGACTCACTTTGAGAAATCAGGTCTACTGGGGGCTGATGGGGTCCATCTGTCAGAGAAGGCGAAGAGTATCTTGGGTCAGAGGCTTGCCAAGCTTGTGAAGAGAGCTTTAAACTAAAGTTGCTTGGTGAGGGGAACCTCAGTCCATCCTACTCCTGCCAGCTTGATGCCAGTGCCAGAAATAGATGCCCAGAGCCTGGAGAAGGATCCCAGGTCAGCAGGAGAGGACCTGGAGTGCAGCACAAAGGAATTCCAGCCACTCCAGCCAAGAAGTCAGCTTCATCGGGGGCCCAGCTTAAATGCATCTATGCAAACACATGTAGTATGGGGCAATAAACAAGAGGAGTTGGAGACGTGTACACACCTGCAGGGCTGTGATCTTCTTGGCATCACGGAGACATGGTGAGATGGCTCCTGTGACCGGAGTGTTGGAATGGAAGGATACAGGCTCTTACGGCAAGACAGGCAGGGGAGACAAGGAGGGGGTGTTGCCCTCTATGTCAATGACCGGCTGGAGTGCGTGGAGCTCTGCCTGGGGATGGATGAGGAGCTGACTGAGGGCTTATGGGTCAGGATTAAAGGGAGGGCAGGGACAGCAGATGTTACAGCGAGGGTCTGCTACAGGCCACCCGACCAGGAAGACCGAGCAGATGAGGCCCTCTATAGACAGATTGGAGCAGCCTCACGTTCACAAGTCCTGGTCCTCATGGAGGACTTCAAGCACCTCGATATCTGTTGGAGGGACAACACAGCAGGGCATAAGCAATCCAGGACGTTCCTGGAATGCGTCAACAATAACTTCCTTCTCCAAGTGATAGAGGAGCCAATGAGGAGAGGTGCCATGCTGGACC
>VZSZ01004922.1:590922-740287 GCA_013398815.1 Ibidorhyncha struthersii
TTTTTTTTGGGTGGGGGGGTTCTTTTGGAAAGAGCGATTTTAGTGAACAGCACCACCATGTAATGGACGGAAGTGAAAAGTGAGTAGTGTTCCTCTCTCTCCTCCTCACTGTCCACGCTGTCTGCTCCTCTCCTCCTCGTCATCCTTCTCCAACCTCCGGGCCCTGGAGCCGTTCTTCTTGTCCAGCTGTTTCTGTGCACGGCAGTCGGGGCAGAGCATGGCGCCCAGGAACAGCCTCCGGCAGCCGGCACACCACACACATCCCCCCCCGGGGGGGTTTCGGCCAACTTCGTCACAGCTTCCTGTAATTTTTTGCCTTTTGGTTCCTTTTAAAACATTTCAACATATTAGAAACTAAAGATTGGTTTCCTGCATGTAATAGTTGTTTCTTTGGCGATACGCTTTTGATTTGTGTTTGAGAAAGAAATCTCGGTGGTCTTTCATGCAATTAAATTCAAAGTGGCTGTGGGGACCTCGAGTGAAAATATATTTCGCTGCAAAACTGTCATCCTAACCAGTCACTTCAGATGAATGCTTGCCGTTCTCTCCCTTGGTATAAAATAAAGTGTATTTTAAAGCTGAGATTTTTCTTTTCTGTCTACCCTTATGGTCATTAGGAAATTGTAAATGCAACCTCGTTATGTTGAACAGCTGGTAGTTGTATTTAAAATCTCATGTTAAAGCAAGTGAATTAACTAAGTAACAGAGTTAAAATCTATACACTGAGAGGCCAAAGTGGTAACAAAGCCACTCACGTCTTAGGAAGAACAGCTGAGTACAAGTGAAAATATGTATAGGAAAAAAATTGAGTTTTGCTTGCACATTGTTCTCGTAAGCGTGACTTATTTTAATAACTTGCCAAATCTATGTTGTTAAAAGTCGTATGGTACCACTTATAAGAGATTGTTAAAAATGATGTGCATTAGGGGGATTTTCTTGAATTAGAGGAAATTTTGTTCTCCTGCTTACAGCAATGTCATTTCATTTAAGTGAATGCTCTTCACAGTGGAGTAAAACATAGTTCATCATTGTATTTAACTGAGGTATTAGCAAAAAGAACAAATCTGTGGCTGGTTTTACGCAGAATGTATCTCTTCTGTGATAAGAGGAAAGGAAAAAAATTATTTTTAAAAGGGCAGTTTATAAATGCTGGTCCTTCTAGTGGAATATTGCAAAGTTCAATCAAAGATGAAGGATTCGGGTCTGTGCTTTTCACTGTGATGCTTCAACCCTGCATTTTGTAGGGTTCCTCTTTGTGAAAGGTTTTTAGGAGGACATCACCATCCTGAGCGGTGAGACCGGCAGCTCCGCTTGCCTGTTCTCCTTGTCATCCTCGACCAGAGGAGAATCTGGCTCTGCACTCTCTCGTTTCGATATGGAATTTAAAGCTGCCTAGAAAACATGTTATTCTACATTTGACTTTCCTTTTTTGGATGTTGCAAACTGTGTCTTTACATGAATTTTCATTAAATTTTTAGATGAATTTGGATTTTTATGGAGAAGCTTTCAAGACAACTTACTGTTTTGTGAGTCAAAATCAGTTTGAAACTAGTTGCTAGTAGAAGGTCTGAGATCACATGATAGTTTTCAAGTCAGAGATAGTGCCATTTCTTCAAGAAATGCTTTCATGTGGTTCCTCAAGGGGAATAGTAACTTATGAACTCTTTAGAAGAGACCCAGTGTCAAAGTGGCTGGTGGCAAAGTTCCATTATTTCAGCCTCTGAACTCATTTTCCAGCTAAAGTAAGTATGTGTTGGTGATGAATAAAAGACCTCTGTAAGAGGTGGAGGTTTGAAAGGTTGGGAGTTTAATACAATCGACAAATGATTTCCCCAGCACAACCTCCACTGCTACAGCTTAGCGAGGTGGGAAGAATTAGAAGGCAGAGTAGCGGCTTGCCCATGAAAGCTTCTCATGCTGTAGCTTATAGTGATGAACTGAATCATGACGGAGGGGAGCGCTGCAGGGACTCTGGCCAGCCTTGAGCTTGCCCTCAGGGCTCTTCATGGGACTGCTGCCTCCCCCGGCTGCTCAAACACTTCTCTGGTAGCAGCAGGCCCCCAGAGTTTGAGGTTACAGAGGTAAGTAAAAAGCTGTTGCTGATACTAAGTGCTGTCATCTTTGTGGCACAGACTGTTATCTCACCTATTGGGTTTTGTTTGTCTTGGAGGGTCTTGTTAATTTTTAGTTTTGAAGCTTGTTGTGCTTCAAATAACACGACATAAACTTTCACTATAGTTTTTACTTCTGGTCTCTTTGTGTTTGGTGTTCATGAGGTTTAAGGAGATCTCCAGTATACTTCTAACAAGCTTGACTTCCATTGTATGGGTGGTGACCACTTTTCAAAAATCAAGCCGTATATAGGATCCTTACTCAAACACCTCAAATCCTTAGCTATTGTGGCTAGATAAGGGAGTGACTTTAGGGTTGAGTCTAAAACCACTCAAAAAAAAAAAAAAAAGAAGACTTCCTTAATTTATCACATCGTACACAATGTAAGCAGAATAACATGGGTCCTTTTGTTCATGTTCAAATCACAAAGTCTGTATAATTGCATGGAGAACCTGATTCTTTTTTTTCATTGCTAAAACCCATAAAGATTTCAAATGCCGTATTAGGGCTTATCACTTTCAATTAGCTTTTACTGTTACATGAAAGTCTGCTGAATATGGCTGATTGTTCTGTGTGTAAAGAGTACGTCAAAGAACCCAAATAATCCCATAGAGACAGTGGAGACCTGCCCGTTCTCCATAGGCCTACAAGCCCAGTGGTTCACAGATTGGGCTCTGGGAACTGGTGTGCTAAAGAAGCTCCCAAGGTCTGTATCAAAACAATAAACAAGGTGTGGTTGATTTAGCTTTTCTCCCTGCATTTTCTTCTAATAATCCAGGAAAGCTTTTTTTTGGGTGTGTAAATGAATATTTTTTGGCATTTTAAATGTTGCGGTATTCATCAGTCACTGATATAGTTATGATTATTTTGCTTGTGTCAGCCCTTAATACTTTTTAGACGAGCTTTCCTTCATTCAAAATATCGTCAGTGGTCTGTCCCTCGGCTGTAAGGTGGGCAGGAGCTGGCATCTGTGTCTGATTCTGGACTAACAGTGTCTGGATGGCCAGAGGCAGCCCAGGCCTGGGGGATGACTGATGAGTTCCCATTTAAGCCTTTTTACCAGTGGCAGTACTAATTCGTGTATTTCTTTTCTCTTCCAGCCATCAGTTCTCATTAAACTGATAGAAACTCATATCTGTGAGATGTCTACCTGGCTTTCCGATTTGATTAAAATCGGTCAAAAAGTTATTGGACGGAGGGAAGATGGACAATGTGATCATATAACTCTTTTTCATTAGCAACCGAAGCCGACTGCCGCGTTATAAAACTATGTATGTCATGCATTTGTGGGAGATATTTCTATCTTTTATAAAGCATTTGTCTAGGCTGTATTTGCAATTAATGGCAGCCATATAAGCTATAAATGTTGCTGGTAGCTTGCAGTGATATTTTACTTCACCTGAAAACTGGTGGTGGAAAATGAGGAGGAGTATCTTGCAGAAGTAACAGATTCTGAGAGGAATAGGAACCATGTGAAAATTGTAAGGCCCAAACGTTAGCAAGGCTCCTACATTTGGAAGACATTAGGTAGTTTTCGTACTATTTTATTCATGGAGCCTCCTAATAGTTATTTCTCATGGATCTGCAAAATACAAAAGACTTTAGGTTAAAGGAATAGTAATGAATCATTTATGAGATATTATCTACCAAGATGGATTGGTTCCATCTGTTACAGTAATAAAAATAATAATGCTTAGCAATTACATAAATGCTTTACAGGTTCTCAGTGTGCATCACAAACATTAATCTAAGATTTAGCCCATAGCACAGTTTTTAAGAGCTTGTAAAATGGCTTCAGCTTATACATACTGGTTATTTATTTATTTTTAACAAGGAAATTTGTTGTAATAGAGTTTTTAAACTGGTTTAGAAAATTGAGTTGTAGCTCCTTGGTCTGAGACACTATATGAAGATAGCCGCAAAATTAGCTTCTTTTCCTTCTGTTAATTTAAGTTGCTGCAAATGTCCAGGAAAAATACAGCTCTACAGGCAGGTGTTCATTAACATACAAATGATAGAACAGCCTTCCAAGATGCAGTGCCCACATTATCTCACAGTTATTTGTTAATCTCATTTTTTTGTGTCTCGTAAGCAGCTCAACGACTGAAGGGCGATGTATTCTGAAGCAGAGAATAGTCTGATAGAAGTTATGCTATGTCTGTGATGTGTTATATTTCAGTATATAGGATCATGTTACCTGAAAGAAATAACTTCTTTTGTTCAATCCAGGAAGAAATTGGATATACGAAATAGTGGTTTCCCGTAAGTCATGTTTTAGATGCAGCCTAATATACCTAACAGAATGAGTGTTAGGTTTAATTTTGTTCTGTTTGGTTTTTAATTTGAATCCTTGGAGAAGAAGTGATGATAACTTTTGGTAAAAACAAATTTTAATACCTGTTGGGATTGTTTGATGTGCTCCCTAGCTGACCAAGGTGTGGTAAAACAGACAACACCTACAGTAAATGCAATTTAACAAATAGCTATCCCTACTGATGTTTTGAGCATGTCTATAGGCTATATGAATACATAGATCAATATATACTATTACACTTGGGGTGAGTACATATGTAAGGGTGCCTTGGAGTTTGCTTCTTTGCAGTGTCACCTGTGACCTTGAAAGACAAGGTGACGTGTAAGCTATTGCTTTGCTTTGTAAATCTGTTTATCTGTGTACGTCATAGATTAGACGTTGGCTTTGCAACACGACTTGGCTGAAACAAGTGACATTAATTCCATTAATTATGGTCAAAATTAGTGTATATATTGACAATTTGAATGGGGTGGATTACGTATCTTCACCTACCAAATATTTGGTTTGGAAACATTTAACATGTTAGGTTATGCTAGATAATAGAAAGGTTTTAGTACAACTAAAACATCTGTTTGTCAAAACAAGATATAATTTCCTTAAGCAGTATTCTGTTAATTCATATATAATGAGACTAATTAAAACAGAAGGGGGGAAAAAAAATCCAGTGTTTCATACACAGAGAAAATGATGGGTTCCGTTTAGTCATACCTGAGTGCTGATAATCATTTATGAAATAGAGCCACAGTTTGTTATCAGTGCTAACTCTACCCTTTTAATCATCAATGACCTGGAAAGCAGTTCTCTAGTCTCATTATCCGGGCTATCTGGGTTAGTGTTACAAAGCATAAACTGCACACAGAGGAAGCGATTGGTGGTGCCAAGTCAGTCTTGCCTGGTAACTCCCAGATGCTGCTTGGCGTGCTCTGCTGCCCAGCCTGTCTGAAGATTCCCAAAGTTGGGGTTGTTCAGCCTGGAGAAGAGAAGGCTCTGGGGAGACCTTATTGCGGCCTTCCAGTCCCTAAAGGGGCTCCAGGAGAGCTGGGGAGGGACTTTTTACAAGGGCATGGAGTGATAGGATGAGGGGGAACGGCTTCAAACTGGAAGAGGGAAGATTGAGATGAGATATGAGGAAGAAATTCTTCCCTGTGAGGGTGGTGAGCCCCTGGCGCAGGTTGCCCAGAGCAGCTGTGGCTGCCCCATCCCTGGAGGTGTTCAAGGCCAGGTTGGACGGGGCTTGGAGGGAGGCTTGTGGGAGGTGTCCCTGCCCAGGGCGGGGGGGTTGGAACTAGATGATCTTCAAGGTCCCTTCCAACCTAAACCGTTCTGTGATTCCCGTGCTGCCTCTGGTGTACTCTCCTGGATGTCCCTGTGGGTATCCAGCTCCTCCTCCAGCCCTTCTCTCTGGAAGCATCACTGCTGAAACATCTCCTGTCTGACTGTATTTGTGGTTACTCATGTGACAGCTGGTATAGGGCACCCGTAATGTTAAAAAGCCTCTCTGTTAGTGTGTGCTGTTTCCTTTGGTCTTTGCTGGGCAGCAGTGCCTCCTGCCTATTCACAGCTGCCAAATTATGGCTAAAAGGAATTAATGCTTCTCACACATTTTTCCTTCCCTGCCTCCTCCAAAGCATGAAGTATGCTGTAGAAATCCCTTACTGCAAGCGTCCAGCAGCAGGTTTCCTCAGCTGTTGGAGAAGTATGATAGTCCTCCAAACTGCTATGGAAACCTGCCCAGAAATCTACCTGAATGGAGGATGGAGCTCATGATGTGAACGTTGTGATGTATTTTTAATAGTATGCTGCTAAGAGTTAAATTTCGATGGTGTTCCTCTAAACTGGCGTTGTTTCATACAGTAGGGCATTAGAATAAACCCTTTCAAGTTGGTGGTGCACAAGAGCTTTGACAAACCTGTTCCGGCTAATCTTGCTTTGAGGTGGTTAGGTCTCCTGGCCCCAGAAGTCTGCCCTGTTTTCCTGCCAGAGCTCACCAGCCCATGCCAGGACTGGCAGGAAGGAAAACGCGCTTCTGTCATAACTGAGTCTTGTCTCAAACCCACTCTCATCAGCAATTTCAACCAAGATGCCACTCTGTGATCAGGGTCAGCTGAGACATCACACAACTTCTGTTTTTTTTGCCTCTCTTGGAGGTGCCGTACCTCCTAGAGGACAGCAGGGAGGGTGATTAGAAGTCCGAACAGTAACCCGCTACTGCAAGGTTTCCCACGTATCTTGTTTCACGTAGCCATCATCTGCAAAATCTGTAGTTAGGCTACTAAGTAATTGGTTTGGTATTTATTTTTGTTCTATGCTTTCTTTCCTTAAAAACTGGTAATTATAGTAGAGCATATTGTCCCAAACTTCCAAAATAAGTCGCTGAATTTTCCTGAGAACATGGTCCTAGGCTGTTGCTACTCAGACGGGATCTCGGCACGTAACAGGGTTTCTGAACATTTGAAAAAACTGAGCTACTAAATACCAATACTGTTTGTCTAGAAAATCTATGTAACTAGCTGAGTTACACAGCAGGATGATATGCAGAGCTGAGCTGCAACATAGTGTAATATATTAGGTTGTTTATCTCATAATAACAGCGTGATAATTGTGATAACATCAAAAATTGCCATCATTCTTTGCTGAGAAATTGTGTGTTACCATCCTCTGGTTTAAATAAGCCTGTGATAGTTCTGAAATTGTTTACAGGACTATTTGGAGGCTTCCCCTCATTTAACCTTCCAGATTCCACTTAGGAAAAAAAAAAAAGAAAAGCTTGTGTGTATGTGTGGGAAATTCTTGGTTATGTCTTACCTTTTGTACATCTTCCCAGTGTTTTGCCGCTGTGTGTAATATTAAGAAGGTTTTTTTTCTCTTTGTAGTGTCCTACAAAGATCCAGGACCTTGTCTTGTAAAATGTGATTGAGGGGAAAAAAGGTATTAATGACTAATAAGAAATAATCTGGGGTTAACACAGCTCCTCCCTTTCTCTTTTCCTCTGCCATGATCAGAGTGTATGCTCTAGTTGTGGCTGTGGAATGTTGGATTATCAGACTGCAGTATTTTGAGTTGTTTGACAAAAATGGTTTGTTGACCTCCTTATGTCTGAGTAAAGAAGAAACGATCTGCTCTAGTGGAATTTCCTGTGAAAATGAATCCCATCTAGTAGGTACCTCTCCTCCAGTCCCGAGAGCCCCAAAATATTAAGTGGTCATCCAGCAGCAACCAAAATGTTTCTCCAGCTTGAGAAATTAGAAACATTGGTCCTCAATGCTGACATTTTGCAGTATGTTCAGAAGGCGAGAAAGTCTAGTTTTGGGAAGATAAACCTGGAAACAAATCCCAAAGTATCCGTGTCGCTCCTGCCTATGTCCTTAGGAGATGATATCTCAGGTTGTCAGGTCATAAATTGTTGGAAGCCTAAAGACAAACTCCAGGGACACCCCGCAAGCAACCAGTTAGCCAGTATTTTCCCTATCATGAAGACACAAGCAACTGTCTTCTCATTGTGATCTTGAGCTCCAAGTGAAGCAATGATAATTACTTATCACAGAGGGACAACTTCCTCTTCTTTTTGTTAGTAGGCATCCACACAGCATTAGATTGTAACTACAAGAGAGAAATTCTCTTTCTATCCTTCTGTGCTTTGCAACATTTCAGTGATGTTATAGTTTACTTAATCTAACTGAACGGTACGCTCATGTGGAAAGGGTGGAAATTGAGGTGAAGGATCACAAAATGACATTAAAATTGGTGTAGAACTCCAAGCTTCCCACTTCTACTTTCTTCCTTCCACTGACATTGCCAAGAGAAAGCATAACGGAAGCTGCTAACATGTTAGAAGTTTTCATTAGATTCTCTTTCAAAAATCAAAATAGGGTCATTTGGAGAATAACCTTTTGGACATAAAATGTTAATGACTGCCGAGGTCTGGACAGGACAGATATGCTCCATTTACACAGCCTTAGCTGCAGGTTATCAGAAGTATATGAAACATAGGCAGCTACTAAATAACTCCTTACCCCATGGAAACAAAAATGTCCCGTACCTTCAAAATTTCATTTAAAGTTCATCAGTGTTATGGATACACCTTTAAAAATGTTGTTTCCAGAATATTCTTACCATTATCAGTGATATCATTTGACCAGATTTACCATCACATAACGAAGACTAATACAAATGGCTATTGGGAAATTATTCATCGGGGAAAGGGGGTGTTGTGGTTTGAAGTATGAGGTTGGCTGATTTTATTTAAGACACCAACATTTCAGCTTGAGGATTATGATCTTTGACTCTGTGCTGTATGACTGGTCACACAAGTCTTGGTTTCTCCTTCATGGAGGAGATAGGATGATTTGAACTCTTAATGCATGAAGAGTAGTGACTGCTGCAGTGTAGGTGGGGGCAAGGTTCACCGTATTTGCACAGTGTGGGAAATCCATGTGAAGAAAAGCCAAGAGTCTATTTGCTTGTGCATTTGTCAGTGTTTAATGAGTGTACAAGTACGTCGAGTGGGTGTTTGTAATTTATGCAAAGGTTTTTAACCTCAATTGGCCTGAATATCTTCTGGGTGTCTGTCCTAACTGCTGTTGAATACTGGCGCTTCCTAAAATCATGACAAGTAGTGAGCCTGTGGTGATACACTGGCTACAAAAATCCTATTAGTGAGGGTCTTTGAAGGAATCTGTATATTAAAAGGGAAGTTCGTCCCTTGGAAGTGTTTTTAGACTAGTTGGGTTTGGTTTTTTTAATGTTTCTTGAGCCTCTTTGGTTATTTTTTTTTTTGTCTTAAAGAATATATATATAAAAGGTGGAGTGAGAGAAGGGGCGGACTCATTTCCAGAATGTATTTATCATTTAGCAGGACCGAAAGAGAAGAGAAGTGAGTTTTGGGAGTGCGTGCTCAACAGCAACCATGAGACTTTCCGTGCTGATAAAAATCACTGGAGACTGCGATGGACAGTGAAGCCAGAAATCATCATGGTAATTTGGCTGCCTGCCATTCTTTTACTGTCTTTTGCTAATTTATGTACGGTATTGCATGACGGTTGTTGGGAAGACAGATCGCTTCATGAATGGTGTCTTTTATTACAAATGTAACTGTCAGATTTTATTTGGTTTCCTTAATTATAATGCTTACCCCTGATATTCACATGACAAACACTGTGACCTGTGGTGCCCTATCTGTTGGGTTAGGAGAAGCAAAAGGAGTCTTTCTTGTATGTGTTTCGGCTGATTTGAATGTGTTTCCCTTGAGGGGAAGTCCCACATCCATACAGGTCCCAGATAAAACCTCTCATTTCTTTCCCATAAGAGCGGCGGCGAAGGCAACAGCAGTTCGTCCCTGAAGAGCGAGCTCCAGCGGTTTCCCGCTTGATGACTGTCAGTGCTAATGCTGGGTGCTAAAATAAATGCTCCACAGTACATTTAAGTTGAAAACACAGCGTTATAGAGCCGCTTGAGGTAGTTAGTGGTATGAAGGCAACTTTCTAAGAGAATTAAATGAACGAGTCAAGAGTAAAACATCCATTCAGGGTGCGCTGCGGCGTGGGCGTGGGGAGGGACAGATGGAAAGGGTAAAACCGCCTGAAAGGAAGAGAAATGTTCCCAGCAAAATGGCTCAATGTGTTTCCGAAGAACAAAAGTAGAAACCCACGTTGGATATATGATTTAATTTATAGAAATTTTAAATTGTTATATAACTGGAGCTTTACCATGACATTAGGGGTGTAAAACAATGTTCCAACAGGCTTTACCAGCTGAATGGGGTGTGTGCCCCCCTTCTGCAGAACACCCGCTAATTTTGCTGTTATGCTTTGCTAATTTCTTAATTTCTAGTGAGTTTGGTTTTTAAATATCTGCCAACTCTGTGAATTCCAACAAGCATTGGCATGAGTAATGAGTCAAATGTTAGAGCAGCATTATTCTTTGACAGTTCTAAAAGGATTATATAACTAGAATTTTAAATAATATTTTTTGAAATGTGTAATTTAAAAGGTCCTCGTGTTCTGTAAATGGTTTAATTTTTCATACCATTTAATTGACATTGCAAAAGAATCATTAAGTCAATGATGATTAAACCAGCACTTTTATGGTTGAAACTCTCTTCTGGGAGAAATTTAGTCATCGTGAAAGAGATATAGACATATATTTTGAGGACGCTGCAATAGATGCAGGGACTGAATAGACTTTTCAATAAATCTCTGCCATTGCATCTAACCTGGAACCCCCTCCTAGCCAGCCGAGGCCAAGGCACCTCTAGAGTCGACACTGGATAGCGTTGTGCCTTTCCAACATGGCACTTGCTTGGGAAGGAGAGACTTATTTCACCCATGTGGTTTCAGCCCAATTTGAACCAAATTCTGAAGAAGTGAGAGTGCAATTCAGTTATTAATTATATTCTCCTGTTGATATTAAGCTGCTTAATTTTCTGTATAGTAAACTTCTGCACTCATTACAAGTAAGTAATGAAGTTTTGCTTGGTTTTGTGTTGTTAAGTTTCAAAATTCTGCATACCTGGGACAGTTGCTGCACATCTCTGCTTTTTGTTACTTTGTAAGAACCCTTCACTGTATTGCATCAACAAATATTTTTGGTTTTACTAAATATGGTAATACTCAAATATATGGCAGGTCCTGAAATAGGAAAAGAAAGGAATAGTACCTGGAAGTCTTTTGTCTTTCATTCTTCCCAATTCCCTTAAACAGTGGCCACATTAGAGCATGTAGTGATTTTTGTTCAGTTTGAAGCTGGCTAGGCTACATCATCCCATCCTGTATAAAAGAGGAATGGTATCATTACAGACTCAACTGGATTAGTCTCATCTAAAATCTTGTAGTACATTTAATTGTGATTGCTAGATGCTTCTGCTTTAAGTCATCTGTTGGAGACCTTCTGTGTAAGATGTGAGCTTTATTGAAATTATGTAAAAAAATTCCAAGTTATGGGTAACGTCAGTAGAGCAAGTTACGTAAAAGGAGTTCATAAAGAGGAGAAAGAAAGAAGATCAGAAATTAAGGAATGATAAATACAGAAAAGCCAGTATTAATGTATTGGGTCAGGAAATAGTGTTGCTCTAACAGGGCTGGTGATAACACAGAATTGAGATAGGAACGGTTTACGATAAAAATGACACCCGCAAAGTCAGGAATTGCTCAGAGAAGGTAAATAATTGGAAGTAGGAGCAGATTGTCTAAGAACAGAATATAACTGATCTCTCAGTTTGAAAATTCACTCTGCATTTGTGTGATGTAGAGTTAATGACCAAATTTTCAGTTTTATTATATTAAGTTCCCTTAAGTAATATCTCTGTTAAAAAGCACTTTCAGCCTAAACTTAAAAATTCACTAAACCACAGGTAAAAAATTATCAGAGAGAGGAAAAAAAACCCTCTAGAATATGATTAAGAAATGTAAATTTGCCAACAAAATAAACTCCTGTATCTAAGCTCTCAGACCTCTCGATGAAAGAATTTAGCAAAAGCTTGGAAAAGCGTATGCTTTGCGACGTTCTTCTGATGATCGCTCAGTTTGAGTTGTCCTGAACATGACTCTCTTCCTTTCCTGAAAGAGAATAACAGGAGCTTGCCCACCCACATCTCTGCGGCTGAAGGTTTGCCACTAAGTATCATGGTCAGTTATGATAAAGAAATTTTCCAGACCTAGCGAAGTTTCTGTAGAATTTAGTAGTGCCATGCCACGTTTATTCAGCCTGTGTCATTAGCAATAATAATAAAGAAAAATCACTGGCTCCAAATACACAGACTGTTCCCAGATATACACGCAGAAACATATAAATCTGGACTAAATGTCAGCACTTATAAGGTAAAAAGGCTAATTGCAACTAAAGCAAATTAGTCCTTCCCCTGAAGATAAGGAAACCAGATCCTGTATATCTCTCTCATCCCTGGCCCCATGTCCCACTTAATCATGTTCCCTAATCCAGGTTTCTTCTGAGCTACATTCCCTATTTGCCCTCTTTTCGGAACTTCCCCTGAGTTTTTGTGCAGCCCCCCCTCACTGTTGCCATCCCCGTTCCCTGCCTGATCCCGTGGGGGAGGCTGGGGGGCTGTAGCCAGCAGAGGCTCCTGCCCGGGCACCGTTCCCATGGTGGATCCTGCAGGATTTTCCCCTCCGAGCGGAGCAGGGGGCACTTCAGCAGTCCTTTATGGATGCAGCGGGATCCTCCCTCACCTTCCTCCTCTTTCAACTAGTTTGTCTGAGCAGAAATTGAGAAACCACAGCAGGAAATTTCTGCAGCCGAAGCACATTGAGAAACACAAGCAGAGAGGTGTGTGCCTTTACTTCAGTGGCTTTGTTTTAGCACCAGAAAACAGATGAAAAGCCCTATACAGCAGTGTTTCAGTTATGCTGATTCTGTTCGCTTCCTTGCTGACTTCACTCTCAGATGCATTTATTTTACGATCCAGGACTTCAGCCAGTCTTAGTCAAAGCAGAGCTCTTCTGCCCTTCCACAGACACTTTGCAAGAGCAGATCTTTCGGCTGCCTCTTTGCTGATGGTCTGCTGGTGCCGTGCCAAACCGTCTGGGAGGCGTCTTCCTGCTCTACTTGTACATGGAGCATCACAGCACTTATGGGAGGCCACGTAAATTTAAAGAGTGGATCAATCTACAAAATCTTAATTTGTAACCTCAGTTATTTCTTTGGAGGGGGACAAATGATTCCTTGCTAAAATGATAGGACTTATTAGGCCTCTTTCCGGGCTGGTACCAACAAGGTAGGGAGATGCAAGAGTTTGCAGAGCAGGTGGAGCATATAATGTTTCCTGAACAGCTGAGGGCAAGATATTATGCAGGGGATTTTCCTGTATATTGAAAAAGGCCCTTAATGTGATGTTCTGTTTGTAACATTTTCTTTGTCACTTGAAAAATCCGTAATTTTCCCTGCTGAAGTTTTCCCTCAGCTAACTTTAGTCTGTCTTTCTCTTTACGAGAGTTTGTGATTGAAGTATTTACTCTCTACCTTTCGGTGGGGGGCTGGGAAGCCTAACTTTTGACATGTGGTGTATTTTATGTGCTTCAAGCAAATATAAGAAGCGCATACATGCAGAATCTTTTAGTGCATTTTTTGCATCCAGAGTAACTGGCAATTATGTCTAAGCTGGACTTCATTCTGGAGCGGCAGGAGCCTCGGGGCAGCAGTATCATCTAAACGTGGCTCTTGTCTGTCTGTGGGATTTGTCTTGCTCTAAAGCAGTTGTCCTTGAATACAACTTTTAATGTATTTACCTGGCAGTGTTCCTTGTGCATCCATTGTCAATGTTTTACAGAGACGGAAAGTTTCAATAGTAGCGAAGAGTGTTTTCAACAGTGTTAGGACTCAGCCAATACTTCCCAAGTCTGGAGTCTCATCATGAGACTGTGGCTCCTCATTGCATCTCCGTGGGGGTATAAAACAACCAACTAAAAAACATTTAAAAGACTCCACTGGAAAAACTTGAACAATTCTTCAGAACGTATCTGCAGGCTCAGTTGTCCATCTCAGGGCTTTGACTACTGTTCCAGTGGCGTATTGCTCTTTTGCACACGGTGTAAGTATTTATTTGCCCTGTAGAGCTTTTTGAACAACCCAAAATCTTGTATAGTGGGCGGCCATTTTAATCAGATGCAGTGGTTAGAATCATAGAATGGTTTGGGTTGGAAGGGACCTTGAAGATCATCTAGTTCCAACCCCCCTGCCCTGGGCAGGGACACCTCCCCCCAGCCCAGGGTGCTCCAAGCCCCGTCCAACCTGGCCTTGAACACCTCCAGGGATGGGGCAGCCACAGCTGCTCGGGGCAACCTGCGCCAGGGGCTCACCACCTGCACAGGCAAGAATTTCTTCCTAATATCTTATCTAAATCTCCCTTCTCCCAGTTTGAAGCCATTCCCACTTGTTCTATCACTACACACCCTTGTAAAAAGTCCTTCCCCAGCTCTCTCGTAGGCCCCTTTAGGGACTGGAAGGCTGGTTTAAGGTGCCTGTGTTGCAGAGATGATCCATCAGCTTCCTCTGCCTTATGTTGTAGCCCCTTATGTAGTATAACATCTGGTGGAAACAGCTTATATTAGTCTTATCTTCAGATTGCTTAATGGCTCTAATAATGTGGCTACAAGGCCTTACGTGAGTGAAGTGGGATTTGGGAAAACTTCACCTTGGCTGTTGCTGTCACAAGAATGTTAAGCACATTTTTTTTTGTGCTTTTATTCTTTCCTGTTTTGTGCTGTATTTTTCTATTAGTAATTTATCATAAATTGCTGTCTTTGAAGTGTTATTAAAAATACAGCTCAATTTCTTATACTTTCCTTTAAGGTCTTGTAATGTCCAAAATACTTTCATTGACTTGGGTATATGAGATGCTACTGAAAAATCTGACTTCCTTTCTTCCTTCTTTTTGTATTGTTTTGATATTTTATTTAAGAGCTCAAGTTTGCTTCTATTTCTGCTCATCAAATCAGAAAAGCTTTATTTTAGCTCCGTGATGAAAATTCTATCTAAACACTTTTATTTAAGGCTTTTTTTTTTTTTTTTGTAAAATATTTCCTGGAAGAGAAATTTGGAATACAAGCACATATGGCCTGCTTAGGATCTTATTTCAGCATTGCTCAGAATACTCACATAAGTAGATGGGGAGAGTAGGATGATAGAAATTTGGTGACTGTTGGCTTCCTGTCTCGCTGGTGCTGGTACATTAGCCCTTATCAAAGTTGGAAGAGCAGCTACAACACAGCCATTGGAGGGATCGGATCGATACCTGGCGCGGAGCCTGAAGGTCAGATAAAGTACTTAGGCAGGCAGTATGCCAGGCTAAAGAGATGTCAAGAAAATCAATTAGATACTAAAGAAAGAGCAGCAAGCTAACTAAAAATCCAATCTTGAAAGGCTCTTTATATTTTGAAGTCAGCTTATTAGTGTTAGCTATATCTTTATCTCTCTAATAAAATTACGTTTGTTAAGCAATTAAAACCAGACTGGGGTCATACGAGGCTAGCACAAAACTGACTGCGAACACCTGTACAGTACTGGATTAGAAATAGCTACAAGTGGTGGAGATTAAATCGAACGGCTTTGGGGGTAGAGCACTACATAACTTGTGATTAATCTGCTCTCCTCCTCCCTGTATTGATTACTTTACCTATGTGCATTTGGCATATATCTTAGATACTTTCTCCTCTGAGTGGTAATGGAAAGCATAGACTTTGTCTCCTGGTGCCAGGTAGTTTACTTAATAAATTATAGCTGGCTGAAGTCAATAAATAGAAGAGAAATTCAGAGGGGTGGGTTGTCCCTTAGCTTTCCTCTTCCCTGCCCCAACCACAGCGACGGAAAGGAGCGTACGTTTTACCAGGTTAGCAGTCGGAAACACGGTTGCTGTGAGCAAGCATGTTGCAGTACCACCTTTTGGTACCAAAGAGCCCTTGCTCTCAGCGTGGCCAAGTGCCGTGGGAAAGCTGCTCTCCTGCCTGGGCACAGTCGCCCTTCTCTGTTCTCCTTGCCAAAAAAGTACCCAAGAGAGAAGAGGTTCACCATACGTTGCTACCTGAAAAGAAAATCATCCTATTTGTTGCACACTGAATTTACTGGCAAAGATTCATAAATTAATTGCTGTCAGCTAATCAAGCTGCCCAAGCCTTGAGCACTGGAAGGTCTGTAAGTATGATGCGTCTTTTCCCCAAACAGCAAGTAGATCGCCCGCAGCAGAGCAGGGTCCTTGCGTCCTTGTTGTGCATCACACCATTGCCACGTTGTGCCTTTTGGCCAAGATGTGGTGTGCTGGCTCGTCTCCATTGCCACGTTGTCCCTCCAAGCCAAGATGTGGTGTGCTGGCTCGTCTCCAGTCTTTATCTGGTGCAAGTTGTAACCCTTGGAAACTGAAATTGAGGCTGGTTGAAAAGAAGCAAATTGCAGCTAGAACAAAGGTATGTGTGGTTTTTCGGCCGAGTCCCCAGCCATCCAAACCGCCGGTATTGTTGCTGTCGAGTCTTACGTGAGATCTTTGAGTAAAATTGCAGCCTTGCTGAAGTCACAAACTTATCAGCTTTTCGAGACAGGATTTCACCTCCACTTTGTAGTATGGAAAATATGGATTAAAGGTGGTTCATCTTGTCGCTTATATTGGTGAGTTCGTCCGTGGACAGTGTGTCTGATGGCACGCCAGTTTTATTAGCATGTGTTTGGGTTGACTGCTAAATCCCATTCTTGTCTCAGAAAGGAACGGCACTGCTTTCCACAAGGCTTTTTTTATCCATGCACTCTATTTTGACTGTCAGTTTTGAACTTTGTTAGCCAGATGCTGAAAACATGCTGGTTTGCACGTCCATACGTGTGGATATGTGGATGTATATACATGCAGGCACATATCTCCTTCTCCATACGTCACTGTGACAAATTCCTAGAACTGAAAAAATAATAATAATAATTCCTTTTTCATTTTGACTTTATGTGGAGACACACAGTCCAATACATACTAATGAAACAACAAAAACTTGGCTGTACATAATTAATAAGGTTAATTTATTTTATTTAGAGTCTTACTGGATGACTGCGGAATCAGAATAAGGAAGCAAAATGGGCACAAATAATGACAGCAGAAATTTGGTCTGTTACTGAGGAAAGGGCTCAACTTCTTTCTTCATTTGGTGCTCATTTTCCCGATCAACCTACAGTTTCCTTTCAGCACATGCACCAGGCTTTAATTAATTTGAACTTTTTTGTTGCAAATGATCTCGCTAACCAAATATTGTAGGAAATAAGCGGTGTCAGTCTTCTCATACCTACATTTTCTTTCCAAGTCCTTGGTCTCCTTGCCAGGAAAAGTCCATATCAGTCTTGTCAGTATTCGCCAAAATTATTTTTTTAGTCAAATCTAGATTTCATTGGCTGGCTTATAAATTAATTCAGTCGCAAAGGATATGAAATCTTTCAGAATTTGAAATGATGCAACTTGAAATTTCAAAACCAACAACCGAAATCCAGACATTTCCATGACCATATTCATTGCCAGTTTTGACCCACATTGGACAAAACTTCTCAGATGCCCAAATTTTACCTGTATAAAGAAAAATTTAATTAAATCTTCCTTTCTATCTGCCTCTTCCAAATATTCCATAGGACCAGCTTTACTTGATGGAGTTTTATTTTTAGGAAGCTGGTGAGGAACTCCACGTATTTAACATACATGTATACATATATATACGTGTACGTGTTATCTAAAGAGTACTGCAAGTAGCAGACAAAATAGTAGCTTTGAAGAGTGGTGGCAGTGATGTATGCACAGTAAATTAGGAAGATTTGTGTGAAATCCTTTGTACTGTTCTGGAGATCAAATTTAAATCTCTATAGAGAATGAAAGTTACCTATTATGGGTATTAAACAGAAGCTAATCCTTCAATATGAAACAGGGAGCAGGCAAGTAAACTAAGGATAATAATTTAATTATGAATGTTCCTTTTTTGAACACTAATAGATACTCATGTCTTATTCAGCCTGATTCATAAACTTGTGTCAAGGATTTTTATAAATCTGACTTTGAAGGCTACAGACACGGCACAGTTGCTACAGTTTTGATCCCTGCTTCATCCGTAAGCCCTGGGGATTCCTACTGGGGCAGGACTACAAAGTCCCACCTTACTGTGCCATTTCTCTCCGATAAGCTGTACTGCCTCCCTGATGGTGGGAACACATACTGTGTTCTACACCGTGCTGTGCATTCAGCAGCCCAGGCTGCTGGGCTACGTACAAACCGGTGATGGTTTAAGTTGCCGTGTCCCAGTGACCTGGAGTGGCCGTTGGGCTGATTCCTCCAGGTGGACCCAATCTCATCTGGGGAGGAGAAAGGCAAATGGCTGAGGTCCTTCACATCACTTGGTCAGGAATGATCAAAACTATTCAATCTTTCAGGTAACATCTAGTTCTCCAGGCATCTGGTGGTCACTATGGGGCCACATAATGATCTCCTTGAACTACAGTTTGGGAATTAATTTATCATGTTTTCATAGGAAAGCTGAACAGCGTTTTAATCGGGAAAATGTAAAACTCTCATTCTTGTGGAAAACAGTCCTTGCTGCCTATGCATGTTTCATGGGTGCAGCATCACCAAGAAATGTTTATTCTTTTCGATGTTATCACTTTCCTTACAGGATATTCTTTTCTCTTTGCAAAGAAAACAGGTATTTTAGGATTATAAAATTGTAACAAAGTGGGAAAGTCAGTTTTTGCACTGATAATCTGATTACATCATCTTAAAGAGAAGGCACAGATAACCAGGCTGTAGTCAACTGTCACACTACAAGTGCAACAACCCTTTCCAACCCAGCCCAGGATTACGAGCAAGAAGGAAACCAGGAGATTACTGCCTGTATTTGGGGTTTTCCGACTTTTATAGACATATTCTGCCAGTAAGCGTTTCAAAGCTAATTCAGTTTTTTTTTTTTTTTTCACAATTTTGTGAATGATTTGGGTGCTTTGACATAAGAATTCACCAATTAAGAAACAAGCCAAAAGACTTTAAAATCAAACTTACCACATTTGTTCAAGTCATTGAAAAGCAGGAAATTACTGTTGCTCTCCAAAAAGCAGCTGTGTGTATACAGTGACATTTTATTTAATGATTCAAATTATAGCATAAATATACATTGTATTACTTGTTATTCTCATTTGTATTACAATACTGCAAAAGAGCCTTCAGCATAGATGTCAGCTGTAACAACTGAGGCTTTATACAGGAGCAGTAAGAAACCCAGACCTCAATGACATTAAAAAACAATAACTGTCCTTTAGAATCTGATGCTGAAAGAGTTTTATACTTACTTTTTAAATCCCATCATACTACATGCTGGTCTGCTTCTCACTTGGTGTGACTTTACATTGTTATTTAATATCAAGGTGAATAAAAAAATCTTTTAGGAGTCATTAATGTTAAACTTGCAAGAAAAAATGCATACCCCAGCAGCAGAAATAACCATGTACGATACTGAGGCAGTGGATCTGTTGTAAAGTAGCTACATGAGTTCTTTAAGGATACACAGGCTGAGAGAGTTGGGGTTCTTCAGCCTGGAGAACAGAAGGCTCCGGGGAGACCTTATTGTGCCCTTCCAGTCCCTAAAGGGGGCCTACAGGAGAGCTGGGGAGAGACGTTTTACAAGGGCATGTAGTGATAGGACGAGTGGGAATGGCTTCAAACTGGGAGAAGGGAGATTTAGATAAGATATTAGGAAGAAATTCTTGCCTGTGCGGGCGGTGAGCCCCTGGCGCAGGTTGCCCCGAGCAGCTGTGGCTGCCCCATCCCTGGAGGTGTTCAAGGCCAGGTTGGACGGGGCTTGGAGCACCCTGGGCTGGGGGGAGGTGTCCCTGCCCAGGGCAGGGGGGGTGGAACTGGATGGTCTTCAAGGTCCCTTCCAACCTAAACCACTCTTTGATTCTATGTTTCTATACCCGCCTTGCCCTCCAGAGACTGTCCAGTGGCATTTCTGACATGCATATGGTGTCCTCCAAACTCAGCTGTTTGACCCAAAAGGTTGGCACAGTCTTCTGGGTTGCAGAGGTGGTGGATCTCGGCATAGGAACTCTCGTTCACATCTCTCCTAACTGCTGCTGTGGTATCTGCGTGTCTTCTTGAGTAACCTGCTCACAAACCGCTTCAGTATATTAACGTGTTGCAAACTCAACAACAGGCGAAACTACTGTGGGCGCTCCTGGAGCACTGAGCCTTGGTTTATGTAAATGGATGGTGAGCACCTGAGAGTTGGGCAACAATTAATACCCTTGGAAAAAAATTAATACCTTGGAAAAAAATGCGGCTGGACTAGTTGTAGCGTTTCCTGCTTGGAAGGGATCTGGAGAAGAGTAGGAAAAGATCCCAATTCAGAAACAGCAGCAATTCAGCTGGGGGCATTTCGACTCTGCCGAGTGCCTGGGGTGAGCTCCTGAATAGCCTGGAAATATCAAAAATAGATGGCTGACATTGTCTGAGTGATGCTTGATGAATAATGAACTGTGAACATGAACTGTGGCATTAAGGTCACTCTGTATTTTAATTGTAGAGTGGATTGTAAATTATCTAATTATCTGCATTCACTCTTTCAGAGAGAGTGAGAAGCCTTCTGCCTGTGGAGGCGGCTGACCTCGGCCTCAACACTGGGCTGGCGCAGGGCACGGCAGTTGACGGGGCACCTAAAGCCCCCTGGCTCCTCTGGAAGTCCATGCTTGATGGATTTTGGAGAGAAACTTCAGAAATCATCGGACAAGGTAGATGTAGACATAATCAGCTTCATAAGCACAGTGTAGGAGCGGCACTAGAGTCCCATGGCTGGGGCGTCCCCAGGAGATGGGTGCCTGGAGCCGGTCCAGGCTGTGGGATGGGCTTTGCTGCGGAGAGCTGCGGGGTAGAGTGTTGTGGGATCATTGCTTCCCTTTGTGCACATTCTTGAGGCCGTGGCTGCAGTGTAAGTTCGTAACTGTTCCCCTTTTGGGTTTAGATTTAGAGTTTTGGGTTGATTTATGTACCTGGGGGGCTCCAATGTGGACCTTGTCCTCTGTGCCTTTGGGAGGTACAAGCCAACCCCTGTACTGGCCTGGGGTTTTGCTCTCTGCGCTGGTGCTGATAGACTCACAAAGTAATTTGTTTCTCCAAAGCCGGCAGCAGCTCAGTTTAAAACCATTTATACGAAAACAGATTTTCCAGGAAAGAGCATATACTGCTGCTCTGTGTTCATAGTACAGTGGTACTTTGTGCTCGTGCAAGTGAGCTCTGGTGCTCGGTGCCAACTGCTGTTTGAACTGAGCGTAAGCACGTTTGGTAAGGAAAAAGAAGTAGAAGAAAGGGATGAATGCATGCATAATATGTATGTTAACTACGTTACGGTTCTGAGAACTTCAGCTATGCTCAGTGCATTAATAATAATTAAATATACTGATCCTGCCCTTAAGAGCAGTTTATTTTGCTGACAGTTGCTTCTTACATGATGACATCGCAGACAGTACCTGAGCAAAAAAGAGCTTTTTTATTTTTTTTTCATTTTGACAAGGTTATATTTAATATAAGGCAATATATAGTAAAGCTATTAAACTAATAACTTTATCAAAATGAATAATTGAGATGGACACATGCTGGAAGGCTGGAGCATAGAAATTTACTAATTGATTTAAGGGCATTTTATTTATTTATTTTTAAGAGCTATGGTGTAGTAGACTTTGGTTCTGTTAGCTTCTGAACATTTTTTGCTGCATGTTCTAAATGCAGAAGAAATCGCCTGCCTATTTTTTAATCTGGAAAGCTCCAAGATGTTACTTGTAGTTAATTTTCCAGCAAAGAGAAACTCAGTCATGTGAAGGAAAATGACACCAATTTTATTCAGTCCATCAGCACCGATAATGCACTTGTAGAGAACCATCTGCATTGATGAGATAGTGTTTATGTATAACTACATGTAAATCAAGCCATTTTTTTCTGAATCACCACTTGGGGAGATTTATGCTTTCTAGGGGTATTTATGGTTTATTTTTTTTGTTGTTGTTGTAGGAGAGGTAAGATAAGGACTGGTCTGTAATACTGGAAAACAAGAAGGGCACATCAGCTTTTTTTTTAAAAAAAAATGCTTGGTTAGGGATTCAGTGTACATCTGAAAACAATCTGAATTATCCTGTCTTGAAGATGGGCAAGGAAATGATTAAGTGACTCTATTTCTATGCAGATTGGGGCTATGTAATTAAACACATACTTACAGACAAAAGCAGAAATGAAATTGCTTCCCCAGTTCAGAGAAAAATAATAGCAAAGAATATAAAATGGTATGAATAAAGAAATAAATGGGAGCAATAAATGGCCAGTCAATAGGGTGTTTTGGAATTAGAGAAGGTCAAGCTAACCCAATCTTTTATTCTATTTTTCGTTTTTCTGAGACTGCAGGTTAGGCTGAAAAAGATAATGTAATAATCCTAAACTTAAATAAAACATTTGAAGTGAGTCTTATTTGAAATGTTGATTAAGAAATATAAACCATTATCTGGCACATATTAAATAATTTGAGCTGGCTAACTGCCTGGCTTCAAGGGGGAGCTTAAACAGGTAATAAATCAGAAGTGAGTTGCTTGGAGAGAGACTTTTGGGTTGGTTCTAGATCCCCTGCTCTTTCGTGTCTTTATCAACGACCTAGAAGGAAATAAGAAATCATTACTGATTGTATATTGGTACATATGGAGAGATGGATGTGGAGATATTCTATGTCAAAGCATGTACGATGGTCTCACACCCGTGTGGTAGAGAGAATGGGGGAGGAATGCGTGGTGAAGAGGCCGGGTCATCGACTTAGAGTGTGTCCGGTTTGGGGTCCCTGGTCCAGGACAGACACAGATGTGCTGGAGCAAGTTCAGGGCGGGCCACCGAGCTGGCTGGGGGCGGAGCACGGGATGCACGCGGAGATGCTGAGAGGGTTGGGTCCTGCAGCCAAGGCCAAGGACGGATCTTGCGGCTGCCTGCAGAGAGCAGCTGAGCAGCTTGAGCTAACCAGACCTGCCTGGGGCAGGAGGCTGGACAGGAGACCTCCAGAGGCCTATTCCAGCCTCAGTTATTCGGTGATTTGTGTTTGGCCCCAACGCAAACTCTGACTGTGCGGTTTCATCCCTAGTATTCAGTATCCTTATTCACAGGAGTTCAGGAGAACTAAGAGCATCACTAAAATGCTGGCAAACGTCTTTACAGAGGAAGTATATATTCTCTTTATGTGGAGAATATGATGTATCGGTCGTATCAAACTAAAAATTGTGCAATGACCTCATCTATAATAAACTGTGTTTTGTATAAAACGTTCTTTAGCAGGCAAAGGTATAGTGGGATCCAGGACTAGAAGGTGAAACTCCACAAACTTGACTGTATGTCAGGTGCGCTTTTTACAAATGGGTGTGATTAATCATTATTCTTATGGTCTATGGGTGCGATGCCACATTACTTTTGATTTTTATCTAACTGCTGTCTGGTTTTGAAGCAGTAGATCTGCTTGTGTTCCCAGGATTCTTGGTGACTGAGCATGGTTATATCAAATATAACGTGAAGCTTTGCTCTAAGTTATACTGGAAGTGGAGCTAAAGGAGTACTGTGGTCTCCATCGCACATCTGTGAACCTCCTTTCTGTGCTGGGCTGCAAAAGGCTTTTGCAGTCACATTCTTGCTGCAGAGTTCTTGTCCTGTCTTCCAAGTTCTTGTCTTTGGAGTTACCCAAAGAGGTTTTAATGGATCAGCCAGAGAGGTGCAGTTTTGTAGAAACCAATAATCCATATGGAAAGATCAGGGCACCAGTCTACAATAAATTATGAATAAATGAACATTTGCCCAAATTACCTAAAATGCAGCTAATGAGACTAAGGTGCCTTCTGTTTGGGAGTGGGTCTGAATGTGCTCTGTCTTTTAAAAAGGCTGCGTTTGTTTTTTTTAAATATGTAAATGCCACCTGCTTTTTTTTGGGAAGCTGGGCCATTAAGACCATCTTGTATGTGTCCTGTGTCCCTTACTGCATGTCCTTCTGCACGTCGCTGCGCGCGTTGGCTGCGGTGCCCGCCAGGACCATCCTCCCCCCTCGCCTGTTCTTTATCTACCTTACTCCTCATTCGTGTTCCCATTTGATTTATATATATTAGCAGTTTACTTTTTAAATAGAAGTCCAGTAACACAGGAATTAGGTGGGGAGGAAATTGTCTTTTGTCCTAGTTTCCCCTCTTTAGTCAAAGTGCTGAGTACACAACATTTTGTGGTCCGTTATTAGCTGGGCGTCGGGCATCCCCCTCGGAAACGGAGAGTAGACACGCGTCTGGCTGGCTGAGCGCTTCTCTGAAAGCTTCTTCTTTGAATACATGTGATTAATTCAGCTGCTCTCTTACGGTTGCTTTTCTTCTGGATCATTTGATATATTATGTAAACTGCTTACTAAGATATCATGTAGTCTGAAGCTCGCATTGTTTCGTGGGGAACACTGACAGTCCCGCTGAATTTATAGCCCTGATTTCCAGACGAACGCTGAGGCTTGTTTCAATTGTAATTCAGCCTACTGCCCACATCCCTCTGGTTCGAGTGTACGGCAGGGAAACTGTTTATGTTGTGGAATTACATTCTGACATTGATGCATGAGGAAATTATACCGCAAAACCTGAACAATACGGTGCCTGCTGGAAGAAATTCGGTGAACTAACCAGTGTAAGGGTGACCTTCCAGACCGGCCAAAAGTATGGAAGTCTTTCCAAGGATTTGTGTTATCCCGAGGCAATTGTGTGGCGCTCTGCAAAGATTCCTACAGGACAGTCACACTTGAAATTCCTGCAGATTAGCCTATCATCAAGTCATCAGGATACTGCTATTTGAATAAACACAGCTGTTGTTTTCCAAGAAATATGGCAAAGAGCAGCAAGGAAAAAAGGGACAATTAGTGTTGCTAAATGCCAAGAAACTCAAGCTGGCATCGTTCTATCTATGAGAGTTTGGCTTTCTGGAAAGCCCTTTTGCAACACTGTGATTTAACAGAAAAAAACCCAAACAACCTACCTATCTTATATCAGAGTGTCAGTCATGTTCTTATAAATTGAATACAATATGGGAATAATTTCCTGGGGGGTTTGTTTGGTTTGGGTTTTTTTAAATTTTCTAAAATATTTCACTATCTCACCTCCCGTTTCTGCTGCTGTTCTGATCTACATTTTAACTGAAAGGGGAACATTAAAGCCAAATACTTGATTCCTGTTTGCTTCTCTCACTGTCTTCCTTTATGTCGTCTGGCTTGTTGTGGGTTGAGCTCAGACTTTGGAGAGAACTTATCATTTGATTATTATACTGTCACTGACATACATCACAGCAGTTTAATCTGTTTTGTCCTCAATTCCCCAGAATATGGAGGTTGTATTGTATTTTCTGTCTTCTCACAGTAACCAGCAGCTGTACAGATGTGCATCACGCTCTGGACTGAGCACGCATTAGCATTCCTGAGACTGCAGAGAAATGGGCAGTTTAAAGCCACCTAGTCTGAATTTCCCATCCTCTGATCTTGTGCCAAGGAGAATTCAGCCAGAAAAAATCCCAGAAGCAAGTACGTGTATAAAATCTGGTTGGGAATCTTCTAAGTTAGGCCTGAGCATACGGATACAATGGGAAAGAAATGCATTAGACTTTGTGCTTCAGACGGATTTATTTTTATAACTTCTCCTAACTTCTTAGGCTGTAGTGAAGAGAAACTTGATTATTTTGGAAATAAAAATCTCCCTCCAGCATTCTTTGTTCTTGGTGATGTGAAGATCCAGAGAAAAATTAAATAGGACTAGGATGTTACTTCAGAAAAATCCCCAGATTGCACTTCCATAGCATCTCACTCCAAAAAATCTGCAAGCTCTATAAAAAATGTACTTAAAAGCTTTTTTTTTCTTGAGTTTTCTCTTCTTCAACATATTTCTTCCCCAAAATAATACAGCATGCTCTTTGTTAGTGCAGCCAGTAGATCAATAAAGGACCTGTCATGAACATGGAAAGTGACAGATCAAATGATCTGTTCTTTCCCGACTGCCTTGAGGACCCAACCACTCTGCTACTGGCTGACGTAGGTTTGCTGGAGTCCCAGTTTTTGACATCGAAGGGCCTTGGTTTCATCTTGATAGTTCCAAACGTGTCCTACTAAGTGACAAGTTTTGTACAATGGGAAAGCTGACTCCTACGCAGCACTCCAGCCTTCCTCTTGAAGCATGGTGTGCTTCTTCCTACCAATTACCTTACGCATCCATCAGCCCAGGGAAGCTCTCCCTGAATATTTTGCAAATGCTGTGATAGCTGGAATCAGAGCCCGGACCACGTATGATCTTCCATGAGCTCTCCTCTGAATGGGAGAGGCTCGGTTCAGAGACCTGAGATAGTGGGGAAAGAGATTAATTTGGAAGGCGGAGGAAATAGAAGAGTCTTAATGTCATTGAAAGAAGAAAGTGGAGAGAAAATGAGAGAAGAATCGCATAATATACTTATGGATGGTGGGGTGGTCTCACGCCAAAGCGTCAACATAGACTATCAGACAAAATAGGGGCAGCTGAGACAACTTAATTTCTTCTGCGTCACTGTGAGGCGTCTCATCTCATACACTTCAGCACTTTATTTATACCCCCATTTTGGCAATGTCCACAGAGCAATTTCCTTAGTAGTTACAGCATTTTATATCCAAACTGGAAATCATCCTGATATCTCTATTCATTATGGGAAAAACAATGCAAAATGTATTAGACCTAGAAAAGAGACCCAAGAAGTTACTTGCAAGAACGAGTGTCACGATTGTCATAGTGATTGGAAGAAGTGTAACAGGCTTCTAAAAGTCACTTAGCAAAGACCTGGGCTGGCTATCCAAAACCACAGTAAAATTGCTTTGGGAGACAGACTTATACCACCTGAGGACGTTCGGAAGATTCCACCTGAACTGTAGGCAGAATTCAGAAGCTTTTAACAATATTTAAAATCTGAAGTCTGAAAAGCATTGCTTGTTTGTGGGCACAGGGTGGTCTCGCTGCTCCTGGCTTTGCCCCAGACCACAGTTCAATGTTCAGCTTGCTAAGCAATTAATAAAAGTCTTCTTTTGGGGCATAGCTATGTCCTAGTCCTGCGTGTACTGAAAAGAAGAGGAATTGAATTATTTTCCTTGGAGATTACTTAATTGACCTTGCGCTGAATAGTCTAGCTCTTGCTTCAGCTTTTAAGCTTATTAATACAAATTTCCAACTTCTTCATTCCTGCTAATGTCAGAAAGTGCAGAATAAAAATTTATACGAGTATTTGAGTCCAGACAATCTGGCAAACTTTATGCAAAGTAAGAATAAGAAATCTGCTAAAATGAATGATTCATCCTCCGCTGTAGCTGCGAGTAGCGTCTTCGCTACATCTTCCTTTGGAGCGCTTCAGGTGTAATGTCATGTGCTCTGGCACTGTCAACCTCTGGAGAGGAGTCCTGTTTGTGAAATTAAACGGAAATTCCTGGGAAATCTTTTCGTATCTCTTTTCTGTCGCTGTACATCGTGGAACCACGTGTTGATGTTGGTCCACACTTTTGCATCTTAATAACAGCAGGAACCAGGGTTTGTAAATATTGTTGCATGACTGAAAAAATGGAGAACGTGGAAGTTATTATTGAAAAAAAGCAAACCTATTACGTATGAAATTTCAGAGTTGGTAAATATAAGCTAAAGCTACTTCTGATTTGAGTTTTGTATGGAATTACCAAGCGAGAATGGCTGAAAAAAGTCATTTATTTGGCAAGTGTATTTTTTTAATGGAACGTGATGTAATGTTCTTGCTGAATACCACCGTGGGATCAATATTTGGATGCAGCTGCTTATACTTTGGGTTTGTCGCACATAACTCACATGTTGAGAGGATACGTGGCTGCTCAGGCACGGTGGTGGAAATGCTCTTGCCTTTTTTTGCCAGCTACATCCAGCCTGCTCCCGCACTGTCCCCTGTCAGTGCTCACGGGGGTGGTTGCCTTTTCACTGCCGCAGGGATTTATTCTGGCACGGTCCAGTGCTCAGCGCCGGGGCGCTTGGCGGGTGATGTTCAGCAGCGCGGTGAGCCCACGCCTGCCTGGAGGCCCCTGCTACAACTTTTTCTGACTGTCACAGTCTTGTAGGAATTGGGTACACGTGGTATTTCTTCCAGCTTTTAATTTTCCTGTTGGCTGATACTTGACTGTGCACGGGAGCGTGTCTCCATCTCAACCTGGATGGCCGGGATCTGTGCTTCATGCTTGCCGTGCACTTTGGCCAGCTGGTCTTAAATGGAGCCTGTGAGCCCTAATGCAAGCAATGAAATAAAGAGTAATAACGTTAAGTTGAAAGAGGTAAGAATAACAAAGTACATTTTGAAAATATTTTTGAAAATAGGATAAGCGGTATACACTGAGGTAGAGGGAGCCAATTTTGCGAGTCTAGGCTCCAACAGTAATGATGTGATTTAGATTAATTGCAGTGTTTTATTGCCTTGAATTGAAAACAGCGTTTTTATAGGCTAGACAGCAGGTGCAGAATATCTCAAAAGCAAAGATCCAGTTTTCCTGAATGCTTACTAAGTAATAAAAATGGGAAAGGAAAACAAGATGGAAAATTCACTACACAAAGTGATTTTTTTTTCTAAATTGAATGTCATATCCTCCCCCTCATCTTACTCGAAGCATTTCCAGGTCTCTAGGGAGCATATTTTTATCATGATTCACTGTGCACCCTAACGCTTTAGATCCAGGTCCGATCTTTGTATAATGTGCCAATTCGAAGCATTCAGTTGTGCGGATGAGATTTATTAGGGACTCTAGAGTACCTAATTGTAGAGGCAAGCGCTGCGCACCATGATGCAGCATTAACACAGAGCGATTGCTCCAGAGAACCAAAATGTACAATGAGTCCTGTTTATCATTAGCCTGTACAGCGGTATGGCTAAGTATGACCTTCTATCTTCAAAGGAAAAAGAGAGTTTATGAATGAGGCACTTAGACGTGCAGCAGCTGCCCTCCTGAAAGTACATCATTATTAGTTTGCAGCAACAGCGCTCAGCTTTCTACCGAAAGTTGCTGTTTGTTCATTCTGTGAGTGTGCGGCGATAGCAGTCCATCGCGGATATGCCTTGTGCCGCTCGGCACTCAGAGTGCTTTCTTCCTACTTTAGCCAAGAATTGTTCACCCTGATGCTATTAAATGCTGAAAGGTACACATTTACACTCCCTTTGTTTGGATAATCGGAAGTATGTGGTGCTGTGCGGTCTGAAACAGCATTTTGGTTTGTTGAAGGCAAAGAGAACATAAGCTGATGGAGTGCTGTGGGGTGAGTTGTAGCTTCCCCATGCGCTTGGCTTGGGAAGAATATGGCTTTATCAGTATACTGCCTCTAAATACCCTTCAGGGAATGCATTTTGACATACATACCATGTCAGAGCAGGATAGGCTGTCCTGTGGTAAGCAGTGGGCTCCCAGGCGTCTTGTGGGCTAGGCTGGGAAAGGCAGGGGATGCTCTGGGCTGTGCTGGTGATGGGGAGCGGCAGCACACCTGATGGAGGTCAGGTTTTCCGGGGTCGCTCTTCACCTATGAAATTCAGCATCGCCCGGCGTTACCCACGGTGACTGGTTTTCTTGCTCCCTCAGGAAGCTTTCATTTTGTTTCAATAAATGAAACAGCAAATGCTTCTTGTTGAACTCGCATTTAGAAATGCAAACTCATCAGTAGTAACAAAGGGAAGAAGCATCTGGGCTTTATTTTGGCAGCAGAAACTACGGAGGGACCTAAAGAGAGGGGGAACAAGCCTCAAATAACAAACATTTGTTATTTTAAATAACAATGTGATTTTGGTGTTTTTCAAGACCTGACTAACCAATTAGTTTCCTTTATTTTCCTTGCCATTAGTTTCCAGGCTGGCTTTATATATTTGATAAGGATAAGGAGAGAAATCACTTATCTGGGAGGCAGGAATCAGTCTGAAAGACCCGTGCAGGAATATTAAGAATGGCTGGCTCAGCTGAGATGTCTAGACCTTTTTGCGTCTGGTAATTGAACTGACTGCTGAGCAGGCAGCTGCCTGTACCGCGCTCCTGCTGCCGGGGCTATGGCGATGGCCAACGGCTGAAGAAAACCCTCCTCCTCCTGTGTAGGTTTCTACCTGTTCCTTGGAACACATGGAGGAGGCACAATGGCTCTGTGTACGCATTGCATTTAAATGCAAATAGAACAATGAGCATGAACATGCATTTTTCAGGAGGTAAATGCTGGTCAGATGTTGGCTGAAGGTTCCAGTCACTTTGATTCCATTTCTGCCGTTGCTGTAGATTTCCTGCCTGGCTTAACGCAAACCATTTTAGGTTTTTGAACTCATGCGTCCGATGAAAGCTTTGGGTGCTTCCCATGCCTGAATATCCTATCGATGGGGTTTTAAATTTCTCTTTGTTCCACAGAAGCAGATACACCTCTGCCGTTCACTGGTACCATCCACCTGTGCCAAGAGACAGAGCGTGCAGAGCCGGGTGAGCCGTACCACCACAAGTCCCTCACCATAAGTAAGTAGAACCTGACAGTGGGGTAAAAACCTTTTCCAGTTTTATTTTTTTGCTTTTACTGGTTGGACTCGATGATCTTAAAGGTCCCTTCCAACCTAGACAATTCTGTGATTCTACTAAAGTTTACAAGAAGGCAGATATTACCCAATAGTTCAGTGTCTGTGTGAAAAGACAGCTGGGAAAGGGCAAACAAACTCTCTTATTTTAGTGTTTATTGCATAAGATAAGCACAGGAAGCAAAGAGAGATATCTAAAGAGGAGAGATTTATCCCACACAACACTGCCAGCGAAGCACAGTCTGGTAAGGGCACACAGGGCTCGCTTGTTCCTTCCGTACTATAGATAGGTTCTCCTATCTATAATTGGAGAATTAGGTAATTTTATGTAGTTTTAGGTATAAAGTATGAAGGTTTGTTTTGTGTAGATGATTACTGCAATGGCTGGAAAACTAGATTTCATTTAGTTGTGACACTCTGAAATATTTGTTATATGAATGATTGAAGTCTCTGTCATCATTTGTTTTCCCCTGTCCTTATGCTAGTCCTATTTACATTTTTAATGTGCTTATTCATGTAGCAGCAGAGTGAGAGCGGGTCTCATTCAAGGCAGGTTTTTGTTTTTTTTTTTCATCTTTCTACTGTTTGTAATTTTCTGGTGTTACAGATCAGGTTGTAGTTGTTGGCAGTGATGCATGCAGAGAGGCAGAAGACACAGATTTTTGTTTAGCATTTCTCAAAGAAGAAAAATATGTTTGGCATTTTAATTTTCTTAAAACATTCTATAATTTGTTACATCTTGCTCATTCATAATGTAAAGCTGGGGAGAGATTGATACCATACGAATAGTTTCTGAAGGCTCATGGGTGAGGAGTGCTTGTGGAGTATTAGAGACTGTGACGTTTAGGTTAAGATGGAGCAATCAGGAGTGTTCAGGAAGGTCCATTACATGCCATGAGTTTAGAACGTGAAAACTGTTGTATTTGATGGAGCAGAGTTTTTGCTTGGGTAAATCACCATACTTCCATTGACTACTGCATTTTCTGCTGGCTGGAAACCCGTTGCAGTGTGTTGAACTTAGTTTTGTAGCCCTACAAACGCCGTAGTACTTCAAGTTAGGTAAAGGAAGTGATCCCTGCTGTGAGGTTGTCTACCTTCTGTTTTTATTTAAGCTATGTTGTAATGAGATTGATAAAAGGCAGTCGGAGGATTGGAGAGGAGGGCAGTGGAATCAGGAGAAAAGTGCTGTAGCAGTCAGGTAAACACCATTCTGATTTATTCATCTGCCCACAAATAGAAATATTTAATCTGAGGGTAGATGACAGGACATCCAAGTCCCTTGAAAGCAGTACGACATGAATTATGGACAGGAGCAAGGAAAAGCAGCGACACTCTAGTTTTGCTTCTTTATTTCGTCCCTCACCTTCACCTTATAAGTGAATACATTTTTTACAAATACACATTGCAAAATAAATCTCCCAAGTGGAAAGATCGCTGTGTGTTTTTAATGCCTTAGTAATGCCTTTATGCTTCTCCGTGCTGCCTTTCCCATGGATCTGAGAGTGCTTATAGAGTAATCATCACCAAGATCTGCGTGAGGCGGGGAAGAATCATCTCCACTTGACAGATGGGGACTCGGAGGCACAGATGGGGTTTCATGACTTGAGCAGAGAGGCAAAAGCCGCGCGCGGCGACGTTGCCTCACCTAGAACATCTCGTTTCTCCCAGATCCTTCCCAGGCCTGAACCGACACCGCAGTTACATGTGTTGGGGCAAAGCTAAGTCGGGAAAATGATGAAGTAATGCCCGTGGCTGTTGCTGATCCTCAGGGATTCTGCGTGATTTCTGCTAGCAAGCGTGCAACTTCAGTAGGGCTGTGTTGCGGGGAGGAGGGCAGCAGGGGAGGAGGAGCTGACAAGACATCTTCAACGTTAGACAAGCTTTTACCTTTTTTTGTGCTAGGATTTTGCTCCTCTTGTGGAAGAATATCAGATGCTGAAATGTGTTTTATTCCCGTACAGGGTAAAGGAGCCTCTGTCATCCTGCCTGGTAGCTATCAAGTCTCCAGGAGGAGAAGATGGTTGGAAAAGTGGCAGATTTCCTTCAGAAACCCTTCTGGGTTCTGGTCGTACTTGGCAAAAATTGAACCTTTCCTGTGAAATGTTCTGATTTCGTGGAAGTGGCCAATTTCCTGAATTTCAGCTTTTTGTCTATTAAATGCAGAGAGCGATACCTTCCTACCACATGGTGTACTGTGGGAAAAAATGCACGAAAGGCTCCGAGAATCTCAGAAACTGAATTAATAGGGAAAGGGGAGGCAGCGCCCCAGATATTTTAAGTGGGCTGTATCTAGTGGCAACTGTTTAATGGCAGATAAACCACTTCTATCATTCATTAGCAAACAAAATTTCCAGCAGGCTTAAGAACCAAAACTTGTGGCAAAAGGCAAACATCTCTGAGATAACCAGGCCATTACATTGTCACTTGTGGTTCTCGTCCTTTAACATATTTCCTTGCGGAGTCAGGTCAACCTGCCTTGTCGAAATCCTTATTGATGGGAGAAGTAATTGGTAAACGGATTCATGGGAGGGAATGGTGTCTTGAGCGATTCATTCTTCAGTGAGTGTTGACCGTGTAATGGACAGAGGTCTTCTCCATGAGTGATTACCATTTAATCTGCTTCGCTTCCTAGGAGGTATGTTTGTATTTGTGTTCAGGAATTAAGTGAATCTTTTTTTTAATACGTTGGTGTAAGAAACACATGCATTACGTTGAGTAATAGCGGTTCTGTATCATTTTACAAAACAAATGAGAAATAGTACGCTTTAGAACTCGATGTCAGAATGGAGAGCTCGTTTTATATTTGAGTTTGAAGATATTATTAAACTTTGCATTGCTGTGAATTATGTATCAGTCAGCATATTATCAAAATAGCAGCATCTTGAAATACTTATTGAACAAACATGAAAGTAGCTTCTTAGATTACTTATGAAGCATCTTTACCCAGCAAAGGAAAATACAAGCTTTCTATTTTTTTTTGTGTAATAAAGGGCAAACAGACGCAATAAATAGCTGCTTTTGGGAAACGTGATATAATATTCATGGAAGTCAGCATTCTTGGGGGAAAAAATAGAAAAAAGAGAGAAAAAGAGAAAGCCTAAAAGCTTAGGACACAGTAGCATAAACCTCTATCAAGACCGTTTGTGATACAATAAAGAAACTGAGTTTTTGGCAATCACAGGTAGGTTTTTTGGTGGCTGAAGGATCTCAGGAAGATTCACCAGGTGCTTCGGGAAATGTTCTGAGTTCATTAAATGAGATGGTGATGAAATCAAAGAAAAGATGATTTTTTATAAAGCATATTTTTAACGATTTTCATTCAGTATTTTATACACTTTTCTTCGTCTTTTTGGTACCTTTTTGTTGCAAGGACCTTATTTGGTACTCTGTGCCGATAATGGGATAATCTAATACTAAACAAGCTGGTAACAGCATGAAGTCATACCTCAGTGAGCACTCAGCTGAGTCCTAATGCTGTCATCATTTCTTAATGTTCGTTTTATTGCACTAACCTACAAGTTACCCAGAAGGAGGTCCCTGTTTGCTGGGGACTGTGCAAACACAGGGTAATAAATGTTCCCTGTCACGCAAAAACTTATGGCTTATGGGGATGAGGCAGCTGAAAGGCGGAGTGAAGAATGAGGTAGCAACAGTGGGATGGTGTGCTCGGGGGACAAAAGGTCCTAACTCAATAATGAAGGTAGAGCTTAAGTAGAAAGAAAAGAGCAATAGATGAAGGGCAGACAGGAGGGAAAGAGAAAGAAAAAGGGCCCTTCTTGTGCTGCCACAGGATGTAACATCATCTGGGGTCCTTGCACTGCTCACTAATGCCACCAAAGAGCACGAAGGAGAGGGTGTCCTCCTCTCTTGGGGGGATATGGGTGGTCTTCTCCATGACGCTCCAGGAGAGGCCCATTTCAGTCCCTTCCTTCAATCTGTCCCTCTTTGAAGCAATGAAATGGATTAAATTTACTTATAATTGCCGTTATTAAAAGCAGCCATTTATACTAGTTGCACTGCAGCTTGCTGCTATAAGCATAGCTGTACTACTGAACATTATTCAGCCATGGATTGTTCAAATTATCTCTTTCAGAAAATAAGTGATCGGACATCCAGTTCTTGGGACGTACTGCTGAATCCAAATCTCTAGGTCTCTTTTCCGTAGCAGTGGTTGGCAGGCCTTACCAGGGCTCCCACGCATGCAGATGTGGTCAGCCCTTGTAGGTGGCTGGGGGAGCGGCGTTGGCCCTGCCGTGCTGGCTGCACCCTCAAACGACTCCGTACAGCCCTCCCGGCAGAGCGGAGGCATCCCTGAGATCCCCGGCAGCGTTACCGAGCTGGTCCAAAGGGAGGGTGGCTTTGGCACTGTAATTATATCTAAGCTCAGCCTTTGCAAAACAAAGTGATGTCAGGACCGGTCCGTCATGCTTTTCCGGTAAAAGTAAATACAAGAGACTTCCCTTCCTGCATCTTTACGTGGTGGAATATGCTTGAAAAAAGCCCTTGTTTTGTAATGGTTATTGTGGGTACTTGTTCCAAGTGATGCTGCAAAGTGCACCTGCTTCTGATATCACTCCCGCCCATGAAATGTGCACCAACCCTGGTCAGTAGATGTCAACAGATGTGTTTCAATGGTAAAACCACTGTAAACCACTGGAGACAGTAAATAATCTTAGAATCTGCTTTTATCTCACCTCTGTATTTATATTATATCCCTCATTTTGTATTTGTAGGAAGCAGTGCTAACAACAACTTTGGTAAGCGTTACACTATATGCTAACAACAAATGTGTAAAAAATTTCCTCCAGCTAATTGCTGACTTGTGACTTTTGCAGCGTAAGGAGCCTTCCAGGCACTAACCGAAATGCTGTCATTTGGCATAAACCGATCCGATGGCACTGAAGCATTTGGAGCTGCGCTGATTTATTGGAGCAGCTGAGGATCTGGAAATTGTAATTCTCAATGTTTTTAATCATTTATAACGTTACTCTGACTGGCAGGAACAAACTAGGATGTATGAGGTTCTTAGTAAGATGCTTTCATCCCTGGGGAAGCATAAGGGAGGCTCCGTGCAGGTGAGGAGCCCCAGCACCCCGGGACGCTGCTCTGCAGCCTGGATGGACCTATGGAGGTGGCTACTCGCACTCCACTTGGGCTAACCCAGATACCAACACTGCACTGAGTATGTCCCAGTACACGTGTAATAAAAAAAAATCACCAAATTCATATGAAATCTTTCAATACTCTTGGGTTAGTCCTGGCTTGCTCATCTCCGCTGCTATTTTGCCTCCATAAAAGGCACAAATGTTCCATCCGCTCCGTTTGAAAGTGACTGATAGATCCATTGACTTTGATCCAAAAGCAATTGCAAACCTCTATAAACACTCATTTCATGGCAGCCATCATCACTATCACTTCTCGGCACTCCATCCTTACCTACTCTACAGCCTTCTGGTTATCTAAAGCAGCATTTAGAATAACATCTAAATGATTGTAATCAATGGTATTTATGGACCAGTCTGTACTAGTAAGACATCCCAGCAATTTTTGAGCATGTTGCAATCCGAAAAGGTTGCATTTCAAACCTTCAATTGTTTAATTGGGCTTCTAAATACTCATTTTGCCCCTGCTATAATAATAGAGATGCTGGACAGAGGGCAAATAGATCCAGGAATTTAGCATGACTTTCCCACAAGCTGGTAGGAGTATTGACATGCTTAAGCAGTGTCTTAATCTTGTGACCTCATTAATATTACCAGTTAGAAATTGGTGATTTCCCTGTTAATATTGCCAATATTAAATATTGCTAAATTAAGAATATTGATTAGCATCTCTCCCATTGGCCAGTAATGTTAGTTGATATTTTGTGGCTCACAGTCTTTTCTATTTTGGTTGTGATCAGCAAAACACATTGTCTAAAATAGTAATTATTCTTGCATAGGTATTCTGTACGTACAGATCCCAGTCCATGATCTAATGATAATCATGCTTTCAAAACGTTAAGAAAATGTTTACGTATTTAACTTTTGTCAACTTTGTTTTCTTAACTTTTTGTTTCCTTTTGAAAAGCAGATAAAGTGTAGTTTGAAATAGGTCTGTTGAAGTGCTTCACTTCTGATTTAGGAATCTAAGAAATATTTGTGAAAATAATGAATCCCAGGTTAAGCCTGTTGTTCCCTTGATCAACTTTCAGGGAGAGTAATAAGTGTAAACACAGCTCGCCTTTTCATGAGAGGGATTTTTTTATTTTTTTTTTTCTGGGTCTCAACTCTTCCCTGAAGCAATAGAAGTGGGGAAAAGGATCCTGAAGCTTCTTGACATTTGTAAATTCACTCTTATTCATCTTTCTATCTAAGATTTCTCAGCTGGATGACAAATGTATGTCATCCATGGAGTTATGTTTTTTAGACGTCTCCATTTATTGGATGCTCCAGGGTGTTTGGATTCAATTGGAACTTACAGCTTGTCTATGTTTTATTTGCATAATAAGGTTATGAATGACAGAGCAGCTACAGCCAGACATGTTGGCTCCAAAGACTGCAATTTAAGCTGGGAGTATTTTGCAAGAGTGAAAAAAAGAATGAGAGTGAGAGAGTCTGATCATGTGTAAAAAAGTTACAGGAGGGAAACACCATTCTGTAATGTTTGTGGCTGTCTGACATAGGATTTCTGGACTGATGTGGTTATAACAGCCTGAATCCGGGTCACCTGCGTTGGGGCACACTGGCGAGATGTCGTAGTATGTAAAGTTCAGAGGGACAAGGAGTTTTCCAGATTTGCTGCGACCATCTTTGTAGCAGCAGATAAGACTGGTGAATAGTCCTACTCAGGGAACTTTGCCATCCTGCGTCGCACAGTAGCTTGAATATGAAGCGACTCCGGATTAAAGGAGGCCCACAGCCTCCCATCCCAGAGCCGATGAATATTTTCATGGTCTGTCTGTATAGTCCCATAGCGCACTCCCAGCCCATCTCGTCTCCCCTCCTGCCTGCCTTATTTCTCTAAGAACAGTAATTCAGCCCTTCCCCCTAAAAAATTGGCATTCGCACATACACACCCACGTGTACACAGCACGTTCTGCAGGTAGAAGAGATATTAGTCTTTTACTGTTTTTAACTTACGTGTAGGGCCTGAATTGTGTGTGTGTTAGACGTATGTGGTGAATAATTTTTTTATATATTCCAAAATACTTCATTTTTCTCCATAAGTCCCAGTCTGTGGCAATTCAGTCATAAACCTGAGGAACTGTAGACATTTGCACGATGTTCCCAAGAACCTGTATTGAATGGGTCATTAAAGCGGTGTTTCGTGTCCTTCAAAACTATCGGTTTCCGAGACTGCCCATTTGAGAAACAGCTACTGGTTTGTGTGCAGTGAATTGCAGAGACAGAAAAATATGCTTAAGCTTCAGCGATAGCCATTGTTTGAGCCAGTGCCGTTCCCTGCCCTTTCTGGGCGGTGCCGGCTGGCTGGCATCTTCTGTAGCCGCGCATTAGCTGGTACTCGACATCGCTGGTTTTGTAGTGCAGGAATGTAGTGCAGTTGTTTTTCTTTTTGTATGTATTTTTGAATGCCTATCTATAAACATGAAATTGGCAAACATTATATGCGGACATATAGAGAGCTGATTTTTGAAACTACGTCTTTGGTACTCCAGGAGTTAATTCTGATGTACAGAGCCAATCAGAGCTTCTTGGTGATGATTTACAGATTTATTGAGCCATGCACTTTTACTTCTAAAATGAGTACTTTTCAATCTGCGTCAGGTAAGTTCTCCAGTTGTGCCATTCTGATAATGGACATCTTTGTATAAAAACAAGACATCAATAGAATAAAAGATTTTTCTTAATATTCTCTGATCGTAGAGGCTATTGATTATACACGATGGTCACGTCAGGCAGTGCATTTTTAGATGATTACTTCATGCCTCAGGTGATGCGATGTACCATAAAGATGATGGATGGTGCTTTGCACTTCTAGTACCTTCCAAGTGAAGCCTGAATAATCCCTGTGAGTTTTTTCCTTACTGCAATACTGAAACTGTTGGCCTTCTGCTGAAACAATAGAAATAGTCCAACTGATCTAAGCTGTTGCATTAAGTGTTGTCTTGCGTAATTCCTAATAACGACATTTATTTTCATTGATTAAATTCTTTCTTGTGTAGCTTCTTCAGGCAGAGCAGTATGTTAGCAGACATTATGAAGTTAGTAAACACTATAAAGTGTGAAAGCATTTGCTGCAGGAGCTGTAGTCTAAACATTACAGGAGAAAGCAGGATTCCAGATCTAGTCTTGGCTTTGCCTCTGAATATGATTGTAACCTTGGGCAAAGCTCTTAAGTTTGCCTCTCCTTAGTTGATTTAATTTGTGTAGCAGGATAACGAGACTGAGCTAGTATCATCCTTTTTTTATTTTTTTTGGTGCTAGGACGTTGGTGGAGAGAGGGTGGAGGGGATGAGGAAAGGCTGGCTGGAGGATGGCGATGGGAGCGTGCACCGCAGCTGGCACCGTGTCGCAGGGGAGCAGGGCAGGAAAAGGGCTCCGCACTGCGCTGCCAGAGCCAGCTCTAGAAAAGGGCATGATGCAGACTCAGTCTTCATTAAGTTGTGCTGCTTGACCTTGTGTTTAAGGGCAGCTTGAAGAAGAAAGCATGTGAAACACCAGCAACCAGCAGAGCGTGATCCGGGGAAGGATGTGCTGCCATAGACTGAAGCACAGCTATTTGGAAACCCAGGGGAAGCTACCAGAATAAATTACTGGGGGTGTGCTGAGCTCCTCCTCAGGACTTTCATCTGCTCTCCCTAGCATCTCTTTTATTTCTTATATATTAAAGTTAAAGTACTTGGTCTGAGAAATCCATTTGACTATGAGTTTAGGATGGTTCTGCCTCCCATCTATCTCTTTTTTTCCTCACTTTCACCATTATGCTATCCCCACTGGGGTGGTACATTCACAGACATTAAAGAAATTAAAGGCTTACTTCATTTTCCAGTCCATCTTTTGGCAAAAGCAGCAGTGTTCCCCATTCTGCATGTACAAGGGCTCTTGCCCAGTCATGTTTTAAAGAACGGGGATTAACTGCTTACTTGGGAGATTGTTTGAAGCTGAAACATTTCACTGTCAGGAAGTTGTTCTTCAGATTCAACCTGAATTATCTTTCTTAATTTAATCACATCACTCCTAGCTATGCCCAGTGAGTTGCAGTAAATCTTTCCCTTCCATTCTTTCTGTTTACATCCTTCATGTGTGTGTTGACAGATATATTGCCCATAGGTATTGCTTGGCTTGACTATATGTATTTAATTGAAATGCTTTTAATTATTCCTCCCATATCCACCTCTATAGCCCCTGCTATCTTTTTCTTTTACTTTTATTTTCTGTGCCTAGTTTGCCAGTAGCTTGTTGGTTAAAGTTATTCCCAAAAGCGTGTTTGATGCCCAAGTTTTGGGAAAACCAGAGCAAGGGCAGGAGGCCACATTTGTTATCGTGAACTGATAATTGTAATGTTCTAAATTCTTGCAGAGCTTTGGTGTATATCTGAAATACTTATTCTCATTTCTGTTTTCATAATCTTCTGGCTTGTCTGTGGATTGTCATTTGGAGTGTTTACAGGCTAAAACTAAAGGCTTTCACTGAAAGATTTCAAAGTGGGTTGAAATCTCTCCTTTGATACAGTTTGACTCACTGCCATTGTGCAGCATTAGCCACGGCACCAGCTTCTACACGTTAAGCTGATTTTTGATCCAATAGTCCTCTTTTTTCCTCTTTGCCTAGAGGGAGATCTAGAAAAGTTACCCTACTGCTATCTAAAGCCAATTAGTAGAAAACTCGATTATTTCATTGTCACTGTTCATCCACTCCTTATCTTTCATTGGCTTTCCCAGTCCTTATCAGAGGGAAGCTGGAGAGCTGGACTCAACACATCGTAGGACTCAGCCCGAATTCTCACGCAGTTCTACCATACCTCGCCCCAGAGGACTTGTCAGTCAGTAAATTAGAAATGAGTGCTATAGGTAGTATGAAAAAATTCTACCAATGCTGGTTGGGAAACAATAGTTAAGGACTGAATGCTCTGCAACCCAATCTGATTTATATTTATGCTTTGGTATCTGGTCGCAGATGCCTTTGGTTGAACATGGATGGCTACGACAGTTTGCAAGCGCAACCTCTGGCCAGCAAAATGTGTGATAGCTTTCTATTGCGGCAAAAAGTTGCTTTCTCTATAGACTGACATTCAAAGATCCCAACACTCCTTAAAAGCTTTAAAATCCATAGTCTGTCACCTCTGGTTATTTTGTACAGGCCCTGGCCAGAATCACAAAACCACGACCACAGCGTTACAAAACCACTGCAACTCCACTTCTCTCCGCTGTTTTCACAAATCGCTCATACTGTGTGCACAGAGCTACGTGACAGAAGACGCTAGCTTGGGTTGAATGGAGACAAGTATGTGGAAAACCATTTTTCGTCCCTGGTTTGTGCCGAAAATATCACAGAGCAGAAAGGCTACCACTGTTCCGCTTAAAAACGAGAGAGGACCTGCAGTGCTATGAAACTACCCACAGTAAAGCAAGTCTGAAAGCTCACATCCAAACTCTTATTGAGTGGTATTAACAAGCTGTAATTGATCATTTTATTGTGGACTCAGCATGCCCATACATACAAAATGATTCAGTTCATTTCAAACAATCACACAATTTCCTTTGCATTGCTGCGAAAGGAATCCTTGACAAAACGGTTTACTGACAGTGCCAGTCACTGTCTAACTCTGGGACTGCTTGGACATCCTCTCCTTCAAAGTGACTGATACCCTGCAGCATCTACAACAGAACAAACAACTTCGCTAGACAATGCAAAAATATCTTGACAAGTTCAGCCGTGTTCCTTTAACCCCTTGAACACTGCTGCACCACCTATGGTGCCTCTGTGGGCTTCGCCGCAGCGCAGCGGGGTAAAGATAGCAGAACCTGGTGTGCCTCGGTAGGTGCCAGGTTTTAAACATATGCTCTGTAACTTCTGAAGTTGGGAGATTTGTTCTGCAGAGCAAAATCGCACTATTCAACTCAACTTCCAAGTTGTCAGGGAGGGAAAGTGTGGTAGATTACTGAGAGTTATTTTGAATTACTTGAGGCTTTTAACGTTTTCAAATTGAAATTATAGAAAAATCTGGAGATTTGAGTTTAATGTATTATTTTATTCAACAGCAAATAGTTTTTTTTTTCCAGTGAAATTGCTGTTTCTGTCCATAATGTTTTATTTTATGTAATATATGGAGGTCTTAATGTTGATTAAAGTTCTACTTGGGTAGTCTCTGAAAGAACACGTAGAAATTCCACATCCTAAAGAAATCAGGGCAGATCCTTAAAAAATCTTAGAAGCTCGTCTCCCATGTATATGAAAGCTTAACGTTTTCATTCTTCTCAAGCAGGTCCATTGCAAAGTATGAACACGTATGTTAACACTTGACCTCCAGATGGTGAAAAGCTTTCCACTTATAGGCATAAAGTCCAAAAATTACAGTTCGGTGCATTCAGAAGTGCAACATTTTTTGGTAATGCATTTAAAGAACCAAATACCTTGGTTACTTTGCAGATAAAGTGGTCAGTAAGGAACCTAAATCGCATTAAGGAGCCAGGCCCTAGACTCAAGACAAAATGCCTGGGATTTGGCAGGGGTGAAGGAGGAAAGCCATGTCAGGTGACACATACAGGGAGTGGCTTGGGCCACCCCTATTTCCATCACCCCCGAAACCAGTACTTTAAGGGCAGATTAAAAAGTCCNAAAAAAAAAAAGGGCAACAAAAACCTTAAAAATCCCAAACCCTAAAACAAACTACCAAAAAAGAATCTTCAGGGAGAAGGCAGCAGAGATTTCTGCTCTGCTGGGTGGGAGAAGCTGCGTAAGACACCTGGAGAAGCCTCTTTTGTTTTTCCTGGATTTTCTTTCTGATCTGAGCTGTGCTTCATTCCCATTTTTCTTTCATCTTCTCCTCTTCACCTCAGGTTCCTCCCACCCCCTCCGCTCCTTTCTTTGAGCCTTTTCTTGCCATTGATTTGCAGAGGAATGCCAAGGCATTTTGGCACAGAAAGAGAGTGCAGATGCCTCCGAGATGCCGCCGGGAGGATGCAGCAAGATGGGAGCCGTGAGGATCGTCGTGCCCGCCTTGGGTAACCCTGGTGCTGTAATTGAGGTGCCACTCATCTGGGTTAATTGTGCACTGTGGACTCAAAGGCATGCTTCTCTCATGGCGCCTCCTTTACATAATTTGTATGTATATATAGAAAAACCTCTGCGTTTAATCTCATCTCTTTACTTGTGCCTATTTGTTTATTTATCCTCAGGCTCTCAGCTCCCTGCGGTAAAAACAGCCATTTCCTGAATGTCAGGTAATATGTAAATGGTGGCTGCTTTTCCTTTCAAATTAATTCATCGTTACTTTCATTTTATTTTGCTAAAATAGGAGCAAAAGATTGCTATCGGGGACTATGAAAATCTTGGAGTAACTCTGCAGCAGTTTAGGCCCGCAAAGAGTTTTTTTTGGTCATCAGCCTGAGAGTTTGCCCTTCTTCTCGCCGGGGACCTTCAGGTACTAGAAGCGAATGGGGGATTTCTGACAGTCTGGGGGCAGCGGCTCCGCCAACCACCCTCCCAGCGCTTTCTAGTTAATACTACTTTAAAATCTAGGTGAGCTGTTTCCTCCCCAGAGTGACAATCGTTGGTGGCTGGGGAAGGGGAGCCGGCATCTGATCGCTGTGGTGCTGCGCTTTCTTTAGTTGTGTCATGTCATGACATTTGTCCTTGTCATGTACGACGCAACGCGTTTGAGTGCGGCAAAACGTGACCCGACAGAACACTTTACGGCAAGCTGCAATGCTTTTCCCCTTCGCTAATGGAAGAATGAACATTTGGGGAGCTAAAAATCACAGAACACGTTGGTTCTCATCCTACTTTTGTCTGGAAGAGATTGCTCCCCCCCATTTCCCTCCCGAGTTTCTACAGTGTAACTTAATTGCCCTATTTCAGTTATCTTGTAATAAGCTTAATGAATGAATGAATGCTTGCAAGCTGTAAGGAAGCTCTTAGTAAGAAACCAAAATGTAAAATTTTATTTGATTTATATAATAATTTTTGCTGATTCTCCAGTTCTCCTCTCCACCCCAAAAAAATCCATCTCGGGGCTTTCTGCTATCCGTTTTGTGAATCAATTGGGCTACCACAGTCATTGCCTAAAAACTGCTGGTAATATAAAGACTGCATCTTTTAAGAAGTTGAAATATAGTTGTCTTTCTTATAAGATGAGCTACAGATGGGTCAGTTGGATTTTCCCCCATCAGGTGACATGTCTTTACTGTGCACTGAACTCTTATTTAGAGACACCCGAGTTGCAACAAACAAGCAAGCCTTGGACGAGATGTGTTCTAGCAGGTCAGGTCAGCCCCGTGGTCCACCCGGGCTAAGGAAACGTGAATCCTACAGCTTGTCCCCGCAGGAAGAAAAGGTCCTGTTTTCCTCCCCTTCTCCTCCTCTCTCGTCTCCACCTTCCCTGCCCCAGCACTTGTCAGATCCTTCACTTGTGGTTTTAACCTGGCAGCGAACTATTTCCTTTTTAGTTCTCCGCTGGCTTGTGCGTTGACCTGGTTCATGGGAGAAGTCCAGGAGGCTGCAGGGAAGGGAGGGAAGAGGAGGACTGGGGAGCTCTGTGTTTCAGCAGCACGAATCTGCTGGATCAGCTTTGCCCTCGCATCGCAGCAGGACTCATTAGCTGAGGATGGAGCAATTACTGCTTCTCGCTTCTGGGACCTGAGCTCATGTCCAACCGTGTCACTGCCTTGTGCAGTGTAGAGTCATTTGCTCAAGTCAGCGGTGGGGCTCTCTTGACACCCGGTAAATACCCTGATGCTCCAGCCTGTCCTCCTCTGGCTTGAACAGAGAAGTTTAAAACAAAGTGCCACAAGAGGAGTTAGAAGCACGGGTTCAGCTGCCTCATTAATTTGTTTTAATCTGCATTGTTGTGAAGTTTGACAACATGCGAAGGATCTCTGTATATTGAAATGCAACATGCATCTGTTGTCAGCTCCGACATTCATCTGACAGGCCTACCCACAATCACGAAATTCCTGGGATTCTTTTATTTGTTGTCTTGTTCTAGCACTTCTGATGATTATTTTTATCCTTTTGTCTGCCAGTATCAATAAAAACAAAAACTGAGATTCACACGTTCCGACGTGAGTCTAGAAGCTGGGAGTTAGCCCTCCCTCTCTAGTGGTGTTCAGTGGAGTAATCAGCCATTAACGGCAGCACTATATCTATTTTAAAGCCTTGGTCTTCAGTGGAGAAAAAAAGGCAAAAATGTCAGAAATGCAGATTATCAAGTGCCGTGGCTTCTAAGTCCTCAAGGCTCATCACATGGCTGCAATTTTTTACCTTTCTCTTGGTAAACATGCTGTTTTGTCTCCTTTTATTTTTTTCATTTCTATAGCTCTAGTAAAGGGCTTTACAATTGTGTGAATTTTCCATGGATCCTGGGTAAAAATGTAGGTCCCACTCCGTGTCGTGGATGAACAGGTGGCAGGAAAACCGTCTTTCTTTACTAATTTGGGCAGAAACTTTTTGGTTCCTTTCATGCACGATTTAGCACTCAAAAAAATAAGTAGCCACGCTGATCAGAGAATTTTTTCTTTGGGAGACGCAAAGGCCCAAAATGTTTTTAGAAGATCAAGTAAACTGGGAGAATAAGTAACTAGAAGAACCAGAGGGTAAAGGCAACCGATGGATAAGGAAAAGACTGGGAACGGGGGCAATGGCGGTGATGGGGTTACGTGGTGTTTAAGACCAGGCTGATTGCAGTCACTGATTGATTGACTTTCTCAACCCCCCCAGGTGCCTCCTGGTGTCCATCCAGCCTTGCTGAGTGCCGCGGGCCGACTGGCCGCATGAACCCATTTTGGTGTTTTTGCTTTAGCTCTCCCATGTTTGAGCAGCCCCGTTGGCCTCAGCGTAGCCATGTTGGGATCGTTATTACAGCTAATCATCCCTAACTGAAACAATACTCTGAATGAGCCCTTGTGCGTCTCAGCAGTGGGAGGCACTGGCAGTTCTTTTCCAGTTCAGTTTGTTTACAGACTTCCAGAAGCATCATTTACAAAGTTCAGCGGCACATTGATAAATCCCCTCGCTGGTTCAGTACTGCTTCAATCAATCATCAAACTAACAGCATCAACATTTTTCCTGGGCTATTATCATCACTTCAATTGCCGCAGCAATATATTCTGCACCAATAAATCACCAGTCATCATTTTAGATGGGCAGAAACATAAACAGCACTTTAAAAAATATATCTTTTAGCAATCTCCTTTCATCCTTCTGTTGGTTATTCTTATGATATAACAGTAGGATCGTTTTCTGTGTTTGTCTTACTTTCCTCATTTACACAAAAGACAATCTGGTATTTTCCTTTTTTTTTTTTACCAGCCAGTCAACAAGCCCCTAGCTAGCACGATCATTTTTCATTTTTCATTTACCTTTTTCTTCTTTGCTGCTCATTTCAGTAAGTGTGGAATGTCCTTGCGTTAAGAAATAGGTTGTATTTCCTCAGGCAACAGGTGCTTATCTTTTTGGTTACAACATAAAACTGACAAAGCAGCTCACATATCTAACAGCTATTGTACGAGAATCTGAAACCTTTCTCCCCTTTCGTGAGTACTTTACTTTTTTTTTTTTTAAGGCAAGCTGCAGCTGCAACACCTGAATTATTGTGTGGCGCGACTTTCTGTGGGTTATAGTTCCCTATTACAGTTTCCCATTACAAACGCAAGAAATGTACTTACTCTTTACATCATGTGCACGTGCTAGTTTTCATGAAAGATTTTTACGGTCTGAGCCTTGTGTTCTCTCCTTTTCAATACATGTGCATAGTTAAAGGGGTTTTCTTAATTTCCTGGTTTAGACTTTCCTCGGAGATTGCTTGTTATGTTTTCCCTTCCTTGTAGTATACAAATATGTCTGCTGGCTGGAAATAGTAAGACGAGTTCTCGCTGAAAGTTGGCAACTCAGGTGATGACAATTGGCTGCCTCTCCGCGTTACCCAGCTGTAGCGTGTGTTGACTTCAGTGCCAGATGGCACACCACACATGTATAATAAGATTCATTTTGTGTTTCTGGGTGAGTAATATCCCACTTGATTGCGGTATTTGATACTTCATCCAAAATGATCTGTTGTCCTTTGCAAAGCAAGGCTTCGGTTTTGGCTTTGTACCTAGCGTGTCATTTAGGCATCCACCTTGCACAATTCTAGCAGATTGCAAAAGCATTTGGTTGTACCGTGCAAGTTTGAGAGGTGATTTGGGAGGAGGGCAGTCTGCAGAGGACTCGTTTGACTGAGAACAAAACATTGTTTCTTTGTGGTCGCTGAAACTGTCTTTTTTTCCAAAATAAAACAAGTTGGAAACTGGAGTTATCTGCCCAGTGAGAAAAGTCCCTGTTTCATGCAAAAGGAAAGATTTTCCTTCAATTTTCTAAGTTTTTATTTTCTTTCTTCTTTAAATAAGAATATATTTAACAGGTCATTCTCGTTCCCACCCATTACAATACTATCATGACCCAAACTGTTGTATAGCCGGTAGAAAATATCTCTTCTAATGGCAACAATCATCTACAGGCCTGAACTTGCAATATCAACGTCAATGGGAACCACACAAAGGTGGAGACATCAGTGGGGACTTGGGAGTCATGGGCAGAAGAGCAAGAAAATGATCCATACATTTCCATAGTCGCCTGGGAAGTCCTGGTAAGAAGTAGGAACCTGAATAATGTTTGAGCTAATGTTGGGAAGAGGAGCACCGTGCACTCACAAAAAGATTTGTAGTTTTATAACCTTTCCTACTGCCTGAATTTGGACTTAGAAAACAACCAGTTTTCTAATCATCTATTATTACGCATTCAAACCTCTGATCTATATTCAAATGAAAAGCATAGAATTGAAAAAAATCAGCATTTTTTTTCAGTGTCCTGAGTCAGCTAGTTTGGCAGCTACATGAAATGATTTATTTTTTCATAATTCCAAATATGGCAGGATTAGCCCTTCATCTTGTTGTTTCAGTATGTCTGCATTAATTATTTTCTGTCCTCTTTAATTCAACAATAAACTCACATTTTGAGTTCAATGGAATGCCCTATTCTTCAATCATGTAAATGTTATTCAGAACTAGGTGATACCCATATGCAGTCTTGCCAAAGTACACTCATTTATTTTTTAACTTCTTTAGCATACTCAGTCATCCAAGGAGCAAAACAATACATGATTTATAAAAGACATTTAATGAATTTCATCTATTTCCCATCGGAATTTCAATATTGCTGAGACATGGGCATAAGTAGAAAGAACAACAGCAGAAATCCCTAAGAAATTATCATCCTGCGTTTTGGGGTAGTTCTGTTTGTGTATGTAAGGGCTAAACTACTACTTTACTGTTCAAAACCTAAATTGAACAGAGCTAATTAAAACAGTTAGAGCCTGTGGCCCCTGGTGCCAAGAAGGGATTTGCTTTCTAGGACAAAAACGACCCTTTGAGGGATGTTCCGCTGCCGAGCTGACCGCCACCTCCCAGCCTGGCGCTGCGGCATCACTTGGTGCCATATTAAATCCTTTCAAAACTCCGTGTTTTGGTTTGAATTGCTGTGGACCCCGGTGGTAATCTGTGTGTAGACAGATGTGAAGGTTAGTAAGGAGTGGGTTTGGTCTGAGTTAGAGGGGGGTTTTAGCCCTACAGCCCATTCCCCCCATCGTATGTGGGATTACTGAGTGACCTATGAGCAGGTCAACAGTTAAAGCTAATAACCTGGCGTTTCACACCAGAGATGTTTCAGCCCAATTTGTCAGTCGTTCCGAAGGCTAATATCTAGAAGGTTGCAACTGTGTGAAATACGGGTAATTTTCTCATGTCTCAAAAAAGGCTCAGCTAATACAAGCTTGTGCTGATGCATTTTAGAAATCTAAGACTTGCTGTTACCCATCTTGCATCCTTCCCATTTTCAGATGCTGCGATTCCTCATCTTTTACTTCGAGGTGGGAGGAGCAGAACTTTCCTAAGTTGAGATCAGCCTGATGGTTTAAAATCTGTGCTACTGTTCCAGCTTTAGTGCATTGTATGGAGGATTAACGTTTAAATTGTACCTCAGTATGAAGTCCTCTGGAGTCGGATATACTCTGTGGTTCCTTTAGCCGGCAGAAGGGCTGACAACAAATTGCACTCTCCAGCATTGTTTTATACAACCTGTGTGTGGTTCTCATTACAAATACCACCTTGTCCCCGGTGCAGCCAGCAGTGGCATTATATACCACTTCTGTTTGGAAGGTGAAGTCTTATCTCAGTACAATTTGTGTAGTACAATTTGCAAGTAATTAATATTGCAGTAATATTTTCTCCTCAACTCAGAGAAATCCCATGGAAGTGCAGGCTGTGTAGATATTATAACTGTAGAGCTGTATAACAAATAATAATTACGGATCATAATATTTATCTACAGTAAGAGCCGTCCATAGGATACAGCGTGCTGCAGTTTCTCTTTCTTGCATGTGGAATCTGAAACACGACTGTGTGCAGATCAAATCCTGCTTTATCATGCCATTTTAACATTTTGCTATTATCTGTTAATTATTGATGTTAGCCAGATCATTGCTTTCTGTGGATGGCTGTTTTGAAGATGTCAGCTACAAGTCAGCAATTGCTCTCGTCAGCATTGCCCTTAATCACACAGTCGCAGCATAGCTCCTCTTTCTCATATCATTACATAGTGCTACTATTCGTCATCCTAAATATACTAGCAGGACTTCCGAATCTATATGCAAATGAAAAATACAGCTTTATTTAATAATAGCTAAAACTCTACTGCACTGGTGGGCAAATGAGTAGCTTGATGAGCAGCGTAATCAGTGGTCACAGAGCATCCCTGCCCGTACCACGACCCCTCCGTTGGCAGCTACCTGGCCTGTGGGCAACCAGCTCTGCCCTGCGGGCAACCAGCTCTGCCCTGAAAGCTCTCACCACCAAGGGCAGCACATGGGGTTCGGCTCCTTCAGAAACATATCTTGGGTACGTGTTGCTGGTTGGGGAGCAGTCCCAGGGAAAAGGCGCAGGTGCTGGAGCCAGCAGCGTCCTGGGCTGGTGGAGCAGGGACATGGCCAGGAGGTCAAGGGACACAGTTATCCCCCTTTACTCAGCGCTCAGCGGGCGTGGGGGCGTGGGAAAAGGGACAACAGACCTGAATTGGAAGTAGAGAGGTCCAGACTGTATCGGAGTTGTGCCTCCAGGTTGTGTCATCTCCATCCTTGGAGGTTTGCAGGACCTGGGAGGACCAAGCTCTGAGCAACTGGGTCGGACCCCAGACTTGCACCTGCTGGGGCAGGAGGTCCAACCAGAGACCTCCTGGGACCCTGTCTTACCTGCATTACTCTGTTGTTCTATTTTTTTCTCCTTTTATGATGCGTTTTTGTGGGGGCATATAGCTTGCAGATGCAGGTTGCATGCTGCTGACGACTTTTTAATAACTGAGGACAATGATGAACATGACTTTTCAATTGATAAAAAAGTTACGTGTATTGCTAAAATGTCTTACTTCAGGGCTATTTTGGCCAATAACTTGAAGAAAAATATTTTAATGGTTTTGCATTTTTATGCAGACAAGAAAAGAAATGTGTTGAGTGTTTGTAGTAACAATAGTTCTGTTTTCCCAAACAAGAAAGACAGCATAGAAGCATGTGCTGTTGTATGACAAAGCATAAAGAATCAGTAGAAAAAAATTGTTTACGGATGTCCCAAATTATAAACCATATAAGTACATTTAAAACAGGTCTTTGTAATCTTTGGAAGGGCTTTTCATACCAAGTCACCCAAAGACATGAAAAAAAAACAGAAATCTTTTAAACCATCTCCTCATAATCAAAAGGTCATTAATATCAAATGCAATTCTGGCACGCCTTTCGAGCGGCTTTGTTAAATCCAAGCAGCTAGTCATTTCATATTGCATACAGTAGATTTAAAAATTAAAGAAAAGAGGGTTTTAAAGTAAACTCTGTGGAGTATGCTATTCAAAGCCGGAAGGTCTCTGAACAGCACACATCTGGGATCTAGAAAATTTTACCCTTCAGATTGGTACTAGTCCATTCGTCTTTAATATCAGATCAGCTTTTCCGTAAAAGCTCTGATCCATTGTATCATTTTTGTATTTGGCATCTAGCTGGAAATTGTGGAATTGTGTTTTCCTGGGGAAACAAAACAGGCTCTTTCCCAGGGCATTGAGATTGCTGAGATCCTTGAACCAATCCCCAAAGTGAAGAGCAGTCTTTGCAACAGGAAAGCACGTGGCGGTAAATGAAATTGAAATTGCTTCATGAAGATTTTTCTTAACAAGTATTTCCGTAATAATAACTTTGAATGCATCTTTTGAAAGGAGATGCACATAATCCTTAAATCTCACTGGGTATTTTGGCTGTGGTGTCCTGAAGGTCCTTCTGAAAAACCGAAGTCCTCACAAGATGATGACAGGGCTCAATACTTCATGGTTACTCTTTGCTAACACTTATTAGAGCAAGAGCACATCCCATTTTAAAAATAGTAAGGTTAGTTAAAGAAATCCTTAAGTTGTTCTTTAATATGCACCTTCTACGAAACCGTGACTTTAAGGCTGAATTTAAAAGTTGTATCATTCAGCTTTACCTGTTTTCTCTCTTGAAGGGAAGTGGTGGAGTCGCCATCCCAGGAGGTATGTAAAAGCCGGGCAGAGGTGGTGCTGAGGGACGTGGGTCAGTGGTGGGTTTGGCAGTGTTGGGTTGATGGTCGGACTCAATAGTCTTAAAGGTCCCTTCCAACTGAGACAGTTCTATGATTCTGTGATTTGAAATCTGGTAATTGTGTATATTAAGCAAATGCAAGGATGGGGAAGCATTATACTTTTAGGTTTTCTATTTAATTGCTTGTGCTGGAAATGATTTTAGCTGTTCTAAGATATTTTATACAAATAAATGTCAGAGTCGAGATCTAACAAAATCAATACAAATTAATTCTGAATTCATTTGCCTTCCTCTTCTTCCACAAAAGCAATAGGAGAGTGAATGGTACTCCTAAGTCTAAAAGCAACATGAGCTGGACTCCCACATATGATATTTAAATTAGAAGATTACTTCCTACCAGGACGGTTTGCATTTTGCATTTATTTATTATCTTCCATTCAAAAGCAAAAAAGTATTGTGTTTAAACAAAATTGTCATTATACTTGTATTGGCTACTGGAATTTTATGGCAATTTGTATCTTAAGTAATTCAGGATGATAATTATACTTATTGCTTCGCTAACTGCATAGTTACTATTCAGAGTACCTCATGTATATTTTACTGCCACGTACGTTCTATATCGGAGCAGACCTTTTGCAAATTGATTCATTTGCATCATTATATACTCTTTCAGAAATCATTTTCTGATCGTGAGGAATAGGCTTCTGGTAGAATCAGAACGCTAATTCCTATAACTCATCTTCATAGATAAGGAAACTAAAAAAGAAACCAGATAAGATACTGGGTTTTTTTCCCCCATTTGGTATCATTTTTTAAAATGATGTACCTCTGCTGAAATGGGAATTTTTGACAAAGACAGTATTTAGTAGAAAAATTTGCTTTTGCTCATTCACATGGAAAAACATGAAAATAACAAATTTTTTGGGTCTTTTTTTTTTTTTTTTTTTTTTTTTGTTCATTCAAATGGAAAAACATAAAAAAAAAAAATTTTTTGGGTTTTTTTTTTTTTTTTTTTTTTTCATCTGGAAATGATTACAAACTTTAGGGCTGTGTGGGACATGTGCCTGTCATGTACCTCGGAGCACTTCCTAGTCCTCTGCCCATTATCGATCTCTCCCAGCCACTTACTTTCAAAAGATATTAATTTAAAAAAATTAACCCACTGCAGAAATCCATTAGAGTTTTTTTTTTGCTGCCTCACCTACACAAATTGCCACCGCCTGAAGCTGAAGAGGAGCAAAAATCCTGAATGACAAATATCATGGCTTTTAAAGTCTGATACACGATGGCCCTGCAGGGATGGAAAAAAGGGGACAGATCCTCCGATCAATCAACTTGGTAGCACATAAACATAGCAAAGTTGTTTTGAAATGGCTGAAGAGGGTTAATTCCCTTATTCGGCGTGTACAGCGGCTTGGGGAGGCGATACTCCTACCCTGGCAGCGTGACAAGCTGCATTCATCTGCAACATCTGAAGGAAATGAGTTATTTGATGTTTTGTTTTGAAAAAAAATTATTGAGGACTGTTTTGTATGCAAAAAATGTTCTATTCTTTTTTTTTTTGCTGCTGAGTCCTAGATAACTGAAATTATGGTTATTGGAGGTACTGCATTTAAATCTTGTAACGTTCCTTAAAACGATGCTGTGATACATGTTGAGAAGATGGAGCAATGCGTGACAGGGCTTATCTGTACTGAAAAAAGTCATTCTTTTGATTGACTCACTATAGAGATGGGCAGCTAGCAAGAAGTTAAATCCTCTTTTTTCCTTCTCCTCCTGAAATAAGATAAAATAAAGTGCGTGTGGATATAGCCTAATTATTTTAGCCTATATCTAATACGTGGCAGATGTTTTGTTGATAAGCAGGTAACTGAAACGGGCAATAACAACTTTTCATTTCTTTTGAAAAGAAGAAATCGGCAAAGAAAACTTAGGACACTAATGCAACAGAGTTTAATGCTCTGATTTGTTATAGTATGTGAACGGAAAATGACACTTCTTGCTACTGGTGTTTATGAAGAACATGGCTATTTACTCAACTATGAATTCTTAGACAACAAGATGGGTTTTCATACTGAAAATATAAGTCTATGGGTTTTTTCATTGTTTTTTAAGTGCATACTACACAGAACAGATCATAACCCAAACAGTAGTTTATCCCTTTTCTCAAAGGAACAACTTCTTAATATCTCATTTGCATAAAATTCTGGGGACTCTGCCTTGTGTTATTGAGTGCTGCTGATTGTCTTTTGATAGCTCTGGTTTTAATAAGTAGCGTTCTATCTTATCTGTATGTGTACAACAGCATATTTCAGAACACAGGTATGGAAGGAGTAAGTTGTATTGGCAGCAGATGAAAGTGAGATGAAATGCTTCAAAGGCCAGACAGACAGGCAGAAGGCAGAGAAAAGGGTCTGTTAGGTATTGGGATGAGAAGCTTTTGAAATATAGATAACCTACAGCAGAGATGAGCTCTGTTCTTCTGGCACTAATAATTAGACAGATAAGAGGGTGATGTGAAAGGACGCCAGGAGATGTGGACAAAGCTGAGGATAAACCATCCTGGAAAGACCAAGCCATGGAAATTTTATTCTGGAAAAAAGTTGTGTGAAGCTCAGGTAGGAGGAAATCATAAAGGACATGAAATTTTTGTGCCAAACTTGGGGATGTAGAGATCAAAACCAGCTGTGTGAGTGCATTTATATGAACAGCAGAAGTCTGAAAGATCAGGGGATGTTGTAACAGGTGTTGCAGAAAGAAAGTAATCACCGTAATGTGGGACACAAGTTCCCCAGCAATGGGAGAATACATGGTCCTGGTGATAAAACAGCCACAGGATGAATACAAAACACAATAAGAGTAAGTTGGTTTATCCCAGTTCAGACTGTCGGTGCCACAGCCAGGTCTCCCCTCCCAGAAATGCTTTTTAACATTAAAACAGTTGGTGTGAGGAAGAATAATTCTTCAGTTACTTTGGAGCACTGCAGTTCTTCATCTACTCCAATCAGTATGTGTGAAAAAGTCAGTCCGGAATAGTCATAACAACATTGAACATCCTTGTAGGAGGGGGAAAAAAAAATAAAAATCAATGCACCTACGGAGGAACTGCCTAATAATGAGGAAGATAATTAAAAGGAAATTAAAGGAGCAGCTAAGAGGGAAATATGTTTGTAGGCGGCTTAGATGCTTTAAAGGCAACAACTTATTTTACTACTCAACACAAATATGCACGACATAATAATTTTAAGAAGATCTGCCAAAAATAAGATAGAAACCAACATACAAAGGAGCTATTAGGTTTGGTGTTTTGTTTTTATTTTTATTTTTTAAAGGAAAAAGATTCAACTCACAATTTAAATGTAACAGGCAAGCCAAAGAGATTTTGAGCACTTAGTGAATGTGGAAGAGCTAATAACAAAAACTTTTTTGAACACATCAGAGGAAGGAAGCCTGCCAGAGAAGCAGTCAGACTGATAGATGATCAAGGCACAACAGGAGCACTAAAGGCAGATAAGGCCATCGCAGGAACGCAAGATGAGTTTGCGCTGTGGTTCTCTGCAGTGGAGGTTGAGGACAGCTCTGTGCTACAGTTGCTCCTTAGGAGGGACACATTTAAGGAACAGACTCAAACTGAAGAGCCTAGAGCTGACCCTGCCAGGGCAGGAGGTCAGGGCAGAGGATCTAGGGTTCCTTCCCACTGGAGCGTCTTCCCACAGGGAGAGCCTGTGATCCTGAGTTTGATCCTTCTGCAGCTATGAAGGCAAGAGCTACCATCCTCGGTTTGACCGGCCTCTCCTTATGGGGAGCTCCACACCCACAGCCAACCTCTCCCGGATCCTTTTCAGAGAGAGGGGCAAAGCAAGAAATGTTCTCCGAGGAGGACAAGACAGGCTGCCTCGTCATCAGAGGGGACAGCTGGAACGCAACTTCTGGTCCAGTATTTTGTTAATGGTAGACACAGGGATGGTACATCCATAAAAGAAGTTGTCCCAGAGATGCTTTGTTTTGTACGTTGTATTCTGGCATCTTTTGCTGACCACCGTACATGCTGATATTCCACTCGGGCCCTTCCCTGGCCCTTCCAAACTGCCTCCTTGTGCTTGGGTTGATTTACAGGAGAAGATCTAGGCAATAGCAATTCCAGATACATTGCTCTATAGAAATTGACTAATCTTTAAAAATAGGCTAAATCCCAATTTAGACTGATTTCAGTAGAGTAAGCTTAGAAGACAATTGCTGTAATTATGCAAATTTAAACAAGTGAAAAGCCTTAACACAATGTATACAAAATAATGGTTTACAGGCATTAGCTTTAGGAATTAGCAGAAATTGGTCATTTGTACGTAATAATAGGACTGGAAGCTAATGATCCAGAGTGAAAGAGTTTTGCCAGTAGATATTAGAGCTTAGATAATCTTTTGTTCAGTAAATTCACGCTTGTATTTGTTTAGGATTGCAGCCTGTGCCTGTATTACTGTATTGGAATTCCAATCACTCACCAGTTCTTAATTAGACAGCATAACTGATATGATAATTGTGGCATGAATTGATTATTAACTGGTGTTTGTACGATAATTAATAACAAAGTTCTTAAACAGAACATAAATTACATAAAAATAACATAAGCGTTCCCAAATTGGCATTATTACACAGTAGTTGTGATCCTGAGTTTTAATTGTCAATATGCATTTAAATTCCCTGCTAACCAGTCCAGTGTTTGAAATCTTCGTAAGTAGTTGCCAATAAAAGAAAATTTATTTTGTTACCAAGGCTTTTTTCCAAGCTGTGAAATTTTCAAATGATCTGCCAAAACTGTCTGTATTCTTCGGGGCCGCTAATTGATCAGAGTTGTCTTCTACTTTTTTGTGTGCTATTTCTGCTTTGTTTTTATGACTTAAATCAGGAACACTATCAACAGAATCCCGTAAGTATATCTGTGCTTGGTATACACTTTGGTATTCTCGTGTGTGGTATATATTATTCTAGTGTATAGTATCTACGTCTGGTATGTTCAATTGCACTGATTGTAGAAGAAGTATTATCCTTGAAATCTTTAATCGTAATTTTTGGAATGACTATCTCCTAATGATAATAAGAACAAATAATTGTACATCGGAGTCTCGTAGCAGAAGCTGATAGAGTACATATGGAGGTATGGGTGTTGTGGGACCCCCGGTGAGGCTGGGGACCTTTTCTGCTCACCATTGAGCAAACACATGATGAGGGACAATCACTGGAGAGTTTTAAATCTAGACCTTGTATGAGGGGGGCAGACTACTTTCTACAGAATCGGATCTTTTGTAGCCCCTTCTTTAATGAACCAGAAAAAGTGAGTTTTAAAAATCACGCCCAAAATGGCAGCAGCTTTTTCTCCCCGCTCTGACCGTCTGGTGGGGAGATGAGCCTGGTGTCCCACTCCCACCCTGGAGCCCTCAGGGTGGAGTCCCACCAGCAGCGCTCACCCCACTGAGTCACGGCTAATTAACCTGCCTGGGCTTTAACCTGTGCTAAAATGGTGGGGAGACCCAGCGAACCTGGTTATTGTGTGACACAGCTAAGACTGCAAGTTCTCTGGCAGAGCTGAAACTAAAGCTAATTAAAAATAATGAGAGCGGCGTTACGTGGCGGTGGGAGCTGCTGTGGTTTGGGGCTCACGTGTCTGCCCAGGAGCTGCTCATCTGTCTGCAGTGGGATGCTCCAGGCAGCCGATCGTGCTGCAAACTCATCTTTTATTGGTGTTTATCTCTGTTTTTTGGTGGGGTTTGCATTTAACACGGATCAGCTCCCTAATATGTGTTACACAAATGTGAATGCTAGTGCAAGGGAAGGATAAATGGCCTCAAGTTGCACCAGGGGAGGTTTAAATTGAATATTAGGAAAAATTTCTTCACCAGAAAGGTTGTCAAGCATTGGAACAGGCTGCCCAGGGAAGTGGTGGAATTGCCATCCCTGGAGGTATGTAAAAGCCGGGCAGACGTGGTGCTGAGGGACATGGGTTAGTGGTGGGTTTGGCAGTGTTGGGTTGATGGTTGGACTCGATGACCTTAAAGGTCTTTTCCAACCTAAACAACTCTATGATTCCATGATGTTTCGCTTGGCAGGGGCTGAAGGCTAATTCTGGAGAAGAGGAGAAGGGAAATTTCAGCTCTGATAACTACAAAAGTTTTGCTGTAGTGCCTGCTATTCTGCTCCTGAAATGTCTCTTCCATTTGAAACTTTTTTTTTTTTTCATTATGGTACCAAACCATGTCAGAGCTATCTCAGCTCTTCCTAAAAAAAAAAAAAAGTTCTATTTTCATCATGGAGTCTGGTTAAATGGCGGGGAATTTATTTGGTTTGGAATGGAATCAAAATGTCAGAATCCTTCCCAGAATGCAACACCCGTCCTTCCTCCAGCTGTAGTGAAACCAAGCAGAAGTATAATTTTCCCAATATTTACCTGGAAGGCAAGTTAACTGTTTGAAAAGGTGAAACAGGAGGCACAGAACCAGGCAGGGTCAGTTGGGTCTGGAAATCTCTTGATCAGAGAGTGAGGTCTGAGATTCCTGTCCTGAGTTCCTGCTTTGTGCGTCTTTTTGTGGAGAAATGTGAATTGGTGACTGTGCAATGTGTTCGACACTTGGGTCATCAGTATTGTCCCTTGATTTTTTTTCTTATGTCCTTCCTTATTGCCAGGGAAAATACAGCCCAGTTTGGGGAGGGGGGGAAAGGCAGGGGAGCAAAGCTTCTACGGTGCTGAATTCTTTCTTCCCCCTCGCTGATAAAACCATGGCTGGCTCTGAGTGTTTTCCCTCTCTCCTTTCTCACTCCGTGAAGAACACCCAGGTGTGGCTGATGGGTTATCCTCGCTATTGTGGTCCTGGCTTTATTGTGCTTTGTAGTAAGAGGCTTTTCCTCAGATTTATGTCATATTAAAATGAGGTGTGTAATTACAGAGGTTAGATGCAATGGCAGCCTACGACAGGAAGAGTGCCTTTCATTTCTTCTTTGGCGCTAATTAGCTGAAGAGTGGATTCCTCACTGCTGCGTAGCGCCCGGAGAGACCTTTGCTGCAGCCTCTGTGGCTGTAGCTGTGTTGAGGGTGTCTACAGAGCTGCAACCATCATTCCTTCTTCAAAGGCAGATGAAACCTTTGCAGGGGCTGGGAATACTGGGCACTGTAATCTGACAAAGTAGCATTTAAAATAATTAAAAAAATATCATTTATTCGTAGCCGTGTGAGAAATAAGTGCCAGCTTTGGTAGGCAGTTGAAAGGAACATTAGATGCTCCATCACTCTGCTCGCTCTGCTCCTGAACAAGTCACGCTGCACTCCCCGAAACTCACGCATGTGCCAACAATCTTCACGTACACTCAGAAAAGCCCAGAATGTCCCAAACCTCAAATTCACTTCAGCAGTGAATTTTGAAAATGATTTCTAGCCACTATTATGTTTAGTTAACAAGCAATTTTTATTAAAGACTTCAGGAGAAAGTATTCTACTCCTCCTATCTGTACAAACAGCTATAAACTGAATGCATTTTAATAACTTTTTCCAAGAAGTTACAAGGTATTTCATTAAAATGTCAACTTTTTCTTTCATATATTTTATGATTCTCTTTCTTCCTTCTGCCACAAATATGTTGTTGCCAACATCATCATGACACAGTTTTCTGCCAAGACTATGGAAAGTTAAAAAAGGAAAGAAAAAATGAATTTCTATCCACTCTTTAGGTAAAATTCTTCCAGCACTAGAGGCTGAGAAAGCAGTCAGAAATATCTGAAGTGCCAAAGACAAATGTTAGAGTGCCAAAGCGGTGGCAGAAAAACACGGAAGCAGGACCAGGGGGGATCGGTTCTGTGGGATGAGTGAATAGTAATCTGCTGCGGACATTTCCTAATCCATTTGTCATTTATAGGTTTCACATAGTTCCTATGAATGTTTCCGTGAAGATTAGATAAAAGAGCACGAGCACGCACACGCTGGCCCTGAGAGATTTAGCAGAGCAAGTCAGCTCCCGTTTGCAAGAAACGACGTGTCTTTCCCACCAAACCCTCTCCAACTGCTGTATAAAATCCTTTGTGTCCTCCTGCATCCCCCCGAGGACTCTCTCCTTTAAATATATCAACCCGCTGTCACTCAAAAGGTCACCAAACCCAGCTCCAGCCAGGTGTCAAGCCATCTGCTCTTAGCTGCTTTAATAAGGAAGGAGCCGCCTCACCCGGTTTTAACTCATTAGATTGGGAGGAGGGGGAAGAAAAATAAAAAAAAAAAACCCACCCAGTTTGGCTTTTGAGAATAGTCAAGAGATGTGACTGTATTTCCTACTCGGGTGCCATAACACCTGACTAATTAAAACGAGCCTGGCTTTGCATAGGGAGTATCCCTGCAAAGGCCCTAATTTTCAGCCCTTCAGCAGAGCAGATCCTCACTGGAATTTGGTTATTACTTTCGCTGTCCGAGCTTTGCTTCTGGTCGGTGCTGCCGAGTGGCTGGGAAGGTATTAAATTAGCTTCGTGCCCGGGATTTCTGGACTTCTGCCTTTGCAAATCTCCATTTCCGTGGCCCCCTGTGCAAAGCGATGGAGGGTCCTTGCCGGCAGTGGATATTCAGAACGCCTAATTGCAGTTTTAACGCATCTTAAAAACTTTCAGTTTCCCACGTGAGATCCCGGGTAATTTCCTGCTCGGCTGGAGAACGAGGGACAAACCTTATTTCCACTCGTACTGAAACCAGTTGTGGCTTCAGGCTGGCTTCCCAGCCGCTGCGCGGGACGCTGGAGAATTTTGCATTCAGCTGGTTGAGTTTGGTGTTATTTTTAAACAGCCTAAAATCTCTTTCTTGGAATTTGCTCTGCTTCTGAGGTGTTGCCCTCACCCCAGAGACGTTCTCGTTTTAAAGTGATTTAACTTCTCTTTCTCTGGCTCATGGGCCGCAGCTTGATTTTGCTTGCACTCCTGGGTCTTAAAGCAATTTTAAAGGGGAGCCAAAGAGTTGCTGAATGGAGCTGTTTTGTTTACCTTATGTAAAATTGGGAATCTGCCATAAGAGAAATCCCACGCATCCCATGCGGCGTTGAAGGCGCACAAGGGTGTGTACGCATCAGATAAAGTAGGTGGAGTTTTTTAGCAAAGGCCTCTAACTTGCCCAAACGAGTTAATTACACATGCTGCGTCCCACTTTCCCAATACAGAAACATTTGTAATTAAAAAAAAGAAAAAAATTAGCGTGTAATTTAGAGTTGGCCTTGGGCCGTTCCATCTTATTCCTGACTCTGGGACCGGGTCACCGTCTCATCAGCTCTAGTTCAGCGTGTGGTGCGAGCGGTGCGGAGGGGAGAAACCTGCCAATTTGCTTACACCTACTGCTCTAATTTCGGCTCCCAGCTTATGTAAATAGTATTGGCAAACATTACTGATATTTTACGGAAATACAATCGATTGGGAAATAGTATACATGGAATAGATTTTGAGTCATTTGAGTAATATATAGAACATTAATTTTCTGCTGCTGTCTCATGCACTGTATTGCAATTGTGAACTGCATAATGCATATAAAAATCCATATGCCTATACTTTTATTTTTAGCCCCGACAGCCTCCATGTAGCCTATTTTCTGTGTCGTGTGCAGCTGGAGTCAATGATTCTCCCATGTATCTGAGACCATCAGCTCTCCCCAGTGCAATTTTGATTTCCAAGAAATAATCTTCACGCAGCCATCTTTGCTTAAATATAGCGTAAAGATATACTCTTCCTCGAAAACAATGCATATTCCTGCCATTTTCGACTGGAAATTGAACGTATTGCTCTGTTTAGCAAAGCATTTAGACAACGAGGCAAAAAAATACATACGTGTCTCCATACTATGCAACATTTCACTGTTTACATCCTAGCTACCATACATGACTGGAAATTTAATGCTTCTGGAGCAGTTGGAACTGTGAAACAGAGCAAAAAAGAACAGGGCTGGCAGCTGTCTGAATGTACAGTGAAGCCAGGAGGATTTTTAGACTGTCTGTGAACTTGGCCACTATACCGGGATACATGTATTGGTCAGAAATGGGAGATACTTTGAAGATCTCTTAGGTCAAGAAGACATTTTATGACATCAAATATTTAATCTTATTTAAGTAAATAAAATACCAGGTGTAAGGGATGAAGGTTAAAATAAAGCATAGTGGCCGATCTCTTATGCTATTAAAAGATAGTATGTTTTCCAAAGTTAAAGGGTGTTATTTTTTAGCACACGAGAAAGTTACGGGGTACAGATTCTGTTTACCGTGCGGCTTTGTGGCACTGAGGTTGTTATTTGTACTACGTACAGTTTAATAAACTGGTAAGGGAAATATTTACTTCTTTACCTAGGGTTTTGTTTTACTTACATATACAGCTTTTTTTTTTTTTTTTCTGTAAAAGACCTTGGGATGAACCATGTTATTCAGGCCGATGGAGGTGGTGTGGAGTTGTTCTTTTGCGGATGACTGCAGACTGGCACAACACTGCTGCCCCTCTCCGTCTCACATTCAGGAACCACAAGAAAGCATGGCCCATTTTTAAGTTTTGGCCGTACAAACACCACAAATCAGGCCCCAGATTAAAACCCCACGGGATTAAAATAACCGTTTTAATTTTGCATTGTACTTTTTTCCTTCAGATTGCTGGTGAGACCTTTGCACAAGGAAACGATGCCAGAAACCCCACAAAAGACAGGTCAGGATGGGGTCAGAAAACCAGATCGGTGTATCTGGCTGCATTCTTGGGATGTGTAGGAAACGCTTGTTTCCCAATATACTTTATTGAGAAGAGATAGTAGAAGTTCAGTCCTTTGTGGAGTCGGGTACCACCTAAAGAACTCATGTGCTGGCTGCTCTAGCCTGGGATTTTCTCATTTCCCTTGTTAGCGCTGCCGCAGCTCGGATGAACGATTGGATATTTCTTGCGTACACTCGGTCGCTGTGACTCTATTCCTTCCTCCACCCTCCTGCCCTGTGTCAATATTTATTTATTTTTTTAATATGCAGCTAAAAATCTTCACAGGAACGCTTGGACTCCAGTCCCGTCCTGGGAAGGAAATGTGACTCCTGTATTTGCCAGCACTGATTAGCCCCTACGGTGATGACTGAGTGGTAAGATTCTTTTTAGGTCTGTTGGCCAACTGGGATACGTTGCGTGCTGGTTTGGGGGAAAAGACATACTTTCCCCCTCAGAACACCAGTTAACTGTATCGTCAGCTGTACCGTCAGCCCACAAATCCATCCTGTGCTGTGCCAGCAAGATGCCGTGCCTACTTTGAGATTAACCTGGCTTTCCCTTTGCCCACAAAAGTCTCTGAAACAAAGGAGGAGGATTTAATACTACGTAAAAATCTATGATGGAACAGGTAAAATGATTCATGCCCCTGGCAGAACAGCAGTTGAACTTGGATCTAGTCATTGTTTTCAGTCGACTGATTAAACTTGGATCGTAACCTCTAAATGTGGAGTCAGTAGAAATTATCAGTGTCCAGCACTTACCGAGCAATTTCGGAGCCATGTTAAGCGACAGATTCCAGTTCTGTGTCAATATAATCCATCTTCAGTGTCAGAGGTAAAAAGAAAATAGCATTTATATTTTGGTATCATTTGGCTGTGAAAATTAATTTTCATAATCATTTTAATGTGAAAGTCTGCTTTCAAAAAAAAAAAAAAAAATCATGAATCCAGCACGATTAACCCCCTTTTTCCTCTGAAACAATGACTTTTTGTGGACCAGTGCAGCTGCTGCAGCAGCCACCCACAAAATTATCTACTGCTCAGAGAAATGCAAAACTAAATGCCATATTTTTGGATTGTTAAGTATCACTTCAGTGAAATGTACTCATGTTGAATAGCTCCCGTTTATTTTCTAGGGATGGTTAAAAATGAGGAGATTGTGACAATTCTTGAACATTTTCAGTTGCTTTTCCTTCTGTTGTCCTTGCTGAATAGGGAAAATGCTTTTATTTCTGGAGATTTTAAGGGGAAAATATCCCAAATGTTTGGTTTTGCATCTCCTTCACCTCTTTTTCTCCTTCTTCTCGTATTTGCCACTGAAAAGAGGAGAAGGTTCAGCGATAGGGAATGAGGACCTAGGGGAAAGTAGGGGGAGGGGGGAGAGAAGAAGAAAACCTGAAACACACTTTATTTCAAAGTAAATGATAAAATGGAAGACTGCACCTTACAGGTGAACATTTTCAGTGAAAGAGCTTTGCAAAATCTTTAAGAGGACTGAAGAGAAGGGAGGAAGTACTAAGTCCAACGTGCTTTACGTGCTCGCTTCCTTCAGGCTGGTTTTGTGGAGCGGGAGGGATGCTTGCAGTGGGCATGGTACCGCCTGGTCCTGAGGACCTCCCTGTGGCTCAGCAGCTAAACCCAGGAAGGATACAAACGTGTTTGGGGAGAATTGGGGCTGATCCATGAAGGAGCTGAAGGCAGAGCCATGGGGAGGTGGAGAACTCGGGCTTTCCCACCAGCCGGATTAGCTCAGAGAAGCCGTGAAGATGAAAGAGAGAAAAAGGCATAAATTAGGTATTTGTATGTGGCTTCACTGGAGTGAAAGGGAGGAAGAAAAGAAAAAGCATAAATAATTAATTAATCCCCCCCCAATGTCTTTGAAAATACCAACAACTATCTAGATAAGAGGGGAAGTGCTGCCTTATTTCACTCCTTATTTCAAAGGAGCAATAGGCACCCTGTGACACAACAGACTGATGGGGCTTTTTAAGATTAAAAATAGCTTATGAGAAGAGCCATTGAAATGGATTATGAACTGGCTTCTGGAGATGAAACCGAGGGTGTCAGTGAAAGAGAAAATTCAGAGTGAGGAGGGGAAACAAGTGGGGTCAGTACTGTGGGCCTTTTTCCTGATTAATTGTGAACGTGGATGACCTTGGTGAAGGTGAAATTTCAAGATGGGTTTGCACAGTGCTAATCACACATGGCTGGAGTGTAGCAGCCAAAGACAACCAAGCAGACAGACAATTCAAGAGAGTTAAAGTTAATTATAAAGACGAGCAAGCTATTTGTGTCATTTAGCATATGGTACCATGGTTTTAAACTATTGAGATGAAAACTTTATTTAGACAAGAACGTGGTCTCAGTTAAAAAGGACACTTTGCTGGCTGGGTTGACCTGATCTACAAACCGTAGTTTCCCTGTAATGTCTCCCCATCGTCAGTAGATGCTTATTAATGAGCCCCGTGTCGGCTGGCCTCACTGCTGGAGATGTTGCCTTGATCTGGATTGCCCCCGGTGCGCTGGGCAGGAACATGTGCAGGTGTTAAACCATGTTCTGAGTTCAGAGCAGTCCAGGCTGGAAAAAAAAGTTGACAATCAGATACGCGGATGCACTGTTCTGATGTGTCTTCATCCTCCGAGCACCGGAGAAGATTCTGAGGAAAAGCTGAACTTAAAAGAGTTTTATCCAAAAATGCCGTTTGGAAAACTGAAGCTAGGGGGTTGGTGAGATTTTTCGGATTCCTTTTTAGGGTTTGAGTATATGCCTTTGACTATTTGGCAGCTAGGAAATGTTCAGTGGCTTAGTGATGTGATGATACTCTTTAAAGGCAAATACTGCGCGGTCGTAAAGATGGACTTCATCCAACAGATCGATTCTGCTAACTTCTGTGACATGGACAAGATCCCCAAAAGTTTGGCTGCCTTTTCAAAGTCACTAAACTTCTCGGGGAGGCCAGAAGGGGCTGAGCATTTCATAACACGTGTTTTCTCATGATATTTTCAGAGCTTTCACCCGAAAATGGTTCTAGACCCAAATACTCTCTGAAGCTCAGGCTCAGGTCCGAGTCTGAACTCTGTGACTTCCTCGCTTCTTCTTGCTTCTGGTCATCGAACGGGAGAGAGACCCAGACCTTAATGGTATTTCAGCGTTCTGGGTTCATACCTGGAACCGGAGATGGGCAAGAAATGTGTGAGGTAAAAATTAACTGAACTTTTTTCAGACCTTAAACTTGTTTTAGCTTTGGCACATTTTGTCCAAACCAATTTGTCTGTCTCTAATGCAGTGTAAATAGCATAAAGCAGTTGCTTTGTGAAATATGTGACGTTTGTAGAAAAGTATATATAGACTGGCTTCCAAAATCAATATAGTAAACCCTTGATATTGCATACTGAAGTTCATTTCTGTTTTGACGTATCTTCAAAGTAAGATATGGAGTCCATTACTTTGCATGCTTTTTAAATTTAAACACAGCAATTTATGTATTGATGAAAATGTCTAAGTCATAATCTTTATGAATGGCTTTTGGAACCCATTTATCAGAAATCTCTGGTTTTATTTTGTATGCGCTATTCCAGTCGCTTGCTTGATTTAGCACAGAGTCTGTAGATTTTCATGTTTTCGGACAAACTGAATTGCTGAACAAACTCCTTGGTAGCATGGCTGTGTAACGAGCGACTAAAACTGCACAGAGCCGCTTGTATGTGCTGGATGGCAGCAACTACAGGAATCACGTTTCATTTTTTATAAAGATTTTTATAAAGAAATATTTTTACAGGGGCCATGTCGTCAGGCACATGGGACTGCCCTCGGATCTATCTTCTCCTGCCAGTGTGATAACCAGTATGCCAGCTCAAGGCCTCATCTGTAGAGGGATATAACGCTATCGCTAACACTACCAGGTCCTAACGGCCCTGAGCAGCATCCCCCTGACTCCCGCTGGTGGCCCAGGACCCGGGTTCAGGCCATCCTGGGGCTGTCAGGTCCTGCCCCAGCCGTGATGCCATGGGCTGATGTCCCTGCCTGCCCAACCCCGTCCCCACAGAGGTGCCCAAAGCCCGGGGCAAGACATAAAAGCAATTTACGTTTGCGAGGTTTCAAAGGTCTGAGCTCCAAGTGTGGCTAAGATTGCAAATCTAATTTAAGCTGTTTATCAGCTGTTTTTTAATTTAACTTTCTTAACAGTTCTCACAGACATGAGAGAGAAAATAGATACTATATCTCAGCCTGCAGTGCAGAATGATATGTTATCTAAATCTGTTCATCAGAAAGGTTTCAAAGTATTTACACCTAAACTTACAGGTTTTTCAAAATACGTGAAACCCCTCTTCAAAGCAGAGAGGTTTTGATGCTTTTTTTGCTTTAATCCATTAAATCAGAATCGCCTCTTAGCACGTGCCATGAAAGCCGTGTTTAAGATTGTAGAGGGACGGTGTTGACAGGAAAAATGAAATGGCTAAGGGAAAAAACTCTTATTTGGCACCTCTTTTTTTCTGTTTAACCCAGGGGACTTCTACTGGATGGATAATAAGTAGAAGCAAAACTAAGTTTTCACCTTTGCTATGCACTCAGCAAAACAAAGTCCTGAAGGCTTGTCATCTAAGCAGTCCTAATGAGTCCTAATGTGTCCTGACACTCCTCTGCCTCAGCTGTCCTCCGCTTCCTCCACTTATTGCAGACAATAAGGACTGAATTAAGGAAAAAAGGCAAACTATTGTTCCACTTTGTTTTTTGATGCGTGTGGGAAGGCATGGTCTGGCCAACTTTACCCAGCATATGCTGTTGCGTTGCTTGCAGAATAGCGTTGTCATTGGTGTGAGAGGTCTTTGGGGCTGCAGGACTGATGGTGAAGCTCCCACTGCCTTAATTGGGAGAAGAAATATCAGAGCGCTGGCAATGAGGAGCACTTCATATATCTGGGAAGAAAATTAGGGGTTAAGATTCGCATTTCTTTTCCCAGATGCGTGACTGTGTGACTCTCCGCACACTTTATTTAACATACAAGCAAGCGAACAGTTCTCTAAGTTCACATGGAAGGGTTTAGAAATGCTGAAATAAAACTTAGTTAAACCGAGGAAAGTGCTGAGCAGATATGGCTACACTCATTTTGGGACAGAAGCTTGTTTCGGTGTGATGCTGGATTGGGCTGAACCTTCTAAAGGACTCAACAAAACTTTGCCTTGGGCTTTGTAAGTAAATCCCGTAACTTCATCCCTTCATCGGTTCATCGCTTTCCCCACCACGAAGAGCTCTGTTAGAAAATTAATCCAGTAATAGCTGTGAAGTATTTTAAATCTTTTGGGTGAAATCCTGTAGAGAAAATTTCCCTTGCCTTCAACCTGCATACACAGACGGCCTTTTGATTCTATCCCGGGAACCTTCCGTCGCCTCTGGTACTACGTGTTTTATTTAGTCTGAAAGAATCGAGGCAGCCGCACCATATAGTCTTCAGGAGAGGATCTGCTTTTTTTCAGCGCGTGGTTATTAGTGCGGTCGGTGCAGTACCAGCAAGAACGCCGGCTGCTCTTCGGCAGTGGAGGCCCAGCTTCCAGGGTGTCTTGTTTGGAGCTGATGCCTACGTGGGAGCCTGCGCTGTTTGGGTGGGAAAATTAGTTATGTCAGCTCAGCCTTAAATCCTGGAACTGTTTTAAATAGACCCTTCTTTGCTTCCTGTAACACTGGCATGCTGGGGCCAAGAAACGGAGCTTGGGACATGGAGTATTTTCTACAAACCAAATTTATGTTGTTGGGTTTTTTTAAATTACTAGATGCTGCAACTACGGTGACTGTTCCAATCAGGATCAACATTAATTTCTCCCTAGCTTTCAAATGTTATAACTACATTTCTCCCGACATGTTGGCATCTGTGTTGGTATTTATAAATTTTTGCATGCTTTGACTGCCATGCAAATTGTTCCAGAAAGTACCCTCTGAGGAGCTGAAGTGAGAGAGATAACTCAGCAGTTGTAAGAACCCTGCCTTTTAAAGGATTATTTTGCAATTAAAGTTGCGACTTTTTTTATAAAATGGAGGCACAGAAAGTGACTCACTGGCATCAATAACAGATAAAGTTTGCCTTTACAAATAATAAAAGAGCAATTCTATTCCTCTGAACTCACATATATAGTATCGGTTCACATTTTGACTTGGTTTTATATTTGCTTATAAATCTAAAAAAGGCTCACACGTGCAGCGTTGGGGCATCCTGGCAGTAGCTGTTCCCTAGGGAGTGTGGTCTCAAACTTGTGCCAGGCAGAAAAATTATCAAGTTATTTAATAGAAGCAAATGGGGTTTATGGCATTCTTATTGTATATGAAATATCATGCAAACTTATCTGTGAATGTTTTTAATCTTTTAAACACAGTCCCGCTGCCGGGGATATTCTCATCTCATATTGAGCCCAACGAGAACAAGCGGTGCTCAGTACCTGGCAGCGTGCAATCCTTCCTTATTTTCCCCTCCGTACCCGTGCCTATGGACTATCAAATCCCGTCGGTATGTGTTGGAGCGCAGCTGCTGCTCTGGGAGGGGTGGAACCCGTTTCGTAAACAGTGCAAGCTTCCAGACCTTGGGAAGCCATAGGGAAAGGTTGGTATTTGGTTCCCTGTACATCACTGCACGCAGGTAGCTGATAGTGTGGCGGTAGCCTGGAAGAATGAAGCTCTTTTCTGGCACCCCCTCTGTTACTTGATCATCCCCAAGCTGGAGATATTCTCTGTTGTAAGCTCCTGTAAGCTGGGTGACATTCCAGTGCTCTGAGGTCTAAAGGTATTTAAACCCAAACGTTTCAGGATGAAATAGGATCTATTTATTTTGCTTTCTAATGTGTTCCTAACTAAAGAGATGGAGACCTGCGATGGGGTATGACTTCCCCTACTGAAAAACCTAACAAGGGAGCAGGGGAAAGTTCTGGTTTTGCCAAGGTAATCAGGAAAAGAAATAATATAGAAGGAGCTAAAACCCACTGCTGTGCATCCATCATAACGAGAAGAGCAGCAAGCCCACGACTACTTGCAATCCTCCTCTTGCCATTGCTGAGAACCTGACCTATCCTTCTCTCCATCAAAAATAAATTTGCAATATCAAAATTAGGTCTGTCCAGCAGGTTATTAGCCAACAGAATATATAGCTCAGCCTCTGAGCTCATCTGCTAAAATCACTGTGAAGTCCTCTCCCTGTTGAAATCATGGGGAATTTTGCCTTTGTTTTCAGAGGAATTCGGATTTCTTTGCAGGATTTTGCAAGGCTCTGAAGTTGCTTCTCTAAAGTGACCTGTTTACTTTTTGTAAATGGCATATACATACCTCAGATATTTATATTACAGTACTGTCAAATTGCTATGAACAGTTAGAAGTAACACTGATGCGGAGTGTTCAATATGTTCTCTCTGCTGATTAAGGTTTAAACTAAGTTTAGACTAAGGCAGATACATTAATGCATGAAAAAGTTGAATATTTAAACCTGAATACATAAACTGATTACAGAAAAAAGTCTGTAAAAAGATAAAGAGACATCTCCTAACATCATTTATCACTGATCCCTTTGTCACATCCCAGTTTATGAAGTGCCAATGAACTGGTAACACTTTTTCACTGTGAAGTTCTCTGTCCACTAAACGTTTCTCTTGTCCTCTTATTTTCCAGAAAACGTTAGGAATACAGACTTTAGGGCTGAAGAGGGAAGTTTATTATCCTTTCTGTGAAGTTCCTTTCTGCTAGGAGTTATCAAGTCGCATACATGATGAATGTAACCCAGTTGTGCCTGGGTATCTGTCACCACTCCTCTCAGATTGCAGCCTCATATGATCTTAAAATAGCACTGAAAAGACATTAGTACATAGCATATACCTCTAGACCATATGCTAGGGATAAAGGAATCTAATTGGGGGTCTTTTTTTTTTTTTGCATGTATTATAATGTTTTAGCTTCAGTTCCTGCAAAATATTTTTTTGCTTTCAACAGAAACTACTAGAATATATTTGACTCCGCTTATGCAAACAGTGATTCTTGCTCTGCTTTTAGCTTGATTAATGCACTAACGGAAAAAGCTCAGAGTAAGATGTAACGTAAATCTTAAGGTAATTTTTGATTTGCCTTTTTTATAATTATTATTTATTATTATTTTAAAAGTTATTTTAATCACTGTATCCACCCTTTTGGAATGGGTTTGTCATCTGCTGAAATCAGATCTTCTCCGCTACTGTCATCAGTATAGTTTCCTTTGAATAAATACCAAAAAGATACAGATGATATGTATCTAATGCATGACTTATCTGGTGCTCTCACGGTGAGCTCCGGGCGCCCTGTTAGCCACTTTCCATGTGAACTAATGCTTTCAAAATGTACAGTCATAAGTGTCGGTGGAAAATTAACTCGCATTTGTTGAGGCGTACTGCATTTGAAGTACATCCTTGGGTGAGAATCATCAGTGCCACAAACCAGTACAATGCAATTTATGGCTGACAGCCTTTGCACAGCAGTGGGTTGCATTTGTATGTCCACTTAGAAATGTTTACTTACTCATCCAGGCAGGAAATGAAACACTTAGATGCAAGTTACGTGTCAAATCGCTCCTCGACAGCACAACTTGAATATCAGATTATGCTTTTCAGTTAATCCAGGAGACGAAAATCTGTCACAGAATGTTTTCTCAATTCTTTTCTCAGTTATAACTGTTATTTGAAGAAATGATCAAATATGAACAGGAAAATCATGAGCAGCGTCTGCTTAGAAAATAAGCAGGGACTATCTATCTGTGCCTCAGTGTAATCAAATGAGTTTATACATGGTTGGCTGTTTAGGCATTACTCTAGTAAACATGATTAAAACAGCGAAGAAAAATGCTTGTAGTCCTTGAATAACAAATGAAAGATCTATTTTCTTTCCTTGTTTTTGCATGTAATATGTATGAAGTACCCACATGAGTTTTTATGATTTATGTCCAGATTTACGTGCCCGGCTGGTACTCCGGAACGAGAGTGGGGCTGGATCGGTTTGGTGTACCTAATGTTACCGAGTGCCCAAGGAAGCAGTGGGGTACCAGTGGCTGTGAATCCTGCACTGCCGCTAACGCCTTTCCCTGCATCCTCCGCATCGGTTCCGGCGAGGGGCTGGGGAGGCGCTGCCTTGCCAACTGCCTTCTGCTTGTGGGGGCAGGATAGATGGGATAGTGCTGGGGTCCTCTCCAACTCTACACTCACTCACCTGAAGGCTTTAAAGCGCTGTTAGAATTTACACCGCAAATGGCCAAGAGAAAGGTAAGTATGAGTGTTTGTTGAACCGCTTTTATTTTTTCACTTACAACGCAAGCGTGCTGTTGGCTATAATTGCTGCAGGTGCTTTAGAATCGTTTGCTAGCCTTTCCCTCTTAGCAGCAGCACTGTATAAAGAGAAACGGGCTTCACCATTTGTGTACAAAGCCGGGCAGCAGTGCCTGCAAACCTTTGCACACTTCCTAAAAGATGGAAAAAATACAAAGTGTGGTGGTTTGGGGCTGCTTCTCAAAATACTTGTACTATTTTTTTTTTTTTCGTTTCCTTTTCTTGGCATTTTTGACTCTGTGTGTGCTAAGATGATGCTACTTCAAAGCGTACTTCGTCTTGTAACACAGATCTCTTCTTCGGTCCTGTTGTATCAGTGCCTTTATTTGTGCTGCATTTTAAATATGAGCCAGTTGCCCGAGCAGAAGCTACTTTGCATCCTAGATTTTAAATGTTTCTCAGATGTAAAGTTATTGATCAAACAGCCTTGGAAGCAGTAGCTGTGGCTGAAGCACGGCGTCTTAGGGAGGAAAATTAGTATTATTAGCACCTCTGGGGATCTCTGTCCTTATGTGCAGCAGTTTTGGAATCCTCCTTCAAACCCATCTGCTCCAAGCTAGCTGGCAAGTGAAAAAGCCAAGCATCTGCATGCCACTTGTTTGTGTACACATCAAAGCGTTTAAACGGTCAGAAGTTCCGTCTCTGGTGTATCCGAATTTATTATTTTGTTCTGCTTTTTGCTTCCTGATGGGTTTCAAGGCCAGGCTCTTAGCAGGGGAAGTTGGTCCAAAATATAATGAGGAACATTTTACGTTTTTTTGGGGTTGTTCCCATTACCTGGTGGGACGTTTTGGAGAGTTTTCTCTATGGGCAGGGAGCTTTCCTTATTCCATTTATCACTCAGCGCCACCCCCTTTGACATACTGTTTTGTCATAACCTGTGAAAGTTTGGGTGAAGGGAGTAGGAGGTTTTGGTGCAACAACCTAATCCCCAGCAGGAAATTTACTGACTTGCCAATTTATGATCATCTAATTGACTTAGAAAGAATCTGAATGTGTTTCTAAATATCCGCCTGAAATCAATGGTGACTGTCTTTATTTTCGGCCTCGGGCAGATTGAAATTGAGACAATAAATGAGAGTGTCTCATTCCAAAAGAATGAGAGTTGGCAGCTTTGCACAGGCTTTGCTTTTGGGGGAGGAGAAGGAACAACCAAGGGCTGAAGGTCCCTCTTCAGCGAGGGCTGGTGGGATTAAATAGGCGTCAAATCAGCCTCTGTTTGCTTTTTATCAAAAAAAAAGCTAAATTCTCCTCTGCCCAGGGTCCATAGGCGCTGTCTAGAAAATGAAGTACTGTTGAGAGCGCCCTGGGAAAGAGGAAAAAACCTCACTTTTTAATCTCTTTCACACTAAAACCCTTAGAGAATTTAGATGTCTGTAAAATGTTTTGAGATTCTCCACTTTCAGGCGTAATTAACTAAAAATACCTTTAACTAATGGTATTTAAGATCAGTCTGTTTTTATTAGAACTTTATGCTGCGTATAAAGGTGTGATCTGTCTAACGCAGTTTAACATACCTACACAAAGACTAGATTGCTAATAGCCCAGGAAACGAGCGGGCGAGGGCGTTTTTACTTTTATTGCCCTGTTGTATCTGGTAACGTGGATCCGACCCCACTCTACGAGCCTTTAATGCAATTATGCCGAACAATATTTAAAGCTGCGAACAGATGCAGGCCCCCCGACTCTCGGGCACGTTTCCCCATCTACATGATCTCTCCGGCCGCCTTTTGAAGTCCTCCTGGTACTGGAGGTGGAATTTGTTTGGTATGAACTGGAAATCTAAATAGCTCTGCAAACACAATGACAGATGGCAAAATCCCAGTTGGAACGTGTGACCAGCAAACTGGCTGCGATTTGTTTTCACTCCAGGGTAGACAGCAGACATACTGTGTCTGTGGAACAGCTGTGACAAGTATTTAATTCGAGAACTTTCTAAGAGCAGGGAGCATTTCCAGGGAGAGGGGGGGAGACGTTACCTGTGCGACTTCTCAAATAAGAAAGGAGATTTTTCCTGGAGACCGAGGGGAAAAGAAAAGCTCAAGAAGTTGAAAAAGAATGAAAGTCTATGCAATATTTATGCTCTCAATCCAGTGCGGTTTACTGCATCAGTTTGTGACGAGGAAGGGAGAACACAAGTGGAGTAACATCAAGTAAAGATGTTGGCTTTTCAATGCCAGCAAGATTGTTCATTTTCTGAATGTTGAACAATGCGTTTTCTTAAGGGAATTATTCTTTTTTGTTTTAAAAATACTTTTAATAAGGGACTGGAAGAATGATGTGCTCTTATGTGAGTCCAAGCTAGCAATGTTTGCAAAACTTTGAAGCGATTTCTTTATTATTATTACAGTTTTTACTCTTGGAACAAAACATAAATACATAAGAATACAATGAATGAGAGTGTTATCAGAATTAAAGGAATGATCCAGGTGCCTTTTCTGTTTAGGTACCAAACATAATTAATAACTGAAGTAATATATAAGCTTTTATAAGCAATGTGTACTGGATATTGTGCTTTTCTTTTTCCTCTTCTTTTTGGCTGGCATGTTATACTCAAAATAAGTAGTCTGCTCATATCCTGGGCCCTTTAAAGCCGATGGTAAATTTTGTTTGAAAACAGTATCAAGTTTAAACGACAAGACCTTGTGTCCAGCATGATCCTATATCTCCTACATCTGCTTCGTTTTTCCTACATCCTTCTATACTGCCAAATTTCCCCGTACAGTATCTTGGCTCTCAGTCCCTACTTTCCCCACCCAAGGCCTTAAAGAACAGCATATCGTCTTTCAGAGCACCATGACAAAAGTCCCAAATGTGCCATTTCGTATCAGTAATGTAAAAAAGGCTGGTAGCAGTCTTTGAGGAAAGTTTTCTTCTTTTTTTTTTTTAAAAAGCTAAGGAGTTTCAGAGTACTTAGATTGAGTTGAAAACTGAATTCCTAAAAGGGGACACTGAATGGGGACCCATAAAACTAACTCTTTTAAATGGAATGTGGCTTGGCTACTAAACTTGTTAGCACTAGCAGGCGAGTCTGAAATATATTGTATGTGTGTGTGCATATGTATGCAGATAGTTTGATAGATAGGTCTGTATATAGGAACATATTTAATCCTTGGTTTCTTATACTTTAATGACTGAGGTTTTGGTCTGTTTCCCAGTGCAGAAAAAACTAGTTCATCAACTCAAAGGATGTATATTCAGATTTCTAAACATTAGTAATCACAAAGTATGATCTAGATGCTTTTTTTTTCATCCTCTGATACATAATAGAAAAAAGACAACAGTTATATGGGAGTCCTAAGTAAAAAAAAGAACTGAGTTTATTGAAGTGAAGAAATTATCTCAAGCATATAGCAAAGTTTTGAATAGGGAGAAGTAAAACTAATCTCATGGAGTATGAAAAATTAGTAGGCAGCGCAAGGCTATCTTCATTTTAACCAGATTGTTGATTACAATCTCCGTTGTTCTTCAAGATATATAAAAAAGCGTTAGTGTAAGTCTTTTTAATTATAGATAAATTGTACCATTACTTCCTTTCCGTGTTTTTTTTTTTATGCTAGTCTCATTTTATAAGCTGTTTTTATATTAGGAAAACATTTTTTTTAACCGTGATAAGAATAGTCTCTAGAAGATGGTTTTAAGAAAGGCGAGTCATGCTCTTGACACATTTATTCTGCTAATTGGTTCACTGTATAATTTCTCCAGGAGACATGGCCAGGTCAAACCTGATGGTGGGAAAGAGTCCTGGTTTACAAAGGATGTTCTCTTCTTATGCATTCAAAAACAGAGGGGTGGTCTTTTCAGAGAGAGCACTGAACTGGGAGCTCCTATTCAACTTTACGCCCACAGTATCTGGCAGACTCGTTTTCAGAGCCACTGTTTCCTAGGAATTCCCCGTCCTATAACTATGGACTGCATTCTTCGTTCCTAGAAGTACACCCTAAATTTCATTGTGCTGAAATGAATGTTGTTTGCTTATGCCAAGTAAGTCATTTGACGCTGTATCAATGACCTACTTGTTCATTTAGTATGTTAAGGACATTAAACTATCTAATTATTAATGAACCTGTTGAAGTTTATGTTCACTGAACTTTTCATAATATCCTTCAGGGAATGTGTCCCATAACACGAGAAATTTGCCGTCCCTCCTGCTAAGAGCCAGCCTGGGGAGGGACTTTCTCATGACAGAGATATATTAACCTCCACTTAGGGCAGAAACACATAGAAATAACCTTTCTATCCCATGTACTGCTTCTCGGCTGTGTTTACAAAGCAATGTGAGCATCATTACTTCTATTATTATAGATGCATAAAATGAGTAATAGAGAGGTGAACAACACGTCCAAGATGAAAGATCTTATAAGTGGTGAGGTCAAAACACCACATTTTTACTTCCTAATCTGATTATTTGCCCTGAGACAAGCTGCTTGCATTAAAACAACAGCAAAAAAAAAAAAAATAACAGTACAACAGAGAGATGACAGCTTATAATAGGAGGAGCCTAATAAGACACACAAGTAGAGCAAAGCAGGGATGGCTGATCTTACTAAAGAGCTAGAAATACAGAACTCTTCTGCCCCAGCTTCACCTGCAATGTTCCATTATTAGAAACAAATACAGAAGTTCACTAGCACAGCTTCCATGTGGTGCTTCACGTTGGAGCAAAGCATGGAGTAGCCCCCTGCCCCATGTAGTGAATTTAAAATTCAGTAGTCTGAGAAGAATCTGCACTAAAGAAGTTAGAAGTGACAGCAGGGGAACACCAAACCGTCACGCCAATTTGCTTAGAAGACCAAACAATAGAGTAGTGTAAATTGATTTCGCATTCAGAACTACTTAAAAATAAATAAATAAATATATAAATGCGTGCCTAGAGAAATAAAATAGATTTGTGCCTCGTTGTGTGGTTTTACAGAGGTGCAGAGACAAAGCCACAAAGCCGTGTTAGGAACAGATGTACTGCATGTTTTATAAGCCTTGAAGGACTTTTCAGTTGTGCCTGGTGGGCTTGCATCTGCACCTGCTTCTGTACCTAGTGATTTCTGGAGAACGGTGTCATGGATTTCAAACAGCCGCTTAGAGGTCCCATCTTGTTGATGAATATCCTTGTGAAGACACCTGCACAGCATGCAGAAGAACAATAGTGATGTGTGAACGTGTGTTGGGGGCGGCCTAAATTTAGCTTTTCAAAGTGCTATTTGAGGCGGACAAAAATGCTTTATTTCACGGGGGGAAAATGTAACATTGGAGACGATGTAACATCAGAATGAACTCCAAGCAGCTGCATTGTTTGAAATGGAAAAACCTAAATCCACAAAACTTCGGCATGTGATGGGAAGACTGGCAGCATCTGGTCGTCAAGCCAGGAGCTTGGGAACAGGAACGGGCCAATAAGTCCCGTCTTGCCCTCCAACTTTGGCATCCCTAGAGATCTCTGCCCTTACAGTGCCTCACAAAGAAGCAACCCCTCAGTTCAATGATTTCAGTGGAAAATATATTTGGGGAAGACGGGGAGCAGCTTGCCCTCCCGAGCGCTTTCCGTCCCATTGCAGTGCCTGGTCCGTATGTAGATAGGAGCTTCTAATGAGCACTAACGCTCATCTCAGACTGTGGCGATATATTTCACAATCTAAGCAAAGTCAGCCTTGGTGATGCTTTCCTTGCCACTCAGGCATGCAAAGCAATTAATTAGTTACTTAGCTATTGCAGAGTTACTGACAGACTTGAGTAACAATGTCAAAAGCAGAGAGCTTGATGAAAACCTGGCAAGAAGACACGTAAGTTCATGGTAGATACAGACCTGGGAGTAATGGATGCAGTAGAGTGTGTGTGCAATGCACATTTCTTTCTCCTTGGCAGCGTAATTGTTTTGCACATTTCTCGTGGAAATCAAACCAATCTATAGCTGCGCTGCTAGATGGATATCCCGAAGTTGCCACTCCTTTGGTATCTGAGCTCTCCCAGTGAGTTGCAAATTGTTCTAGATAAATGGTTGCATTTATTTTCTTCTCATACTGTGTCCAACCACCTGCTTTTTTGTGTTGCTGTAGGAGCTTGTACAGTACTCCACACTTCATAGATTTTTGAACTGGAGCCCATAAACATGGCAGAACAAATTTGGAGCTAATTTTACAGTGGCACGAGTTGCCAGATAGGACCATTAATTAAAGAAATCTTTACTCTGTCACCTACAATAATACTGATTAAAGGTTTTTCCTTCTAGATCTTTCAGATACATACCATGTATGAAGTTGCATGGTATAAAATAGAGCTAAGAAAAAGACTTGAGTTTTTTCTAAGGGGAGAGAAGGTATGTTTTTCACCTTTTTAAAAATGCTCTGAGCTAAGATCCATATTCAAACTTGGCGACTTTAATGATTGCAGTGAAGCGGGAGCCACAGCAATGCACATGTTGGTATTTGTCCCAAAGACTCAAACTGCTCATTCCCTGTTTTCTCACAATGTTGTTTTCCAGGTGAAATGAAATTTGGAACGTTACGACATTAGTAACATATATTAAGTGAAGTAAAGGCTGTTGGGCTATAAATCAGTAGGTAATATGGCATGTACATACGTTATTTTTATATTAACTAATAGTAAGGCTTTTCTTTATGATTTATGTACTAGGGAGTTTATTATTTCTTTAAAGATGAAAACCGGGGTGGTTTCAAGTGAGGATTTGATCCTGCTGCTCTAAACCAATTGTAATTATCAGTTTCAGTGTAGGATTATGTCAATAGCATTGTAGGACTAAACCTTAGAAAACCAGGTTTGTAATATTCGTTGCCTGCCTCTAAGCTGACCGTTAGCCATAGCTACAAGCGATTCGTAGATGTTTTCTTGCATTTGTTGTAGCAGAAAGGAGACTTCCCTCGCTGTCCGGGCTCTGGGGTGAGCTTTTCTTGAGCAATGTTTGACTTCATGCTTCTCATTGCCATTTCTCTCTATTTATTTGCAATGAGAAGGGCCTCCTTAAAGTCTGCTGAAGAGGCAGCCACGCGGCTTCCCTGTGAGCCATACACCATTTTGCAGCCAGGGAAGGCAGCAAGCAGCCGCCTGCAGGAACAGCTACGAAGAGGTTCGTGAGAGGTGTGTTACTCCAGCAAAGGGCCGCTGCAAAAATAAAGACTTTTTGCAGAGGCCAGAAGGTCAATGTAAAGACTGACTTGAGAGAATACAGAATCTCAACCAAACCAAAATGAACAGTGTCATCAGAGAAAAGGAAATTGGAATTTTTTGGTAAGGGTTGCAGTTTCAGTCGGACCAGGCTTCTCTAGCAATGTGAAACAGAAAGGAGATTTTATTATATTTCAAACATAATTTCTATTAACACTACTAAAATTGGTTTAAAATCTTATATATTACACTTTCACAATTGTTCTTACTCCCTTTCTGAATAGACTTTTTCATCCAATTACTACTGCAAGACAGTCTGCTCGTCTCTATCCAGAATAAATAATCATCATTTAGAAGAGTAAGAAAGTTCAAATATAAACATGAGATAGGTTTCAAAAGGTTGCATATGTGTTTATTTTAAGCAGTTGGGAACTTAGGACTTGACAGTCATTTAATTATTTTTTAATGTTTGATGTCTTTACTCTGTACTTTCTTCCAGTAAACCTCATTAAGATTTTTGTTTGTTTGTTTCAGTTCATAAGCTTCATGTATACAAAGTCTATTAATGTCTATTATGTCTATTAATATGCCTATTAGATGCCGAATGCTGCCTAATATCGGAAAGAGATTATTAAGTGAGATAAAGTGGGTGGGCAAATGCCCACGTATCTCATAGGCTTTTGAGACTAAGTAATAGGGGTGACAGTGCATGTTGGAGCATGAGTCTGGTGTGGCTCCTGTGCTAACTGGAACGGGTGGCATCGCATTTGCTGAATTGAATTGATGCAGAATGCTAAAAATACCCTCCTCTTTGTTGTACTCAATAATTATATTCCCTATCTGGCATCTATACCAGACTCAGCCTATGTATTTAGATCAACAATGAGGGCAATGAAAGATCCAGTTTATATCTATAGTTAATTATATTTAATTCATTGGTGTGAGGATCTCAGCTCACAGTTGAAGTTTATGGGTCACTTTTCACAGCATTGCCCATCGCTGTGTTGCCCTGACCTCACTGACATTTTCTTTCCCATCACCATCTCCCGCTGCATTCACGGAAACATTTCTTTCCGTTCCGGCTTTCCCCCTTTACACAGCCCAGGGAAGTGCTGGGTAATGGCACCTGCACTGAACTGCAATTATAGCCATGTTCATTCAGAGCACACACAAGATAATTAGCCGTGCTACGGAGCAGGACTGACTCTCTTATGCCCCTCTAACATAGACGGAGTTCCTCTGGTAGCTAAGCACGTCCAGACTACCTTGGGAGCACACACAGCGCTAGATTTTACTGAAGGAGCATAAACTCGTTGCCCTGCTTTGCAGGATGCTTCTCACTTTCACGAAGTTCAGCCAAACTCCTCCTCATCTTCTGACAGCTCTAGTGCTTCCAAAGCAAATCACTTCTTATCTCCTTCCGTTCGTCTAATTCTACTTTTCTCCTTCTACTGACACACTCATTTTGGCAGAGGAGCAGACTCTGCCAGTTTGCCATCTGGTACTCTCTTCTTGTACAACATCACTTCACTGAAGAGACTTTCCATCGCACTTCAGAAACTTGTTTTATCTTTACCCATCTCTTACAGTATTTGTCCACTCATCTCTTAATTACCTTTTACTGTACTCTCTCTCTCTCTCTCTCTCGGACACTAAGCTATAGTATTTTATGAAAGTGCTGAACATACTATATTTATTTTGCTGTACTATGCTTTGGTGAAAATCTATGACGGTTTTTCTAAAAACAAAAATCATTTAAATTCACTAAAAATGTATATTCTGCTTGTCCTTGTAATATGTAAAGTTTCCTACAGCATAGCAGTCACAATTGGATGCATGCTCCAATTGCAGCTCTGTGCTGTAGAAAATTGTATGTTTTTATGTACAGTGACTAAATGCAAATACTTACACATTTATCATTACTTATTTTACTCCAAAGCTTTTTAAAAAAGTATTCTAATCAACAAGGCAGTCCTAATTTCATGTCTGTTGTTTCAGCAGCCATGGGATAAAGCTCTGCCAGTAAATATTTACTATCAAGTTACTTTTAGAAATGTATTTTTAGTCTGAGTTTTTCTTACTCCTTAATGAGCACTTAAATAAAAGAAGCATACAGCATTAACTTCTGCTCTATTACCCTTCTGCAACGAATTAAAAAGGAAAGTATAAAACAGAACAGAAATGTCCCTATTATATAGAATTTGCTGGCCCATTACGTATAAATTGCTTAAGTCTTTTGAGACTGTTACAGGTCTCACAGCCATGACTTCGGTACCTACATAGCTTTGAAAATACATTATTCCGTGGTAGGTTTTATTCACTAGGTAATATGCGTTAACATTTTCTACAAAATGACTTGTCTAAACTATTTTTATAAGAGGTTATATTCTGCTACCAGAAGTCATATTATCATGAAAACCAAGAAATCTGGAGACATATTTTACATCCTTAACTGCTGATCGCTTACTTTCTGCTCTGTATGGCTGTGCAGCTTCAGTGTCCCATAATGGTGATGAATTTAAAGGAGAGATTATTATCATATATCCATCCACATGAATTCACAGGATTCCTAGTGTGAATGAAGAAAGAAAATAGTCAAGCCAAATTCTCCTTGTGTTCTAAGTCTCGAAGATAAAACAAATGCTGCTGAACATAAGGTTTTAAGGCCAAATCCAAAAAAGGATTTAGCAGGGAGGCAGACTTCAATCCCTAAATCCAAAACTGCGCTACCAAAATATCATCAGCTCAACTGTGGAAGTAATGAAAGTGTACTGGCCGTCCCCCCTTTACTCAGAAATTTCACTGTTTTTCAGCTTTCCTGTATGCCCAGCTGCCTCAGCCCGACTGTGAGATGTCTGGCTCTCGCTGGAAGCCAGAAAGGAAGAGGAACGGCACGTAGATCCTCAGAGCACATCCTCCCACACGCTGGCAGGCCTCGGTCCCCGCAGAATTCGATTGCCGTAACTCTCTTCTGTTCAAATGTTACTGATGGAAAAGGTGGTTGTGGTGCTGCCTTCTCTGTACCCTATAGCCAGGCTTTTAGAGAAATTCAGCCAAGAAGCCTGTAACCCAGCCCCTTCTTATCTTCATGGAGGTCACCACTGTGTTGCCCATCTTCAGGATGAGTGGTCAGAGCAATAGGCTGTAGACCAGACTGGGTGGATTGATCGTCTAAAGCTTTTGTTGGAGTTTTACCACTGTGTGGGAATTAATACAAGATGTATTGCACCAGAGATTTAAAAAATGATAATAATGAAAAAGAATGTGACTGTGGCTTAACCTTTACCACGTGTGGGCACAACAGGCAAGTCCTGCAGACTGGACTTCAAACTTTAAGTCTAAGAACTTTGTGATGTTCAGTGTTTGGTGTTAAATGCATCAAGTCTCGGCAGCAAGGTTAGACTCCAGGACTTGCTGTTGAAGACATGATGTTGCAGAGTCAGTTTTCTTGTAACCTTTCTCCATTCGGTCCCACGAATCCTCTTTTTTTTTTTTTTTTTTTTTTTTTTTGTCGCATGGCAGTGCAATAGACAAGGAAAAGCAGAGAAGGTCTTCTCACTACCAGGTCAGTAGTACAGTGATTTGGGTACTCCATCATGAAGGGGGCTTTGAGCTCCCTCCAACTTTGAAGGAGATCAACACCTACATCATATGCAGAGGATCTGATGACTTGGTTATTATTTAAAAAGTGTTGATTCCTGCTGCCTCCCTGAACGGTGTGCCCAGAAGTTGTGTCCTCGCTATCATCTTGTAGGTCTCTCACAATCTGCAGGATTTTAAAAAAACCCTTGGCTCTTCCTGAAGACAGCGCTGTGCATCTCCCCGCTTCAGTTGTTACCTGTCAGATGCTGAAATCACTGCAACTGCTTCTTGTCTGAAGTGTCAAGAAGTCAACTGTCAACTCACCAAGGAAGAGCGAGTCTCAGTATGGTCCTATCTGTAAAACTGCGGTGTCCATAGGACATCTCCCAGGCTGAGATGTTTGGACAGAATTGTGGAGTGGGAGATGCAGTACATGTTGGAAAGCAAAGTTTATCCCCATTAACGCTGGGTGTCCTTACCGTTACTGGGGGAGGGGAGCGCTACTGTGTGAGAAATATCTGATTAATTGTCAAAGACGGTTCTGTACTTGGAAAGAACCCATTGCCAGGCTGTACATTTAAAAGAAATTCAGGCTAGAGATTTTTTGATTCTTTGCGTATTCTCTTTAGTTTCTTAGAAAATTCAATAGGGATTTTCTTTAAAATGCTCTTGCAGTGGTAGTGATTGATTTCCTGTCAAATTTATGGATTGTGCAGTGGCAGTAGGAAGAGATTTCTCCCAAAGGATGACACATTTGTTATCGGAAGCTCGGGGTTTGCTGGACTTCTGTTTAAAGAAAGAACAGAAATTGGGATAGCTGCTGAGTAACTTCCAAGTGGCAACGTGCTGACCTTTCGGCATCTGTATGCTGCAGTTTTTCTCTTTGAGGATCAGATTATGCCTCTATTACTCACTGGATGGCAGTTCTTCATTTCCGTGGCGTAACTTACAAGACAAGGTAATAGTAAGATGTCAGAGTCTGGAACATAAATGCTTATTTTTAGTAGATCCCCATCATACACCCCTAGTTATAGACACGTTTGCCCCTCCTTCTGCATTTGCAGAGGCTGCTGTTGCTTTCATTGCATCTGAAGAACTGCGGTTTGTAGTCCGTGATTTAGGTATTGAGTACTCTGGAAAACCATCTTCCTATTTTTTATGTTGTCACCTTTAGGAAGCCACGTAGCTGTGAGTCAAGGTGCTGTACTCAGGAGCTACTTGGCCTTGGCTCTCTGATGAACTTTTCTGTGCTTTGTAGCAAAAGTTATTTGAACCACGCGTTAGCAGTAATCCCGATTTTGGAGGCTCTATTTCTTAATTATGAGAACACAGCACAGTAACCTTTGATGAATTTGTACTAACTAAAAGCTGAGGCACAAGAAGAGTTTTATTTTGTTTACGTCCCATTAGGAGGAACCTTCATAAGGAATTCCACAACAAATATTAGCCTAAAATTGAATGGTTTAAGTGATGGGTTTATGTAACAGAATAAAAACTTTAATGAGCTCAAACCAGCTTCAGTTCAAGATTGCGCCTTTTTAATTTTTTTAAACTTTTAAAACTGTCCCTTGATGTACAACCAAATATAAACCACTGAGGCCACGTTGCTGTGCTTAGTACCTGATCCTGCCTTCTGAAATAGCTTTTGTTACCTTGGGTTTGTGTGCAAGGCCTTGACAGTCCTTTCCAGCAGATCCAGCTGCAGGACATTAAAATACAGTATAGTGAAAATGGTGGGGATGCTTAATCCAAGAAGAGATAAACCAGACAAACCCAAACCAAATGAAAATGGAGTTAGGTATTTTTCACTGCACTGTAAAATGGTTTTGCACCGAGTAAGTGATTTGCATTTTGTCAGCCAGGCAGGCTTTTTCATGAGCCTGTAACATTTCTGTCCATGAGAGACAGTGTTTTATAACTGCAAGGCTGGATTCCTGCAAGGCTTTGGGACCTCATCCTGCGGTAAATGAGACAGAGTCCATTGACTTCAGCTGGAACAGGATCAAGCCCTTTAAACATGCAACGAAACGGGTTTCTAAAGCCTATGAACTTGAGCCCGGTATTTATCAAGTCTGTGTTATATTATATGTTGAAATCAGGCAACAATTGTATTTTCACATGGCTTTGGCAGGCAACCAGCAGAGACTTGGGGACTTCAACTGACTTTCTCATGGAGTGAAACTGGAGGAAATATTTTTACAACACCCTGTAGGGAGAAACTTGGTAGTTTTCTCCCCCATTATCTGCCAGCGGCTTCGGAAGGCGGCGGGGTTCTTTGCTGTGGTGCTCGGCTCTACAGAGGCTCTGCTCTCCATTTATTTGTAGTTAATATTTTAACCAGTATTTATGGGTGGAAAGACCCTTCAGTTCTTCAACAGTGGGATTATAATAAATCTGTCAGGCTGAGCCACTGCTCCTCCATCAGCTTCTGTACTCTGGTGGTGAAATATCCCAGTACATGTGTTAAGAGGTTTTATTGGTAGGGTCATGCGATAGCTTTCTTTGTGCTAGTGAAATGAACTGTAGAGTCTCATTTAACTTAAATACAAATTTTCTGAGGCTGCTCTTGGACAAATTTAGGCTGGGGATCCAAAATGCTAAAAGAGGAGTGAGAAAACTGATATTTTTCCCCAATATTTACTTGATGTTAAAGGTGGCATTAAAATGTTGAGACTTAGAAGATGAATCTAGTAGACTGTAGTAATATATAATCCATCCCCACAAGACAATCTCTGTATTCACAGGATTGTCAGTCATACGCAAGTCATCCATTAAGATTGCTGTAGTCAAGTTAATATAAGTATTTCTTTTCATTTCAAACTGTACATCTCGGCTTTCTCTCCCTTTGCTTTGGCCAAACACTGAGACATTTACTTAGCATCTGGAAGATAATACTTCCCAATAGGGTTTATCATTAAACCCCTTTCTTGTTTGTTTGGATGTTATCTTCTGCGTGATTGATAAAGCATTCAAAGTCTATGCAGAATATATATTGAAATAACATGCATTTTAATATCTCAGCAGCCAGTTCAGCGCTGGCCTCTGTGTAGACGTTTGCAAGCTTTGAGGTGCCGTCTGTGCAGAGTCTGAGAGAGGCCTGAGCCAGCTTCTGGGACAAACGATGACATTCCTTAAGTTTTTTGAACTTACATTGTTTTGTGTCGTTGCCTCCGAGTTTTGCAAGAGCAGAGAAGCAGCAGAGGAAGGGAAAGTGTGGGAACACGAGCAACAATGGTTGGCTGGGTACTTCCAAAATGCCTGTAGGCAAATTCTGTTAATTAAAAGAAATAGGAATCTCTGTGGGTCTCTGCTTCCATGGGAGTTTCAGTGCGTGGGGGGTAGGCGGTTTAGTGCAGCCCGCGTGGATGTTGTGCTGTTTGCAGGACTGCTTTGAGGTTGGCCACAGGCCAGGATGCCTTTGGTTTCCCCATGCCAGCTTGCAGCCGCGGCACGGCCTCAGCTGCGGGCCCGGGTTGTGTCCTGCCTTCCCGCTTCTCTGTGCAGGTTGGAGGGAGTGAGGGGCTGCGTCCCATGCGGGGCTGTGTCCCGTGTGGGGCTGTGTCCCATGCAGGACTGTGTCCCATGGAGGGCTGTGTCCCACACAGGTGTTCTGCCCCACCACGTTTTCTGCAGCCCTCCCAAAGATTTTCAGCTGTGACACCGGTTTCTCGAGGCTCCCCGAGAGCAGAAAACCCTCTACTGTGTCTGTCTTCCTACTAGCAACAGGCTTATCTCAGGTGGCTTTTAATCATGAGATGAGGATCTTCGGCGGACCTGGACCGGGGCAGCGGTGGGGCGTAGGTGCGTGTGGGCTGCCCTATGATCAGGGCAGTCACTGCCGTGGCTCTGGGAACTGACAGCTCATTTGTCCTCTCTTGGAAACTCACCTGCAATCAAGCCGCTGGGGTGGGAGGTATTCTGCCCTCTCTGCCCCCCTCCTGCAGCTCCTCCAGGCGCCAGAAGCTCCAGAGAAGGTATTTTTATAGACTACATTGTCAACGTACTCCTAAAATTTGGCTATCCCTTTCCTGCCATATGTCCCTGGCAACTTCCTTCAGCTGAAGCAAGCCCCCCTGACAGCCAGCACAGAAGCTGTCAATCACGTCCACATCCATCCCGTCACTTGACAGGCCCTGGGGACCACCTGCTTGTAGGCATGACTTCTTTCCCTCATCCCCCCACTCGGTACGTCTGCCTTTTTCCACCTCAAAGCTGTCCCTGATCAAACACCTGCTATTTCCTGGATCCCTAACTACTGCCACATTTCCATACTCTTTCCTCCATCACCTTCACCTAGAATGAAAATTAAAATACGAGCACCGCCTACCAATGGTAATAGTGGACATAAAGTCCACTGCTCAAGTGATGTGTAGTTGTTATTGCTTTTACTGACATGCGTTTCTCATGTCTCTTACTTGTTCCGAAGGCACTTTACAGCTCATATCTGAAATTAGATTTTAAATTTTGTGGTGTCCTGTGGGTTTGTGAGCTCCCATAGTTTGTAGCAGGATCTGGCTGTTCCTCATAGTCGTTAAGAGTTATTATAAAGAGCTGTATAACTTTAGATGTAAAAAAAACATGAAAATGATAAACGTTACTGCAAGTTACTGTTATTACTATTGATATTTTAATTAATACTGAATTTATTGTTTATGTTTGGCTTCTCTGTATTTCAGTGCCTGGGTCACTGGTTTCACTGAGATCAAAGAAGAGCTGCCTTTGTCTCTGAAGAGAGAAACGGTTCATTTCAGGGGTGGTGTCAGAGATGAAGATTCACTTAGGTGGCAAGAGCTACTCCAACAACTTTATTTTTGTGTTGTGTTAAAAAGTAAACACAAGTCAAAAATTGCCAAACGTCAAGCAGATTTCCTGCAATGCAGTGATAAATTACCTACTGTTGAGAAAGTGTAATGTGAAATCACGCTGAAATTATTGCTCTGTTGTGTTTGAGTGCTGTCACTAGGGTCACAATGAAAGCAGTGTATGGAGATACGTCCACACATAGGATCAGGGCTGTGGTGTCCTGCTGCAAAGACATTGGGGATCTTCCATGTACATTCAACATTCACCTGGCAGAGGTCACCAGAGCTTGGTGGGCAGCTCCTACAGCACCACATAGGTGGCAGCCTCCTTCTTCTGCCCTCCTCTGTGCTCAAGAGACCACCAAAGACTTGTCCCTGCCATGTCATCTTCTCCAGTTGGTGTGAAAACTGTCTTTTTTTCCCCTTGATGAGTCGATTCTGCTTGAGGACAAGAACTGATAGAAAATGGTTCTGTTTTTGCTGTGTTAGTTTCCTGCCAGTTTAGGGAACTTAACTGACTCGTGGAGGGGGTCAGATAAATGTTAGGGCTACTGGAGGGAAGCAGTGGGGACACACAGCTGGAGTAAGAGGAGGGGAGCAGGACTGTCCCTTTCTGGTGGACCTGCTCATAGATCAGATAAGACATCTAGAAACCCTCTTTCGAAGCAAGAAAATATTAGTCTTTTGTGTTAGTACCGAAAGATCCAAAATTCATTCTGAATCTAGTCCATAGAGCACCATCTCGCTTAATCTTCATATGGGTAAGTACCTCACTCTGATTATCAGAACAAAATTTGGATTACAAGTGTTGTGTAGGGAAAACGGGGAATTTGCACGAGAGAAATCTCTAGCATCCATGAATACCTCACAAAGATTGAAAACACCTTTATTGAGATGTCTTTATTTACTAGCAGTCTTTATTCACCAGTAATCTTAATTTACTGGCAAGTTTCATCTGTCAATAGATATCTTCTTGTATATTTGCCTTTTCAGGTTATCAGTAATTCTTATTCTGTCCGTTCTGTCTATTCATTAATTTGCCTTTTCCACTTCCATTCAGACATGGTCTTGTGGTTTCTTTTTCTGGCACTTTGTTCTGCTGCAGCTGTTGGGTTTTTTACTTTCTTTTGTGGGTAACTTAAATCTTTCTGGGAAGAAGTGCAAATTATTGAGGATACTTCAACGTGACTTTAAAGTCTGATTGGGAAATACTATTTTGATTTACTGTTAAGCAGAAAAATGTCTGCTGCAATTTTGGAGGTCTTAAATCTTTAGTTTCTAATTATGATTGCTTTTTTTTTGTGCTATAATATATATTCCTTGGCATTGTTTAAAATTGTTTTCCTGATAAGAGGTCAGATGAAACTGAAACGATGTTATCAGAAGCAGCTACAGTAAAACTGAGTACAAATTTGCACCTTTTTGAGGAATATTAACTCGATTAATTCTTGAAAACAAAAAAATGCAGACGAAAATGTAACATTGATTAAATGGGTTTAAGGTGAAAATTAAAAGACTATAAGAATTATAACCGAAATTAAAGGGCATGAGCGTTAATGGTTACTTAGAAAAAAAGGTGTCTCCTTTCTTCTTCCCAATCATATTTTTCATCATTTTATACTATAACAATAAAACTTCTCTAGCACATTTTGTTCAAGTTTTTAAAGGTCACCACATTTACACTTTAAGTAATTCAAGCTGCAGAGAATGACGTACCCTAGCCAAATATTTTTACCAGTGTAAAAAGGCATACAAACTCTACTCTTTTCTCTCTTATTTTAATGATAGAATTTTTTTTTTTAATGGTGCAAGGTAGGTAAACCTCAGCAGTTCCCCAAAGTGCGGTTGTTTTCTTCTCCTAAATCACTCTGAGCAAGGTATGACTACAGCCCTGGGTTGGTTGCTGCGGTATTTCCCCGACGTTGTGGTTTTCCCATGTGATGTGCTGCCATTTCTCTCCCCTTTGGCATGGTGAACCCATGCTCCTATACCCTGCATGTTCATAAGAAGGTCCTAAATGATCCTGCCTTATCTCCTTAGCCTGGGGGCGCGCGGCTGCCTGGCTCCTTAGGACAGCTTTCAGGAGCTGCCGGAGTCGCTCTGGGCCGTGGCAAGATTAGGCATGGTTTGTCATGAGGTCTCTCTGGTGCTACGATTCATCCCTCTGAGAAGCGGGGAAAGATGGCTCCGCGTGACTTCCGATGCCAAATTTAAAAATTTCAACAGTAAGCACACCGCTATGCTGAAATGTATTAAAAATGGCCTTATTGTAATGCACTCGAGCTGCTTTTGTGTCATGTAGTCCTTGCATATTACCAGTGAATCCCTTGCCCCAGTAAAGTTAGTGCTTTGCCATTTGCTTTGGGAGGGCCACAGTTTTGCCCTGGTTTTGCTCTTTTTTTTTTACCTTTCATGACCTACTTTTCCCTCTGTAGACCCAGTACGTATGAAGGAGAGCAGAGTTAGAATTCAGTTCTGACTCAGGCAGCCAGAAGAAAAAATTAGCTGTAAAATCTGGCTGCCAAATCTTTGTTGTTTAGTAATGCGTGACTTGGAAAGAATCCAGACCTGGAGTAAGTTTGCACGGCTCGTATTAAAAAAAAAAAGAAAACAAAACCAACCCCAACCACCAGCCTTCTACTTCTTTACTTATAGTGTGATGTGATTTCAACTGGAAATTACCAAGATGCCATAAATATAAGAACTTACAGCACAAACTTTTCAGAGCCACTTTTCAGAAGAGAGCTGCTCTTAAGGGAAACTTGATATTATAGCAGCAGAAACCGGTTTAGATTTATATTTAGTGGCTTGCATACTTACTCAGTGATTAGACTCTTTTCCATTTTCTGGCATGGGTGAAATGGTATGTTAAGACAGGATATAATCCTTTCACACTCTGCAGGCAATGTCACAGTATGATGTTGGCACCGCGTTAGGCTTCCTTAACCCTAGAACGTGTTGCGTATTCACTCTTGGCAGTATTTTAGAGGCTACAGGCAGTAACCCAGAAGTAATCTTATTACCTATAACCAACTGTATCTACATGGAATGGGGTGCTGACTACTGAGCGAAACGCAGTTACAGTCATTTGAGATTCAATTAAAAACTGTTGGTTCAGTCATTTTCATGAGTCTGAAGCAGATTTCTTCAGCCTCCTCTTGGAACTGACAGTTTCATTGAGAATTTTCTGAAATAACAAACATAAACTGCTGGTGCTCCTTCAACACACGAATTGCGTTTTAAATGCATTTTGCAACATGTTTTGTAGACAAATGTGAACAATACTCTTATTTATCTGTATAGTGTTTGCTGTTTGGAATTCGTATTTCTACCAACTTGGTCAAAAGGCTTTTATTTTGGAGAAAATATACTGCTTACACACCTATTTCTTTACTACGAGGTATTTCTGAAGTTTATATCCCTTCCCTCTTGCACAGCACAGTTCATCCAGGACTGCTCCAGACGTGCACGCTAATAACTTGGAGAGGGAGCCAGGAATCAAACCCTGTTGCAGAAAAATAGCCTTCTCCTGCTAAAAAAACCAACAACAAACCCCTGGAAAACTGGAGCACTTTATTAGCAATAGCCACTGGAGCAAAATAGATAAATTTTTGACACAAGAGGTGGAGTTCATTCTCTGGCACCGTTCCATTCAAAAATCTTTATTTATAAGGTAGAAAAATAACTGAGAAGCCAGCTGTAAATACTGTGGCTGGTGGACCTTGGCACTATTGAGTAATATTATACAGCTACTGTGCAAGTCTGATTGTAAGAGGCAAACTGTATATATAGGTATATATGCATAAAAAATGTATATAAGGGTTATAAGGGCATATAATAGCGGTAAGCAGTGTGGAACTGCTGAACGCTGAAGACCGGCTTGTTACCAGTGGGAGGAATGATGGAGAGAGTCCTTTTACACCCTTAACTCTGCGGATTAATTGTTTATCGTAAATCTCCACTGGCACTAACTGGGTGTCTATCTGGCTGGTGCGTGTTTTGTAACAAGTTCTGTGGGAGGCAATGTCAAACATCTTATCGCCAGTATTTCAGAGTACTTTGGTGCAGTCATCACTTCTAACAATTTAATCAAAGTCATGTTGGAAGTATTTTTGCTGCCCGAAACTATTCAAATCCATTCTTTACTGTTCTTTTCAATGAATCAGTAAGTGAAGGGAACTGGTCAAACTTTTACGTACATCATGAGTCACCAAGATTTTTAGATACTTGCCAGCGTATTTTGCAAGATTTCTGCTGTTCTGATTAACCACAGAAAACCAAAGTGTTACTGCTTGAACCATAGGGGAGAATCTCAATGACATATCTGTTAAAGAATGGTAGAAAAAAGACAAAAGACATTTCTAGACTTTCGGCTCCTTTTCGGCTTTTCCGCTGATGTCAGTACCAGCAGCGAAAACTCTAAATCACGTTACAGGCTTTTGTGTGATCCTTAACCACATCCATGAGACCAGCGGGCTGTTTGCATCAATTAATAACCATAGTTCAGATTAATTACAGGGGATAATTTCATTTGGAATGATGATTTATTTGTTTATGAAAAACACAGTCTTTTAAATACTTGTGAGTTTTAAAGGTTTGGGTGTTTTTTTTTTTTTCCCCCAGTATATTGTGGGTCCTATAGGCTAAATGGTTTTAATATTCTGATAGGCAAGTTTCACGTGGGATAGTAACATAAACTTGCTATTTCCTCAATGAGATGCTAGGAGGGAGATTTTGTTCTTTATTTAGGCACCTGATAGGCACCCTGTCTGCATAGTGATAGTACCCGTGGGTAACTGTGAGATCCACCCTGTCTGCATTGTGTTTTCTGGGTTTAGTTATTGGTGTGAGAAGGGCCCTTGAGTTACAGGTGGGGGACCAGGTCCTGACTCTGCTCGTAGGCGGTGCGTACATATAATCAATATGTAAGGTTAAAAACTAACAGCACAGAAGCTTGGAAGATTAATTGGTGAAATGGTTTACCCCGCTGTTTTGCATCGTTCTTATAAATAACTTCCTGTTCCTCCTGTGAATCACGAAGATCAACAAAAACTCATTCCCTTCAGAATCTGGGCGCAAAGGTATCGATTATTGCCATCAACGGATCTTTTTATAGACTTGTAACTATGGACCCAAATAAGATGCTGTTTAAGGCGCGCATATATTTTTATTGTCAGGAAGATGGCAGATCAGAAGTGCAGTAACCCTAAATTATAATGTTTGGGGATTGAATTTCTGGAGTTCGGTGCCCAAAGCAGTGCCAGGTGAATAGGATGTCTTTGTCCTACAAGTCTGTCCATCCGTGCCGATATTCAGCCATTTGATTCTACCTTCTTTTCTCAATGTACAGTTTTCTCTAGGCCAAATATATCCTTTGAGGTTAGGGCAGGTGCTGGAAGGTCTAGATAGAAACAGGAAAGTTTTATGAGATATATATATATATATACACAAACACACCCCTACCAGTGGCATAACTGCAGTGTCAACAGACAGAATGATGTACATCTTCATGAAATAGGAAGCAGTGACTTCAGGACAGTTCATTTCAGTATCAGACCTTGCACATTTTCCCTTTTCACTTCCAAGTTTACTTTGGTTAAGTTTCAGCATTTTGGGTGCGCTAAATACCAGGAAACACGTGTTGCCAGCGCTGCAGAGGTTTCGGCTTTGAGGAACAAACACCTTCAGGCTTGTTTGGAAAAGCCTCAGCGGTGACCACAGCGACCTCGCTGGTATTGGCATTTCTCTGCATGGGATGGGAGCCAGCCTTAATGTGACCAGGATTTATGCAGCATCTTGGTAGGGAGGGATTCGTTTATTTTATCAGCGAAAGAGAGCAGCCTGGAAGGGAGGGTGAGAGCCCAAAACATGGCTGGAAAGCTCAGACATGCTTAAGAACATATTTCTCCCCCTTGGAGAGTTCAGTTTTGAATAAAGCACTCCCTGGGCTCTCACACTTGTTTGCCAGATGTGGTTTTCCCGTCTTTTAGAGCGCTAATTGTGTCCCAACTGGTGTATTTTATGGCTTTGCCTATACCTGTGGCAGAACAATTAAGAATTCAATTGTGCCTCTGGAGAGAGAGGAGGGACAGAGAGGTGGGGAGGAGAGTGGTGGCCCCAGGGAAATGGCAGGACGTATTACGCCTTTACAAACCACTGTGCCTCATGAGCATTAATACCTGCAAAACACATGTTGTAAACACCCCTCCCAGACTACCAGCACATGTTTCCCAGCTCAAAAGGCCCCTTTTAATACTGCTGGCATTACTAATCTAAATCTGTTATGGGGAGAAGGATTATTGCCCAGTGCTAGCCTGTATGAGCGGAGGGAAACTTCCCTACTAAGATCCAGGGCTTAGTGTCTATGCTCATCTGGGAAACCGGCTCGTTTTTCTGTTTGGATTTTGCAGATAACGGGTAAAATGATGGTTTAGAAAGGTGTGGCTTGCTGTGCGAGTAGGAAAGGTACAGCTGCAGTTTTTAACGCCTGAAGCCCGTGCATGGGAGTTGAAGGAGATGCCCTTTTGCTGGAGGAGCTTCTGCCTTCAAGCGTGCCTCCTGCTTTTAACTCGGCTCGCGCAGCAGCTCCCCTTGCTGGGGGTCTGCCCTCTGTGTTTTATCACCGCTGAGTCTCCAGCGATAAGTTCATCCCATGGTATGGTTTTGGTTTAAGCTGATAAATACAGACATATTGCTAGCGTTCATCAGCTGCTTGTCCTCCTGTCCTGGCCGGTATATGGAGACCGGGACCAGGTATCTCCAAAGCCAGAGCTGTGAGCTGCTATGCTTCTAGCTAAAGAGCTGTGATCCGTTGTAGATATGAAAAAACAGAGTCAGGGACTTACAACATGTATTCTCCGATAGGCCGTTGTATCTTGTGTCACCAGGAGTGCCCAGAGAGGCCTGGTAATATAATGATGCATTACAGAAAAGCTTCCTTTTGTATCAAGAGAAATACCTTAATGAAGATAGATAGTTCCGAAAAGTCGCAGGTTGGGTCTGTGTGAGTCTCTGCAGCACTCCCTCACAGATAAAATGTGAAACCTTAATTTACTTTTATTTTTAAGAAAGAAGAACGACCCGCAGCGTGAATTCATGTGGAGTGGTTAAGAATGGCGTGTGTTTGTTTTTAATATCTATCAGAAGAGAAGAGGGTTTCTCAATATCACGCGTTAGGTAAGATTTCGTGGGCTCGGAGTTACTCACACAGGCTTCAGGTCTGTTGAGCAGAGAGTTACATCCACCAAATCCCAGAGCTCACTAAAATCTGATATAGTGCTGGAAAGACAGTAGCAAAGTTAGCAGAGAAGTAAAAATAGTGATTTATATGGGAGGTGAAAAAATTATCCCTTGAATGCCTCAGCAATATTTTCTGCCTTGAAAAAAAAACACAACAATTTCTACTCCCTCGTACTGTCGCCTGGCCCCGCAGAGAAAAGTTGTAATACATTTTTAAAATGAGAAAGGAAAAAAACTGCTGTGCTCTGTTCTGTGTTGCATTATTAAAGGGGAGATGTTGGGTCATTACTAATGCAGTAAAGCACCCGGACCTTTGCACTTTGTTTAAACATGCATATCTTGGAGAGGAGATTACAGGAGGGTAAAGTACAATATTTTTCAGACTTAAGTGAGCTCCGCTTGAAAGACTGTATTAAAAAAACTAAAAATGCGAAAGCCACTTATTACACTTGCCAAATGTAGGTGTTAATGTGAGGTTTGTTAACTTAACCTTTGTTAAACCCAGGACCTTCTCTCTGCTATTGGAGTGGATCGGTCAGTCAGGGGAACGGCGTTAGCGGCGAGGTGTCGCCCCGCTCCGCGAGCTGCCGGGGCTGAGCCCACGCTTCTCGCTCAAACCCTCGTTCAAAACCCTCCCGGTTCTTGGAAGCAGGGTCAGGAGTGGCTCCGGGGCTGCGGCCGCTCCTCCAGCTGCTGCGAGCACGATTCCAGGCAACGCTGGCTGACAGGGACTTATTGGCCACAGCTGCCAGGGGACTCAGCGAGAAGAAATGCAAAATATCTGCAAAAACCAGAGGCCGGCCAGCAGAGAAGAGTGCAGTCCCAGGCCCGTTGCGTTGGCCGCTGCAGCATGAATAGGTCCCCTCACTTTCTGGGCTCCTCTTCTCTGGGCGTCTGGAACCCGCTCCGTCTCCCCAGCAAAGCAGGGAAATTGTATTTAGGGGTAAAAAAAAAGTTTTGCTTTCACAACTGCCCCTAACAGGGGAGCTCGGGGCCTTTAAGCGGCGTGAAAAGCAGCGTGGTCAAAGATAGTTTGCTGCGACTTGGAGGTTTTGCCTGAGGAACGTGCGTGCTGTGTGATGTAATTAGTGCCACCGGGTCTTACCCCTTCAGCACAACGTCCGTCGTCTCGGAGCAACTGCAATTCAGTGCCGAGACGTTCCCAGACAAATGGAAAAAGAGCGTGCTCACCCAGATGGATAAAAAAGCCTCTGGTAATGACAGACAAACTGTGTTACAGGACAGGAATGTCATGCATGATCAGGTATTTCAGCTGGAGCATTTAGTTTTTTTATTTTCCCTTCAAGTCTTTTGGGAAGGTGGGTTCAGCAGCTCAAGAAAAGAGATGCCATAGTTTCTGACAAGTTAATTAAGCTTTCACTTCTGAGTATTATATGTACAGTGAAGAAAAGAAACTTAATTGTCTTTGCAGTGCCTGACAAAACCCAAGAAAAATGCCTGCATATTTTCTCAGTTTTGTCTCTATTTTTGATACTTATTCACTGTGAGCATTATACTTTCATGGGTTTAATTAAAAGCCAAGTTTTGGAAGCTTCTCAAATGATAGTTTTGGTACATAGATGTATGCATTTAAAGAAATATTTATGTGAAATCTCAAGCCTAAAAGGAATGAGAGAGGCTTTAAAATGGATCAGCTGCCTCCCTTTATATCTTTTGTCCAACTACCTCCCACCTCCTGGTATTTAAGATAACTTCTGAAGAGGTGAGAAAGCTGCTTAGTCCACTTCCAGGGATTTATGAACTCCGAGTCCTCGTACAAACATGACAAGCAGTTCTTCCTTTGTTCAGCACAATATTCAACTTCAGATTTCTCTGGATTAATTTTTTTATCATCCCGTGCAGTACGTAAGCAAATCGTAGGTTTCTAAATAGCTTCATAAACAGTTCCTGGAGGATTATTATTTATTTTTTATACCTTCAGCCATTTTGTCGTTTGCTTTGAGGGTTGTTCAAATATAGTTACTATAAAATCAAGGGCGGCACAGAGAACACGAATAAAGAATGATTATTCATTATTTCATGATAATTCAATAATGCAAGAACTGAAATTATAAGGTAGTTGGTTAAAAAGAAATAAAAGGAGTGCTTATTCTCACAGGGTATAATTGAACCGTGGATCTCAGGGCAACAGGGTGGTGGTGGAAGTCAGGAGTTGGCTAAAAGGGTAAGGCAAAATTTGAATTTATTTGTGGCTACTAAACACGATGATCTGGATAGAGTGGATCGCTCGGGCAGTCCCTACACTGCTGGCAGCAGCTGGAGGGACACAGGAGGAGAGGGTGACCATGCCCTGTGTGCTCCCTGAGCATCCTTGTCCATTATCGTGAGGGGTACGGCACGGGGCTGGACCAAACCTGTAGTCACATCTAGCAGAGCTCTTCGGGGCTCTTCCAACCTTCACAACAAAAATGTTGGAGGATTTTTTTGGCTGAACTTTTTTGCTGAGCTTGGGAAGGTGGTGGTGAAGCGCCATGAAATATTTCCAGTCATTGCAAGAGAGGGGAATGCCAATGATTGAAGGGTTGGTTAAAGGAGAAAAAAAAGAGAGTAACAAAATGGGAGCCCAAGGTTAGATAGGAGGGTCACGTGCTGTCTCTGGTAGGATGTAATTATTTCATTGATGTCCTCTTCTTAATGCTTGTCACAGGGCAGTTTCCATGAATGCAGTGTTCAGGGAAGCCATGAAAATTTATAAATATATCTGAAGAGAGCATTTTATGAATCAGGACTGCCTGTAGGTGTTTGCTGAAGAAGGGCTAAGGGAGGAAGCTATTGCTTTTCCACGCTGAAGCAGGACTTCTTCCTAATTGCTACTGAGACCTTCCTCATGTAAAAAAGCGTTCATGCTGCTTTGCGCTTGGACAGTTTTTCCTGGAAACCCCTGTCGGAGCTGGTACATTAAACAGTATTTCAATCTCTGACTCAAAACTTACTGGAAATCCAGTTATCAACCTAGGAGAGAGATAGAGATCTCGGGCATGATGAGCAGAAGTTTGGCTGAGCGCTGGAGTATCAGAGCCTTATTTAAAGGAGTGCGTGTGTGTCAGCGGAGATGCTTGAGGCAGGAGGAAGAGTTGACTATTTATTTAATTAATTACTCAGCACTGCCAAAGCCTGGAAATCAGATTTTTAAACTGAATCCTAGAACAAGCTTTTTTTCCTCCCTCTCTCTTTTTTTTTTTTAATTGCTAGAATAAAATATTTATTAAGCAGGCTGCCTGGGCAGCGTACAGTCTTGCTTTTCTTCCTTGCAATCTTCTGTTTCAAGCACCATCTAATGGCTCCGGTGCAGAATGCAGAGCGTGCATCCCCACGCCGCAGCTGCCGCTCGTCCCGCCGCGCATCGTGCCCAGCCGAAGAAAGCTGCAGAACTTTGTAGATCAAATGCCAGTCCAAAAATGTAATAGCTGGAGGGAGCTGGCCTTCGTTTTTATAGCATAATACAGCTCCAAATGCCCAGGATATTATGATTTCACCGTGTAAATGCATTATACTACAAAGCAACCATTCATAGCGGCAGACAGAGCGCTTGGCTCAAATGATTTGCCTAATAGAAACGGGGAAGCTTTAACTGTTTAAAAACGTGTGGAGGGAAGCATTGCACTTCTTATTTCTCTCCTTATTTTAATGTTTTTAGCGCGGGGGAGCACAGAGCAGGAGCATTACTCAGCTTGGCTTCCCGGCCGCTGCAATGAGATTTTTGCATCATTAAAGCATATCAGATGTGCTACACCCATGCTACAGGCACAGCTACAGATAATTTGATAAGGCAAACATGCATAACATAGACTTGTATCAATAATTAATTTCTTTTAATACTGAGATTCTGGGGAGCCTGGGAATCTGGCGTTCCCAATAGCCCATCGGAGCGTCTGTCTGGGAGCCAAGGTTTCTAGTAAAACGAGTAGGCAAATGACCCGACAGGAACAAGTCCTATCAGATTGATATGTTCCCCAAATAATTTTGATTTCAGCACGTCAGCATTTTTGAACAAAGCAGAATTTAATCAGAAGCTCCTGGAACAGCTTTAGTTTTGACCTCAGTAATAATTTTTCATGGTTGGAAAATGCCATTTCTTTACTCTCCTGTTGCTTTTCCATCCTCTCCTCTGCTTCTCTGTGGCTTTTTTTCTTGCTTCATTTATGTTTTCGAGCATGATCTCGCAGCTGCCAGATCTCATAATGTTGTTCGGAGTCTCGTCATATATGGTATTCTTCCCAAAGCCGCAGCCCTGTGAGTGCGTCAGGCTCTCGGCCTGAACTGCAGCGAAAAAGGACACTGCCAGTCCTCGCCGGCTTGAAAGAGAAGCCGAAAATATAAAAACTAACAGTTAAAAAGTGTTATTTTTAAAACTGTCTCCTAGTTCTGGAGTAAGAGAAAGAGCTAGCTCTGGTTTCTAAACGTCTGAGGCTGGCACGGAGACCTGAGTTCTGATCTTTGGTTTTTTGACATTGCCTAAAAACTCCAACGTTGAAGTGAAGAAGGTGTAGGTGTCGCAAAGCTGTTATGTGACACAGACGGATTAGCCTGGAACATCTCAAGAGAATCACAGGCCAGGAACTGCAGGGTTTGACTAGCTCTTTGCTTTCTCTCTCTGCCTCCTCTTACTCCTGTCGAAACGCACCGAATTTCTAAATCTTGAAATCAGAAATGAAAGATCAATAGTGCCGCAGGTATTGGCTGTCGCTGAAACCAGCATATTTTTCCAGTTGTGTTTCGTTAGGAAGGGTGCCATAGCCTCAAATTAACCTTTGTGCTACACAATTCTGCTGTTGTGCAACCTTTATTACTATGAATCAGAGATGTTGGACCATGAACTTGAAATTATATGTATTTAAAAAAAAAAAAAAAAGGTAAGTAATTAATTCCACATGACAGTGCATTTCCTGAGGAGACAGGGTGTGGGGGACAGTTTGTCCATCCCCCACTTCTTGCAATTCCCAACATGAATTATAAGCCAGCTGAGAAGCAGAAGATAAGTAAGGATTTTAAAAGGAAATTCTAGTATCTGTTATTTTTCCTAATCCAGCGACACACTCACATTAAATGCACACGGAGTGGGAGTAGCACCTGTTTTGCTATCCTCACGAAGGAAGTCCAGAACTGCACACCTTCTTGTTTGCTATCTTTCTGCTCAAAAGTTTTATAAGTTGTTGCTGGAATGGCACAAATCCAACGAACCCTCTGGTCCGTAGCCTGCTCTTCAGCTTCTCAAATAGGAGTTTTATCCAGGGGATACGAGGGGATTAAATGATATAATTGTTTTACACAACGTGTGCTGCAGCTCGGGCTGAATTTTAAAATGGAGGCTGTTCAATTCCGATTTGCAGAGCGGCTGCTCCCGTTGCACTGTGTTAATTGTAGTGAGGGTTGCGTTGGACCCCAGCGGGTACCAGCCGTGCTCCCTGCCTGCTGCGGGAGCGCCTGCAGCACCCCCGGCTGCGCTCAGGTGCAGCCTGGAAGGTACTTGGAGGACTTTCAGGACAAACAGGATGATGTTGCATGAGATTTATGTCCTTCCAGCAGAAGCGGCTGGTCAGAGGGGTTGTTGTGGGTTATAGCTAGGATTCAGTCAATGATCCCATGTGCCACTACTTTTTATAAAGCAACATTTCCTTTTTTAAAAGATTCTAAGCATGCACACGCACAAGAAAGCTCTGGGGAGACCTCATTGCGGTCGTTCAATATATAAAGGGGGCTTAGAAGAAAGATGGAGTGGGACTTTTTACCAAGGCCTGTAGTGACAGGACAAGGGACAATTGTTTTAAACTGGAAGAGGGTAGGTTTGGGTTGGATATAAGGAAGAATTTTTTTATGATGAGAGTGATGAGCTCCTGGCGCAGGTTGCCCAGAGAAGCTGTGGCTGCCCCATCCCTGGAGGTGTTCAAGGCCAGGTTGGACGGGGCTTGGAGCACCCTGGGCTGGGGGGAGGTGTCCCTGCCCAGGGCAGGGGGGTGGAACTGGATGGTCTTCAAGGTCCCTTCCAACCCAAACCATTCTATGAGTCTATGATTTTATAAAAAAATATCCAAGTGCAAAATGCTGAAATTGGAAGTGCAGGAACCGTGGAGTTTTCCAGAAGAAAGGTATATTTTTCAGACTATAAATTTCCACATGTATTTTTAAAAAATAGTACTACCTCGTAATCAGAAATGAGTTTTAAAATGAATGCAGTGGAAAATATTTTTTTCCAGTGCAGTTGAAAACTCTGCAAACTTCACCCTACAGAAGTTGTGTTCAAGGAGGACAACCTACCTGAGCAGGGACCTTTGTTCCTGTCGTTTTCTCAGAGACTTTAATACTCTGTGTTTAGTCTCTCTGGCAGTACCCTATTTTTAAGAGGTTAAGTACTCATTAAGATAAGATGGAGCAAAAGATGGAATGCATTGTAAAGGAACATTATCCGTAAACTAAAATTTAGAGCTCAGTCACATGAAAGCCAAGCCCAGCTTTGCTCACACAGTACACGATAATGATATGTTTCAGGATTGCAGCTGAGAACAAATTTGACAGATCTGTGCTCCGTGCAATCACATTTGCTAATGTTAGTTTTAAAACAGTAAAAATCATCCCAGTTGAAAATATTTTCTTGGGAAAGCTGAGAACCTAACTTAGTATTGCCTGGTAATAGATATGGGCAGCCATTCAGTAGGAGCATGGTGCGTGTGCCCTTGGAAGTATATCGCTGCTGGTGGCCCCCATGCCAACTGCTGTGTGCTCTTCCAGAGCTGCTGGGGACGTGGGTGCCCAATTAGTGGCTGCTGTGATCATTCGTTAGGCCGGTCTACAGATGCCTGCTGCAGGACTGGGTCAACTGTCCTGGATGCTCTCAGCATGGGCGCTTTGAGTGACCAGCTCAGGCTACCAAATGAGAGTAGCGACATGGAGCATCCATGATCTTAGCTTGGAGTTCACACGGAAGTCACCCTGCAGCTCTTTCTGAGCTATATCTTGCCTCATATTTCATCTCTAGATAGACTTTACAGTATTAGAATCATAGAAGCATTAAGGGTGGAAGGGACCTTTAAGATCATTGAGTCCAACCATTAACCCAACCTGACAAAACCGCTTCTAAACCATATCCCCAAGTACCATGTCTACCCTTTTCTTAAACACCTCCAGGGATGGCGAATCCACCACCTCCGTTAAGGAGTTATTTGGTCATACCTGGCCTTCCTATCTTGCTGAAAGTGCCCACCTTGGATCCTGCTCTCTTTCCTATGGATGATAAGGTGTGTCAGGCAAAACACTCCCTCGGAGGGCTTTTGTATTTTGGAACATGCTCACTCCAAGTCTGAATTTGATAGTGTCTTGATATACTGCAAGACATCTGTTTGAAGGGATTTTTGGAGAAGACTGTGAGATTGCTTCCCATAGCAATGAATGAATAGAAAGAAGCTTCCATAGGTGTTTTGCTGGCTGAGTTCCCGCTGGAACAATTCTTTCAGTGCTTCTGGGATTTCATTATATTGTGTAATTAGTGAAGGTGTCAGGAAAATTTGAGCCTGGGATAAGCACGATTTTATCACTTTTGATCTTAATAAATAAATATTCTGAGGTCTAAGCTTTGCAAATGGCTTAGACACGTGGGTCTCAGGCGTAGAAGTCACCAGCATTAGCTTTGGGGTAGCAGCCCATGTATGTGCTGTTACTCTGAGGCAAAGGCAAAAATAATTCAAATGAGCAAGCTGAACCATATCTCCATACTTTATAATCATCACACATTAAGATTCACACACTGACAGCTAAAACAGCTCAGCCGAATCGGGACAGCTGGTTATGTGTCCAACCCCTGTGATCCTTCCTCCTGTCTCTAGTTCACTGCTTAAAATACAGGTTTATGTAACAGGTCACATTTTTCAAAAGTTCCTAAATCTTTCTAACTTATTGGAGAGTTTTGTAAACTTTCGAAATATCTACAGATAAATTATGCAGATAGTACGGTTAAGAGATTCCTCTGAACTCACACATTTATGTCCTACTCCCGCAGTCGTACCAGGGGGAGTTTATGCACATGAGCAGTCTCAGTGAATCATTCCGGTTGTTATTGCAGAACTGGGCCTTGGAGTTAATCAAGTTTGGAAAACATAATTTCTTTCCGAGCCGAAATATAGGAAACAAAATTCTCATCTTATGCTTTTCTATTTTGCTTCCAGTGTTTCAATTTTCTTTTATTCAAGTGAATTAATTTTGCTAGCTAAATGCAACACCTCCTCTGGAATGCTAAGCAGAGGGGAATACTGCAGCACGTTTTAATCTTGAAAACAAAATAATTACTTTAAAAATAGTCCTATATTTCTTCATTTTATGATGTGCTCTCTTTAGACTTGATAATCATCCTTTCTTGTACTTGTGATACCTTCCCTCCCCACACCCACTCTCTCCTATTCCCCTGAAATTCTGGGGGAACGGGAGAAGGTCTATCGGCAGCCTTATTTCCAACACTGGCACAGGCGATGGAGTCAGCCAGCCTTTGAAAGGGTTTTGGGGGAGAGCTTTTTAACATTTTTTGCATAAGAAGTCTTTTGCTCTCTGTGGCCACGTGTGGATGGTCTCTTCTCTGGTGACCACAGAAGTTTTGCCACTCCTAGGGCAAACGGTGGAGCACATCCATAGGATCGACCGCATGCAGCTTTACTCAAGGTGCTTTAGTAAAGGGCATTTTGGTTTAAAAAACCCCCAAACAGCACCTATATCTGCTTTGGGTGCAGAGGTCCGGGGAGCTGGGAATTAAAGGAACTTGAAACACTCCGAAGGATGTGATCAAATCGTAAAAAATGAATTGTTTTGGCTTCAGCAAAACTGACAGTTTAGAGCTAAATTGGCTTTCTGAAACATACCTCAGTAATGACAAATGATAAAAGCAGGTGGAAACAAATCTATCCAGCTGCTGCAGCCGAGGGGAAGTTGGAAGTAGTCTGAATTCAGCAGGTTTCTACATGTTACATGAAAAGTGGTTGCTTGTTCAGATTGCAGTGTTGAAAAGCCCATATTTTCTTAATGCTTTTTTAATGAAAAATCAGATCCAGGAGAACTTTCTCATTCCTTCTGTTTTTAGATTGGTTTTCAAATGTGTCTCTGTTATCGGAGAGGTCACTGCAGTGCTGGGCAATTCAGAAATATATGAGGCCTGCTTAGAAAAGCTGTTTCAGGAAGGGAAAGGCTTTTGTTTCGATATGAATGACTTTTGCAAAGGGAGTTCATTCTTTACATTCTGTTCTTTCTTGTGGCTCTGCCAAGTTACGAGTAAACAAAACACTTAATGCCCATTTCTGTGTATGATTTGATGAGGATGACGTACAAAGTTTGCAGGGAAAGTAAAAGCTTTTAGGGTGAATAAAAAAACAAGCCTTAAAAGTGGTGAATACTCCTTGCTGAAATCCTGTGAAACGGCAGATTGTGCAACAATTCTCAAAAGAGATAAAAAGGGAGGGGGATAAGTAATGCTTCTGTATATTTGCTGTCTTAAGAAACAGGGTAGGAACGAACTGTTCTCTGGTTCGGTCCATAATCTCTTGTTAAGCAAATGCTTATCGTGTATATTTTCCACCCACTTTCAAGGAAAATTTTTCCATTCTAGTCAAGAGCATCAAAATCCAAAAGAAGGGTGAGGAAGATGCTGTGAAGTATGATTCTTGCCCATCCAAAATAATAGAAAAACTGAGACTAGCTCAGGTTAATTATTAGCTTTTACAATATTTATGTAGTTTCTGGCCTGTTCTTCCTTTTGGTACAGAGAGCAGGGCAAAGGGGGAAAGATTTCCTTGTTTTTTCCCCATGCGCCTCTCACAGCACTCACTTTTCTCTCTTGCAGCTAAGCAAGCGGCGTGCAGCAAATCACCCCTAATCATTGCTCCCCATGTGAATTTGGTGATGTGATTCGTGCTAATGTATTGCGGAGCAATTTGCTTTCTCCCTCAAAAATCAGAGACATCAAAAGAGAGCGTGTTATTTTGGGAGTCCAGATAATTTCCCTTCCTCTCCATTTCTTAGCGTCAGCGATAACCTGAAGGCTTCTGGTGAAAATATTTTGTGGCTGATTCCAACTGTTAAAGATACTATAGAAGCTCCCAGAATTTGAACTTTTTTCAAGGGGATGGTGTCTGTTCTTCAAAGAACGCAGTAAATAATATTTCATTCTTCATATAAGGAGTCTGTTTTTTTAGGAAAAAATCTGCCTTTTTTTCTAAGTGGACCAGTGGAAGCTACTGTGTGCTGAATGCTTTAAGAAATGGGGCCCCAAAGTCTAGTGATTAAAGGCAGCTTTAAATGCACAAGACATTTCTCACATTAAAAGTCTGTACAGGGAGACCAGGTGATATTGCAATCAACCTTTGCTAAAATGCCAATAATGTAATATATTTTTCTGGCATAATAAATACATTAGGTATATACATCACTACAGGCTGGAGATTTTTGCATGGTACTTCTTGAGCGTGAATATCTAAAGCAAAATAGTACATGCAGTGTCGCAGTAGATAAAGTCCTGACTGTTCGCGTGTAGGTTACTGGAGAGTTACTACCGTGTTACTAAGTTCAGAGAGTAGGATAGGTGTAAACCAGGGAATCTGCCCTTAGAGTTCTGTTGAAAAGAGAGGCTGCTGCGGCTCGAGGGCTTTTATGGTTCAGACTATATGAAGAAGCATTTAGTAAAATAGATGCAAAGAGTTTGCCTAGTCCTAATAACTGCAGTGCAGAGCCTTGTCTGAAACCTCAGACACTTTTTGGAACAGCATCAGTAAAACAACCATAAGAAATAAAACTGAGTTTTCTCTCACCTTATTTGGAGATTACCCACACCGATACGTTTGGTTGTTTGTTTTGGGTGGGTTTTTTTTCGGTTCCTGCACTTTATTTTGTTAAGTGCACAAGTTTACAGAAAGGAGAACCTCCGTGTTCAGTGATGGAACAATGCACATTCAGCCTTTGGTGAGATGTCTTAAGATTAGGCTTTTTAAAGCAACTTTGATGCAGTCTTACTGAAGTACTCACGTTGTACTTTGTGATAATTCGAGGCATTAAGTTACGTAGAGATGTGACCGTTTCAAAGGGTGCAAACCATGAAGCTGCAGAGATCATCCCTTCCAGCAGGACGGGGCAGCAAGAGAAGCACAGCACAAGCAGACAAAAACTTAAGAGTTGAACTGCATTAAAAAACCCCAAACAGCCCAGAAGTTCACCATGATGCCATCTTGCTGGCTCTGTAGGAATTTCTTTGCTGTATAGGTGGGTCTTCGAGGTACAAAGAACCACTTAATTTCAGGGGGTGCCCTACATTCGTGTCTTGCTTGAATTATAGAATCGTAGAATCACAGAGTGGTTTGGGTTGGAAGGAAGATCATCTAGTCCCAACCCCCTGCCCTGGGCAGGGACACCTCCCACTAGACCAGGTTGCTCAAAGTCCCATCCAACCTGGCCTTGAACATTTCCAGGGAATCCGGTCACAGACCCCAGTCAAATATTTTGGTGATGACTGCACAGGGCACAGAGGGGAAAAAATAATAGAAAATATACTAAAATTTATTTCTGGGCTTTTTTTGACAGGCCTCCTGTGTCATCCAGCTTTGGATGGAACTGGGCCAGCTCAGCACTTAGTGCCCTGACCGGACATCACCGCAGGTCACGTAGAGGCCTTTTGTCTTTTCGAAGGAATTCTTCCTTCTCTCTAAGTGGTCTGAAAATATGCAGATTACAAGTATTGAGGCACAATCATTTCAACTATTTATGAAGGGCGGTCACTTGCAGTGAAATCCAAGCTATTCTGAACCGGTGAAAAAAAAATAGGACACATCTATGGAATCGTGCACTTTGTGCATCTGAAATACTGAAGAGAAAGGCAAAGTTTTTTTTTTCCAGAATAAACACTGTTCAACGTCAGCTGTACATAAGCAGAGCCGAGGGAACCGAGCTGAGCAATTACAGCGCTTTGCAGAGTCAGAGAAGTAAATAGCAGACTCTTATGAGAACAGCCACTGTGATCCTAGTAGATCTCAGAGAAAGAGCTATGAAACGACAACAACAACAACCACCACCAAAAAAAAAAAAAAGCAAGAGGAGAGTTCAACGTCAAACTGGCAGACTGTACAGTGTCATCTGTAAAATGATATCATCTGCCAGAAAGCCTGCTGCCAATTCAGACATTTTTCTGCATTCACAAGTTACAAGTGTGCAGCTGTGAGGCTATTGAATTTCATGACTGTACATTTGCAGCTTGTGAATTTGTCAGTAGGCATTTCCATCTTGATAATATTTGTTGAGAGCTGTGCAGTATGTATTGCCTTTATATTAGATATGCTTAGTACAGGCTGCAAATGCTAATCAGAGAATCTCTGCTGGACCATAGCAGAAGTATCTAAGACACAATGTTTTCTTACCGGTTTGCATTAATATTTCTTGGTTTTCCAGAGCTCTTATTCATGACTGGAACCTCATTGTGAAAAGTAGTTGAATATAGATACTGAAATAGGGGAATGTAATCCACTCACATTATCATTATTTTCTATTCTTTGTTTTTTTTGTGTTTAGCGCTACGGAAACCTCATTCCCCAGCATTCGATACCAGAATGCCAGAATCTTGTTGCGCTACAATTGATTTATTTTTTTTTTATTTCAACATGTTAACAATACGACACCAGTGATTGTTCATGTACATTAATTTGTTTGCATTTATAGACCTCTGAAAAGTAAGGAAGCATTTCTTCAGTAAATGGAGGAAGCAAAAATGTCTGTTTAAAGTAGTTTGCTGAAGACCACATAGGAAATCTCATTTTTAGCAATGGTCTATAAATGCATCTCTCTTAAACTGACTATTCTAGAAATTCTGGGCAAAATTGTGCCTTAAAGGCACAGTTCTGAAGTAAAGGGATATCTGTGTGGAAGAAGGGGAGATGTGAGGAAAAAAAAAGTCTTTTTCGTTTGGAGTTCACTTTGTAATATCTGGGCAGCACATTTCGCAGTGGGAATGCTGCCAAAAGCTGAGCTGTGTAGTAAATAAACATTTCGGGGAAAAGCTGGCTGAAAGAAGATGGCTAGCCCAAGCAGGATCTCAAACGTCTATTTATTACTTTATTTGTTCACTTTAACTCTGTCCTTGTATATGGCACCTGTATCAATATGGGTGGCAAATGACAGGTTCATCCACGAGAATCAAAAGATAACTAAACAATACCCTGCTACGGTTGCAATTCAGCAACTTCCGCCTCTTCCCACTCTAGAATGTGGTCGGAAGAAGCACCCGTCTCACCAAGAGAGAGCAGCAAACCCCTTGGTGTTGCTGTCTCCTCCTAAGAGACAAGCTTCCCCCCATCCTGGGCCGACTGAGATCTGCCTCACCAGTGGAACTGTCACACACAGAGTGGGGATTTGTGGCTTTTTGGGTTACTGTGATCACAAAACACATCTTGTGAGAGGTCAGACACCAGTATGAATTATGGTGAGTGGATGGTTGGGATCCCAGTGTTTTGGATGGTGACACACCGTTGGGAGGAGGCCACCGCCTTCTCTGGCTTGTCTTCTGGGCTGAATTAAGATCTATAAGTGCAGTACTCTCAGTTTGACCAAAAGGTGCCTTATGATAGTAAATCCCACCTGGGAAATCTTCTGCAATAAATCTTGTAATGTGATTGATTTCTTTGTCACATCCTTGGTGCTGGTAAGTACAAAGTTTCTCTTAGAAGAAGAGAAGGATCCTTCAGCCCAGCACACAGTTGCTGGAGCAAGACTGAAGAAGAAACAAGTTGTAAATTGGGTTTTCCCAGTCTGTCACAATCCGTGGCTGCTGGAGCAACGGGCTGGTTCAAACGTGACTCTTGATGGGATTATTTATCCCTTGCTGATGTGTCTGCAGTGCCTGGGGAATAACAGCGCTTGCTGAAATCGAGATCTGTTTGCCACGGAAGATCCAGGTGCGTCTTCTTTTTTCTGTGGAGGTGAATCTTATTTCACTTCGCTCACTGGCATAGAGGAAGACAATGCTAAAAATCTTTTGCTGACCATAAGTAAATAAATAAACAAACTCCGGAGTTCAAGTATGTGTGGCATCTTGCTTTTCCTTAGCGAGCAGTGTAAACAAATGAAGCGGTCTTTTTTCCATTACTTCTGCAAAACGTTGCCAATTGATAAAGTAGTAGTAATATTAACACACGCCTGTTCAAAAATGTGATACATACTTTTGGGTCTTTGAGATTAGTTCCTCTGAAGTGCTTTTTTCTTCAGCTGCCTGACAAGGTTTTTGGCTCCACTTCAGTCTGGTAAGAAGACAGCTGCTCAACTTCTGACACAAATGAAGAAAATTGATGGCATGCCGTCTCCGAAATTCCCTTTTTCCTGGCAGGCATTACTAGACTGAGTGCTAGGAGTCATTCAAAGTTTTGGGCTTTTTTTTTTTTTAAGTGTTAGTTGGGGTAGGATTGGGGGTTTGCTTAGTTGGCTGGGCTGCTTCTAATAACGATCAACACTTGCACAGTCTACATCTCTAGGAAGATAAAGAAATATTGTAGCATTAATGCTTACACTGCTTATACGGTTTACTCGCTTAGCTGCTGTTGTGTGCTGCGTTATCATTAGCATGGTTTTGCATAACGTCTTAGCACCGTATTTATCTCTCTTTGTCATGGAAATGCAGGAGGCAGAAACTCCAGTGAGGGTCCCTGTAGGGATGGGTCTTCTTGGGGGGTTTCTCCAAGTCTGGGTCCTCCTGGGATATTTCTTTAAGGAGAGTAGAGATGCGTATGGGTGACCAGGAGGAATGTTTAGTAGCTAGCAAACTTTGTTTGCCCCCTGTGAAATTCCTCTGAACTCTCTGATCCTTTCTCCAGTGCGTGAGCCTAGATATGCCCTCAGGATTTTGAAGACCGCTCATTACAGGGTGTCTGTATTTATTGTTTTGAGCTGAGCACAAAGGAAACTCCTCTCATCGTGCTTTGCTGCTATGGCTTTCCTTCTCCTCAAGATAATACAAACTACATTTTCTGGGTTATTCCTCTTGAACTATCTCCTGAGTCAAAGTTTTCATCTGCAAAAGACCTCAGCTGTTTGGGACTGTGTAAAGTATACCTTCAGACCTGTTCATCTGAATAACAGTAAATTTATTGTGTTGCTATCCCATTACTTTAGAGATAATCCCTACCCTAGTCTAGTTTTAGACTTCAGTTCATTATCATCATTTTTGCCAAGGGTTTGGTTTCGTTACACATTTTGCTATTCGTTTTTAAACCTGCATGGAAAAGGAGCTATGTAAAGCTCTGAATAATGCACATGACATATGCTGCCTGTCTTGCAGAGGGAACTGAAGAACCCGACAGCAGTTTGCATTTTGGGAGGTGGAGAATAGAGGTAGTAAGCTTTAGTCAGGAGTTTTTGGGACTTGGAGGTCAAACCAAGAAGAGGAGTTCAGAGCTGCTCTAGCAGAGATGGCAATTAGATGGGGCACAAAGGATGTGCTCAGAGCTGGTCTGAAATGAAAGGTAATCTGGTTAGTGTTACTATTAATGTCATAAAGACACCATTTTCCTTGGGATGGTTAAACTTGTGTCCCTCGGATGACAGCAAAATCCATAACCTAAAGCACTAACATTTGGCAAACTTAGAGGAACGGGCAGTGGGATCTCGTAGTTTTATATGGAGGGAAATGCTAATACAGTTGGTGCGATTAGCTTTGTCATGGCAATAAATGATGGCTCTGTGCACACCTCAACTCAATTTTCTTTATTAGATGTGGAATGAAGAACTACTACCAATTTTTGTTACTCTCTAGCGCTGTTACATAGCGGTACCTGAAAGCTTGCATGAGATGGGCGATTCCTTTGCAGTTGCTATTATGCACATAGGTGAAAGTAGGACACGCACTGGTAAAAATGCTTTGTTTCTCTGAAGTAGTCAAAAAAGCTATACCCAAATATGTTGAAGCTTGGCAGTTATTATCTGAGTATTTTGTGAAGATAGCAAAATGAGCAACTCTGAAAGAAGATTAAATTCTTGCTTGAGGAAAATCAGTTAAAGTGATTTTTTTAAAAAATAAATAAAAAAAAATCATCTTCAAGAATCAAATACTGACACCCCCAAATCCCATTTGGCCTTCTCTTCTTTGTTGTGAACTGGAAAAGGGCTCAATCGAAAATGCCATTTATTTGAAAAATATTGTGCAGGAAACTCTTTAGTCAGCTCATTTCCCGGCTGTTTGGAGGAAGCCGCTCCATGCGCGCGATGCTGCTCAGTGCTCGGGGGCAGCTGCACTGCTACGGGGCTGCGGGGAGGCAGCCAGGACCCTGCCCGTACACGGCATCAACTTTGCGTCCATTAGAGACCGAAATGAGATATACTTGCATTGTATTAAGTGGTTCCCAGTTTTGACATTTTTGTCTCAAACAAGTCCTTTTTTTAATTTTTATTATTATTCCAAGAGAATACGAAAATCTGGTTGTTGTCCAGCTGAGCTTTCCCAGAGTGGTGGTTTTGGTTTGGATCTCTTGCATGTGGGGAGCACAGGACCCATGCGGTGGAGTTTACCTTTTTAAAAAATGCAGCTAGCTCCTTTGTCTCTTAGGCAACTGCAAAAATAACTCCATCAAGAATAAACCTGCAAACAAGGGCGAAAAAGCAGAACTGTGTGAAGACATGAAATATACTGGTTTAAATAGTCCTGTAAAGCTATTTCCTCCCCCTGTACCCTTTCAAGGCTGTAATGATGTGCTCTGATTCTTAAACATGAATCCTGACTTGCATAAATTCAGAGATTTCATCTGTATAGGTCTGCAAATTGCTAAGATAGTAATACCTGGATATTTTATGGCACATCCTTAAGTCAATAGGCAAAAGGTTTCTGAATAAAAGCCTTAAAATTACCTTATGAATTATTAACTATACCCTATATTACCTTTGAATTATAAAAGCATAGAAAAATAGGAAGGAGAATTGAAAAGCATCAATCTCAGGTTCTTTAAAAACGTAATACTAATCATTTGAGCAGTGTACAAATCTTTTATTAAAGATAAAGAGGAAGCCATACTTTTTTATTAACTTGAGGATATGTTCAATCCACATGATTAAAAATCTCATTACTAACTCAAGTCAGGGAAGTGATTTATTACTGAAACAAAATAGAAGGCATTTTGCTGCCCATAGCTGTATTTATCGTGAAGAAAACTATCAGTTTGTATCTACTTTTGAGCGTTAGGTATTTCTAAGGGTGGATTAGATTTTTCTGGGAATGGTGGGGTTTCACTGCAGTCTGCCACTGAAGCACTACTACCTTAAGAAGAAAAGCCTGAACCAAAATTATAGGTACCAAGAGATAAATTTTCACTCTAGTAAATTTAGGTTAAGCGAATGATTTTGTCTAATTAGGTAATAGGATGTTCAAAAATTCAGGATGTTATACATACGTACTATTCAAATGCAGCTAATACTGTACAGCAAGTGTCAAACTGTAGATATTTTAGAGATTTTTCATGTATCACATGTACTAATATGTATTGGTCAGTATAGCATGGATGTACTGTTCAAAAAGAGCCCTTGAAGTGAAGTCTCAGTTTGCAATGATAAAAAGTGATTGGCTCGATGATGTTATTTCCAGAAATACTACCCTACGTAGGGAGATACATCTACAGAATATATATAATATTTTTCTCCTCACCGAACCTTAAGCAGGTCAAATATTTTGTTTCATTGTTAGGCAGCTTTATGGGTGCCTTGCACTCGAAAAGGGTAATTGTCTTAAGTACCAAATTATGCCCAGCATAAATTCCAGTACTATTTATATTACATCCCACAATGTAAAATGGAGATAATACTGAATTTATTTACGTCACAGCAGCTGCGGAAAAACTGGGTTATACACACTTGCATATAAAGACAAGACATTAAATGGTGCCATCAATTCCTGCAAGCCAGCAGAAATAGCTTTTCTCTTCCTGATAACCATGCCTGGATGGCTCCCAAGGCTGAGTGCTAGTTTTGCACATCCCACAGGAAGTTTGGATTCTCTCCTGCATCGTGGGTGGAAAATGCCTGGTATTATCATGACAGGTGCAATAGGTATTGAAACGTAAACCTTTCACGGATCCTGGGTAACATATTGCCAGTCCTGGGCTTTGCTCCAGAGGAGTGTTTTGGGAGAAATTACATATCTTGAGGTAAAGAAACATTTCTGGAAATAGGTTGCTTCAAAACTTGGCAGCTCTTCAGATGTTCAAAATGTTAGAAGTAGTCAAGGCACAGATCGAATAGTGGGTGGCGGAAGGCAAAGAAAGCAGTTAAAGGTGCATAATGTATCGTAAAACTGTGGGAGAGATATGTTGCAAAAACATCGTGGTCATTTAAGGAGGGATTCATGTGACAGTTTGCAAAACTGTGATAAATGACTTTGTTGGGCACCTTTACTCATCTCACTTGCTCTCAGTCCGCTGTTCTATTTCCGTCTGGATTTGGCATCTAATGCACTAAGCGACTTCCCATTCCACTCACCGATTTCAAAACTTCAAATATTAAAAAATAACTAAGGTGTCAGATTATTTGCAGTTTCTCAACTTGATGATCTTGGGAGAGACCCGACGTAAAACATTGTGCAGGTGAGGTGTAGAAATGCTGAGGGACCTCAGGGGACTTTTTCCAGCAGGTGGGACAGAAAAGCTGTTTTCTTATGAGAAGGAGGACATCTTCAACTTCTTTAAGACCTAGCAAGTCCAGTAAGACGTCATCATGTGTGGCACTCTCAACATATCCCATAGGCTTTAGGTGGTTTGAAGGGTGGGAGTAAATATGCTATGTACATTTGCAGGGCAAGCCTGAAATATGCCTTGTAAGTGTATCCTCAATTTGAGAAGTTCCAGGATATCAGGAAGCATCGGAAATATGGGTTGGGTTTCATACTTCTGTTTGTGTTTGTCCTGGGCTAATTACACTGCATGACTTTATGAGAAATGGCAGAATAAGAAATATGCCACCGAAACTTCTTTTTGAAATCTCACTTAAATCTATCTCCAAAGGGGTTTTTGTTGTCATAGTTTTGACAGTTGAGGGAGGATCCTCAAGAGAACAAGAACTTATTTTCCCTGGAAAATATGCTTTTCTTTCTTTTTTCTCCTATATTTGCACATAAGTGTTGTTATGTTTTCATTTCCATCTGGAAGGTACAATCTTCATCTGAAAACTTTATGTCGTAGCTCTATGAAATAGCATCAAAGAAGGTGATAATGAACACATTAAACATCTTCTGATGATTAACAAGACACTTTTAAGATCTTCCTTTATCACATGGAGGAATTTGTGTATGTAAATCCATTATATGCCAATGCCTGCTCAGTCTGAATCCTTCCAGCATTTCTCCCTCTTTCAAAGGAAAGTTTTCATGAGTGTTTTAGGTTGGGTTGGGAGTGTGAGTGTCCACATTGCTCCGCCTAGCTTTGCACCTTGGAGACCCTCAGCACCGATTCTTTTGCTCTAATGAGATCATCCTGTTGGCTGTTGGTGCTCACTAATGCAGATAGACCTTAGGTTGTTCTTTGCATTGTGTACTGTGAATGACAAAGCATCGATTAGAAAAGATGAATATTAGAAAGGAGATGATAACTGCTCACTTCTGATCTTATGTGAATTTTGTTTTTCAGATGTTTACCTTCAGGAATATGCTTGGCGACTAATATTTGCCCAAAATACTGCATTCTGGATTTCACCTGCTAAACTCCGAGTTTTCTCTTCATAAATCTTTGGTAAGTTTGTATTTGTGATTTGGTGTGAGTTTACCTTTATCTTTATTTTAATTGTATTTTGTTGTAACTGTAATGTAATTTAATGTAAAGATTATTGAAAAATCTGGTTATGAAGATCTGAGAAATAGACAACAGCTTGAAAAAGGAATAGAAAAATCAGAGAACTAAATATGCACCCAAATAGTCTGTCTAACAAATATCAAAGTGATAAGTTTGGATTAGGCTCTAATTTATGTCTTCTATATATTGTAACTTTCCTGCATTTCTCCTACCGTCGAATACCAAGTCAATGTCAATGATTTGACATTGCTTTCAAAAAGTACAATTATAGTATATTCTGCAGAAGAGTTATGTTTCACAGTAGTCCTTTGTTATAGTTGGCAATAAGTTTGACACAGCTTGGTTCAGAGCTGAGTATTTAACTTTTTTCAAAACATAGTTCAATAAGGCACTTATAAGACTTTGCAATGTATTACAAAAAATCTATCAGAGTCTATCTATCAGAATAGTGCTGTAATTGTGTTTATTTATGTATATGTGCATGCATGTATTTTGTATATAAAGATTGATAAATATGAAAAGTTTTCAAGGTCAGTGCTGAAATACGTGCCAGACCTTAAGAGGTGAATCTCTGGTAGAATCATAGAATCATGGAATCATAGAATGGTTTGCATTGGAACGGACCTTGAAGATCATCCAGTTCCAATGCCCCAACCATGGGCAGGGACACCTTCCACTAGGCGAGGTTGCTCCAAGCCCCGTCCAACCTGGCCTTGAACACCTCCAGGGTTGGGGCAGCCACAGCTGCTCTGGTCAACCTGCGCCACTGCCTCACCACCCTCACAGTCAAGAATTTCTTCCTAATATCTCACCTAAATCTCCCCTCTTTCAGTTTAGAACCATTCCCCATCATCCTATGGCTCCGCCCCCTGATTAAGAGTCTCTCCCCAGCTTTCCTGGAGCCCCTTTAGGCACTGGAAGGGGCTCTGAGGTCTCCCTGGAGCCTTCTCTTCTCCAGGCTGAACACCCCCAACTCTCCCAGCCTGTCCTCCCAGCAGAGGGTTCCAGCCCTCACAGCATCTCCAGGGCCTCCTCTGGCCCCGCTCCAACAGCTCCGTGTCCTTCTGCTGTTGGGACCCCCGGAGCTGGAGGCAGCACTGCAGGGGGGTCTCCCCAGAGCGCAGCAGAGGGGCAGAATCCCCCCCCTTGCCCTGCTGGCCATGCTGCTGGGGATGCAGCCCGGGATGTGGGTGGCTTTCTGGGCTGCCAGCACACATTGCCAGCTCATGTTGAGCTTCTCATCCATCAGTACCCCAAAGTCCTTCTCCTCAGGGCTGCTCTCAAACCCTTCATCCCCCAGCCTGTACTGATACCCGGGGTTGGCCTGGCTCACACAAGTGCAGGACCTTGCACTTGGCCTTCTTGCACTTCATGAGGTTTGCACAGTCCCACCTCTCCAGCCTGCCCAGGTCCCTCTGGACAGCATCCCTCCCCTCCAGTGTGTTGACCTCACCACTCGATTTGGTGTGTGATAACTCAAGAAATGCCACAAAGATTCTAAAAAGAGACCTGTGAAGAAGAGCATGGTGTTGAAAAGGAATAAAAATATGTATTTTTGTTAATGTTTATGTTGTGCTTGAACTCTAGACAAGGTCTGGCCTCTGTGGCGATTGCTGCATGTTATGAGAAGGCTTTTGTGTTCCGACTTTGCCTGGTGGCTTCTCAAATACCTCTGTAGCTTTTCAGGCTGGCATTTTGTGACTTGGGCTGAACCCCGGTGCTACTGATGCTTCTTACTTTAGCTTCATCCCATGTCACCGCGATGCTTTTCTGAAACCAGGTTAGAGAAATACAAAGACTGAAATGGAAGAAATAGAATTGCAGTTAGATAATGTATATAAGATCCTACATTACGTTGTGTCTTTCTCCTGTGTTCATCACCGGTAACTTGCCATTTGGAGTACAACTGCAGGGAAATGTTTGAGTACTGTTGTATAAATGACGCATAGGCCAATGGAGTGCCAATCCTGACTGGGGCCATGTTTTCAAAAAGCCTTTAAATATGTATGCAAATAAGGACTCCTATGGAGAGTTTAAGCAGATTAGGCAGGTACTCCTGTTGATTTCTTATGGAAAGGCATGGTTTACATCTTAAACTTATCTGCATTAGCTGAAGGCTAAATGTTTTTCAAATCCATCACTGCTGTTTAGTACGTTTGCAATACCAACAATATCTTCTGCCAACCAATGTTCTCAGGGAGTTTGTGGATGTAAGAATTTGTGTAGTAGTCCAAGTTCTCCTGACCAACACATTTTTCCTCTCTAGTTTAATACTGGGCATAGAAGAATGATGAGAACTGTATTTTTCTTTCTATGTACTGGTATGTATCTGACAGGAGGGAGTGAATAACTCCTAGCAGGATCATTAGGACATTCCCCACAGCTCTGGAGGATCCCTCTTGCCTGACATGGGACTGAACTGACACAGGAGGGCAAAAAAACCCATCACAAACACAGGACTTTTCATGAAACAGCATTCTTGGGATTATTTTTAGCCATCTGAACACAAAACTTGCATCATGTTGACTTCCAGTTCTCAGCCTGTTGGGTTAACAAGAGGCTTGGGGCAAGGCCAGCTGGGAGAGGTGCCATTTCACAACGTGGCAGCCTGTGTTACCACCTGTGGTTAGTCCTTTACTGTCTAGGCATGACTGCTCTACTTTTGGGAATACCACAACCTGCTGGACAGCAGACATATTAGGAATTTCCCAACAGATAATGGATTATCTAATCTTTTTAGATTTACTACCTTAAAAGTGATACCGTGTTTTGATGGATTGTGTCAGCTTCACCGCAGATCTAATACATGCTTAAAAAGATGTTTGCTTAGAAATACAAATTTTTGGAACAAAACAATAAAAAGAAATAGTAATATGCACTGTTAATATTATAAGCAGTAATAAACTCTGCTTTATTTGCTCCTAGCTTTGATGTGGGCAATATACCCCAGGTCTGGCCAAGCCAAAAGAGCTGTTGCAGTTGTATATTTGCTGGTTACTTGTCTTAACTTTTATAGTTACGGTCCTTCTGTGAATGTTGTAAATGACAAATTTAATACAAGAGACAGTGAAGCCATGAGTAGCGTACCTTAGTTTGAATAAGTCCTCCTGCCTCTGCTGGGAGCACATTGAGGAGCCGTGCTTGGCTCAGCGTGAAGCCATTTGAAATGAATGTTCAGTACTTCACACCATCAATCTCCGCTCATAAACCTCATGGAATGGATGGGGTCTGAAACCCAAAGTTTTCAGCTCTTTGGGACTGGGGTCTGTCTTTAACTGGTTCTGAAGGACATTTACTGGGGTGCTTCAGAAACAGAGGTGCCAACCCTACTGTGACTTGCCTTAGTGTTATTAGGTGATTCCTTGAAATCCCTTCAGTGATATTGCTTTGGTGTAAAGGTACTAAAGAAGCAGGCTTAATGAAGTAATCATAATGAATATTACATAGGGGTTTAGAGCCCTCAGGCAGAAGACTTAATATCAGGGTCTAACACTTGATTTAAGAGAACATCTTGTATGTATTATTTACATCGGATATTAGACCTGCTGTGCCAATGGCAATGACTGCAACCCAGGGGATTTATTAGCACCAGATATGCTATTTGTTTGGAAGAAATAGCATGTAATACTTGAAGCTACAAAATCAGTTTTGAAATAAATAGATCAGATAAATGATGGATGAAGGCTAAGTTCAGACTGGCTCCTTTATAGATCAGGGCAAATGCTCTGCTGGATATTTAATGTTAATGCAGCACAGCAGGGGATTTTTTTAGGATATCAACCCCAATCTCTGTCAGGTAGAGCAGTGATACTTTGGGCTTCTGGAGTTTCATTGCAGAGGTCTTCTGGGCTTTGAGATATTTCAGCTTTTTGTGTTTACTTGAAGACACTTAGCTCTTTTTCATGTTCAAGTAGCTTCAAAAACTTTAACTGTTTTTGTTCATTGATAAGACTGAAAGCTTAGGAAAGGACGAAGAGAAACCAGTTATGGCTGTGAAATGTCATGTGCACAGCAGTCCTCATATGTAGGTCTCAGAGTCAAATAGGGGGTATTGAGTCGACCTGGAAAAACCCTTAGTGATCTGTAGACCCTCCCAAAATCTTTCTGTGGTGGAAGGACATAATGTTTTCAATTTGGTTTCAAACATATCTTTTTTTTTTTCCCTCCTTGAATAGCTGTGAAGATCTATGATCTTCCTATTGATATTTGGTGTTATTCCTACTGATACTATTGACAGTCGTTTCAGCACAATTATTGATGTAAGCCACCCAAGCAAGTTTATATCGAAATAAAACAAGATGTGTAATAACTGGAGGCAATATGGGGAAAGCCTGAATGTGGCAACGATGAAGTCCTGATCCTGAAGGTGCACATATGTTTGCTAAAAATGCTGCATGGACACATTTACAGTTTTGGATCTGGGGCTTGCGTGATAACTTTCCTATGGAAATAATCTTAAGATATCCTCCAGCTAGCCAGCTGGAAAACCCAAAATAAAAGGGATTGATTCTCCTGAAGCATGTTGGTGCTTTGGGTTTGTTCCTCTCCCTCCCATTGATAGACATGCGCAGTTTCCTCTTGTGGCACAAGAAGACTGAGATGTGGCCTCATTGCAACGTTTTGCTGGAATAGCCGCGTTCGCTCCCATTGTGAAAAATTCATGCCTCTAGATGATATCACTGTGCAAAAGTCTGTGATGTGGATGCAGCTACCCTGACTCTTGTCTGCTTCGCTTACGTTCCTAAAAGCTGATGTTACTAAGCCAGCAGAAAAAGTCCTTCCATAAGCATGTGCTGCTTTCACTCTGGGGGCTCTGTATATGTAACTATAGGAGAGTACAGAGAATTCCTTGTGCAGGTAAGGCATACTTTATATAGTAAGTATATTTTTCTATAAGTGCTGCAGGTGAACTTAGTAAGAAGTGTAGTTTTGCTGATGCTGCTATTCTTGGTTGTAGGTTTTCTATCTCCTGTATTGCTGCTGAGACCAGTTATTTCTTGATCCAATAATGTACAGGGGTTGTTGCTGTAAATTTCAAGTAGCTTAATGTCATAAAGGAAAATGCAACTTGCAAATCATCTTTTTGGTCCCTCAAACAAGAAAGTCCATCTTTAATTTTGGGGATGAATATACTCTTCTCTGTGGCGAGGAACCCATATGTTCCTGGCACTGGGACAGGTTGCCCAGAGCAGCTGTGGCTGCCCCATCCCTGGAGGTGTTCAAGGCCAGGTTGGATGGGGCTGGGAGCAACCTGGGCTGGGGGTAGGTGTCCCTGCCCATGGTGGGGGCATTGGAACTGGATGATCTTCAAGGTCCCTTCCAACCCAAACCATTCTATGATTCTATGATTCTATGTACTAAGGAACAGCATGCAGTCTTGGAAAAGATTTTGAAAATGAACTCAGGCAAATACGATCCAGGTCAAAGCAATTCTCTTTCTGTTTCTGCTTTGGCCTTTAATTTATGACTATTTTTTTAAAAATTCATTTCGTTTCAGCACATGGGAGGAATACTGCCCACTGAGCTTCAGCTAACTAGCTGATTTATGGTTTACTTCCTATACACCCCAGTTTAATTAGGATGCTACTATTTCCTGCCCCTCATTACACTAACCCTGATCACCGACACAGAACTGGAAGCAAATTATTATCAAAGCACAGAGGAATACAAGCTGCTAATTTGTTTTGGTCTCTGCTGGAAATTTGAAATTGTACATATTGCAAAGTGCTTTACAGAGTATATTATGTGGCCTGACAGAGAGCTTGGATATCTAACTGTTGTTTTTCAGAGGAGAAAGCTTTTGTTATATTATTAATTATACATAACTGTGTATATATTAATTATATTATCCCTTCCTCTTAGGACAGAGAAAGGGATTCACGCGGTCAGTTCAGGTGGATGGGCTCTTACTTTTATAACATTGTGGGAAAACATATGTCCCTGCAGCCACAAGGGGAATCAGGAGAATTTTTAACAGAGGTTAACCAGCACATGTTAAAATCCTGGTGCTGAGAATACAAGTTGTAATTTTAGTATGTGTCAGCTGGCTGAGTTAAACCCTATGTTAGAGTATTGCAGCAATACAGTATTCTGGCAGTGTTTTGTTTGCTGTGAAAAAAAAACCACCCCACAAACAAACAAACAACAAACCAACAAAAAAGCAATGAATTCTGTGTCTGTGCCTCTCTTGTTTAGGTTTTAATAATAGCAAGTGGGACAAATTCACTGGCTGTGCAAATGAGTTCCCAGCTATGTGAGTCAAAGGAGTCCCGTTGACTCGTGGCAGGAGGGGCTCTTTCACGTGAGGGTGGCGATGGCTGGGAAGCAGCGAAGCAGAGGAGAGCCTGCAGCTGAGGTCTTGTTTGCTAGAGGGCTTAAACTACCCTGATTTAGATCCAGACAGCTGCTTTCTTCCTTGGTTATGATAGTATTGGCCTCGATGTGCTCTCTGAAGGGCTGGGGAGTTGTCGTGGAGAAATGTAGATATGTTGCTTGGAGCTTAAGCACACAAGATGAGGAAAATCTCGGTATAAGAAGAAAACTGAAAGAGTAAGTCGCTCGTGGCCTATTCAGAAAGGGTCCATCCTCGTGAGCCACGTGTCCTTAACATGTGGCGTTAAGGGGGTTGATGTAGGCAGAGCATTTTGGGTTGCAGTCCCCTGGGGACACGGTACGGTTTTAATGAAATACAAAGCCCTGCTGGGATGGTTGACGCGTCATAAATGCAACTACTGGCGTTAAGAACAGCATAGTGCAGTGCTTTACTTTCTTCACATTATACTGGGCTGACACCTATCATATATGCAGGATATCTTTGTCCCTCTTTTGTGGTTTTAAATTATGAAGGCCTGTTAACTATGTGCAGCTACAATACCTGTGTGAAAACTGGCTTCTTGAGATGAAGAGCAAAATATTTGGTAATGAAGTAAATTCTCTTTCCAACTGTTTGGCTAAAAACGGATGTTGAAGAGATTTGCCTGAAACTGTTAGTTAACGGGAGCTACATATCCTAATGCCGTTTGTAAATTTTCCATTTGAAAATTTACCTTTTTGTCATTAAAATAGTGTGAAAGGTTCATTTAACCTCATTACAAATGCAGACTTAATTCATTAACTGTGTGGATTTTGAGATACCTTCTGTGGGAGGACGAGGGTTTATTCTGAATTAATGGCACCGCCTTCCTCCCTCAGTTTTCTATTTCTATACCATGAGGCTTTGTGATGTTTATTATTATTTTGTAAGGTTCAGGTTTCCTTGAATCTGAGGAAAATACTGCAGACAGAGGCAGGATCTGTGCATCCAGGGCAATATAAGCGCGGCTAGTGAAGAGGAAGATGATGCAGCATGGGTCTCAAGCTCACAGCCAAGGGCCAGGAGCAACTTCTCCATAACTTGCTGCTGCTCTTTGAATGCGGGAGGTGACTCTTTCCCTGCCTGTAAGTTGGTAACACTGCAAGATAACTGGTTTCTGACATAATGTCTGGATCTGTTTGCTATAATATTTGTATTGGTATTTGGGTTTGAATAGCATTGCGTTTCATATTAAGCAAAAATTGGCTTTGGAAGAGTATTTTCATAGTCAAGCCTGTGCATGAAAGGTGGGCTGGGGAAATTCCTGTTCTTGACCTAAGAAAATATGAAAGTTTGTGAATCTGGACCGAAACATAGCCTCTTAAGTGAATATTGGTGTTATTATTTCTGTGCTCTAGGAATGAGTCATACAGGGAGAACAGGATCTCAGATTCAGTTTGAGATTTTCCAGCTTGAGATAAAGAATAAAAACAGTATAAGAATTTACAGGAAGGGAGTAGATGATGTTTAAACATTGCTCCATCCTTCCTAGAGTGGCTGCGTAAAGTTAAACAGTATTGGCAATGACAGCTGAGATTAAAACAGGTCATCCCTCGTGAACACTTTCACAATATCCCCCTTTCTGTGACACTGTAAGATGGAGAAAGTCTGCTGTTGGCAAGCCATCGGGGAGAGCGCGTTTCGAAATTAATTGTATGCTGAACGGCAAACAGGAGCGAGGACATTCTTCGAGAGTCTGTGAGAGCCCGCTGTTCGCTCATGCTGTTTACCAAAAAAATCCTCTTTTCTCTAGAAATGCAAGTCAGCCAAACCGTGGTTTAAAGCTCTTGGTTTGGATATCTTCCTGGTTTGTGTAGGATGTATGGTAGTCAGTACTGCAGTCTGCAGTATTTCATCCCCGAATGTCTGCTGAAATACTTTTCCTTCCTGTAACTTTTTCCATCCTTGATCATTCTGGGCGAGCTGATTATGGATGGGTTGCGGCTGCAGAGGGGACGGTACGCAGAGAAGGAATATAATAATTTCCCACAGGGAAGAAATTCTTCCTATGCTGTGACAAGGCAAATAATAATAATAACAACGTTAATGACAGACCAAATTTATATTTGCACCTTCCCACGTGCGGCTGTGAGCTGCAATAAAGAAATAATGAGTAAAAAGGGTCTCCGGTTCCCTGTGCAGGTGGGTGTGGGACTGAGCTGCTTCCATCACCACTGCGATTTTTTTCCTCAACTGTGGAATATCCTAAAATGTTTCCCCTTTTGTAGGGGAACTTTTCATCTTAGAGGGCTTAAGGGGAGTTCCTTCAGCTGTTCTTGAATTAATTACAGCACATCAGCTATGAACAGGGCACTCAAGGCAGTACCCTAGTGCAACCTCTGCTTTCCTTGCGAAAGCTCCTTTGCCTTGCAAATGCTTCAGGTACCTCATTTATCGCATTAAGTACTTTAGCAACCAGGAAATTTTCCTGTCCCTATCACAAATAAATGTTTTCTTGGGCTTCAGAACAGCATTACCTTCTAGAAACTTTGTGAACAAACTCAGGAGAAGTTACTGTCTTCTAGATCCTCAGTCATGGAACGCAATAGCATTAGGAGAAGAATATTAGCAAAAGAGGTATATTTTTCATTTTAAATTATACCCAGCTTTCTTAAGAAAGCAAATTAAATTGCACTTAACCAAAGAATACAGATAACAGTATTAAGTACAATAGAACATTTTAATTACTAAGAAAAACAAATGTATGTGTCTGTAACTGTAATTAAAGGAGTGCTGTATTTGCTGCGCATTAGTGTGACTTGTATGTCTGCAGTACAGTAATTGACATAATTCATCACTTGTTTGGGACTTGACATTATGGTTACCGTGAAGCTGTACGAGAAGACAGGAATTCGGTGCTTAGATGCAGACTGACAGGACGTCTGACCGCTGATGGAGCACAGCTGCCATTTGTCTTCATCATAGCCCAGCTTCAGAGTTACAGTTGTGCTCTAGGTAAGCTCACTGGTTGCCTGTGAGCTCCCTGGTAGCTCTCCGTGCGTTTCTGGTGCCTTCATAGATGTCCTGCTGATGGTGCTCCATTTCTAGTTTTACATCCTTAGCGGTGGGATCAGGGATATGGGTGGCTCAAGAGGTGATGCGGTGCTGAGGAGGCAAAGCAATGCCATCTTTGCTGAAATACAGACCACAGGGTGCAGAAGGTGACTAAGAGGGAATAAGACTGCAGGGATGAATGGGAAGAGCCTAAGAACGAAGAGGCTGAGCATATTTCCCACATCTAGTCCTTGCACTGTTTTCTCCTCTAGTTTCAGGACACTCAATGACAGTAATACAGACAGTAACACAAATATGGAAAAGGCTGCTGTGAGAAGACAAGAAGCAATCTGTTCCCCGTGCCCCTTGTGACAGAAGAAGAATAATGATCTCAAAAAATCACAGCAGGGAAGCATTGGATAAAAAACGAAGGAACAGTTTCTAATATTAAGGTAGTTAAGTACTGGAATAAATTCCCTACGAGACTGTGAAAAGTTCTTCCCTGGAAGTCTCAGGACAGTATCTGAGGAAACCTTTCTGAGAAGCACCATGGTAGACCTTTATGCCTCCTTGGAAGAGGTGAGCGGACCCCGTCATCTTTGGCCATGTCCTCCGGCCTGATTCCTGTGACTCCAGGGTGGGCAAACCCTGCTGTTCGGGGGGCTATGTGGAAGACAGAAGCTCATCCTGGATGTTGCCTTGGAAATCCCTCCCGAGCAAGTAACGTAACTGGTACAATGGGCCTCTGTGTGGTCACTGACCTCTCCAAGGGAAATAAGCAAAGCCAGGTAAGAAATGATTCCTGGAGGTGTCACCAGCTCCCAGTCTGTCCTAGGGTTAAGAATATGTATGAAGAGCTAGTACAGACTTAGAATCATAGAATTGTCTAGGTTGGAAGGGACCTTTAAGATCATCAGGTCCAACCATCAACCTAACACTGCCAAACCCACCACTAACCCATGTCCCTCAGCACCATGTTCACCTGTCTTTTAAATCCCTCCAGGGATGGAGACTCCACCACTTCCCCGGGCAGACTGTTCCAATTTTTGACAATACTTTCAGTGAAGAAATTTTTCCTAATATCCAATCTAAACCTCACCTGTCACAACTTGAGGCTATTTCCTCTTGACCTATGTCTTGTTACTTGGGAGAAGAGATTGACACCCCCCCTCACTACAACCTCCTTTTAGATAGTTGTAGAGAGCGATAAGGTCTCCCCTCAGCCTCATTTTCTCCAGGCTGAACAACCACGGTTCCCTCAGCCACTCCTCATGAGACTTGTGCTCCAGACCCCTCACCAGCTTCATTCTCCTTCTCTGGACACGCTCCAGCACCTCAATGTCTTTCTTGTAGTGAGGGGCCAAAACCAAACAGTACTTGAGGTGGGGTCTCACCAGTGCCGAGTACAGGGGGATGATCACTGCCCCAGTCCTGCTGGCCACACTATTGCTGATACAGGCCAGGATGCCGATGGCCTTCTTGACCACCTGGGCACACTGCCGGCTCATATTCAGCCGGATGTCCACCAACACCCCCAGGTCCTTCTCCACCGGGCAGCTTTCCAGCCACGCTTCCTCAAGACTTCTCTTTTTCCAATCATCTTGATTTCATTTTCAAGCATAGTTCCCCTACAGCTGTAGTGGCCTGTAACAGTACTTTGTTTATAAAAAATACTAAAATGTAGGGAACTAACCTCTTACCCCTCATAACTTTGCACTCTTTTAGCAGGACAGCAAGGTGGTCAGAGACAAGAGACCCTTCTCGCACAGCGGACCTGCTCTTCCTGCTGTGTCCTTTCAGGTACCAAAGAAAGTGGAAGAACTTAGGATAGCTGCTGGTTAATAGTTACTGATCAGCCTTGGTTTGAGTGCACATTCCAGAGATGCCCCTGCTGACTGTATTTAAGCAATAAAATGCACCAGGTGGTGCTTTTCGAGGTGATTACAGCAGTCCTCGTGCGGTGTTATACTCCACAGGACTGAAGGCTGAGTGAGTTTAATCACGGGGGAACTGTAAACTCACTGCCTGCTATTAAGAGATGGACTTTGAGTTAAAAAAAAGAAAAAAGCAAGTAAAACAGGTAGGCCTGTCTATTTACTGAGCTTTATTGGCAGAAACATGATTTAATAGGCAGCCAGGGAGAAATCACTGTTTATGCAGAGGTACCAGTAAGATTTATATTGCATGAAGGATAGATTATAGTTACTGTATAACCAAGTGATATGTCTGATTTCATAATATTATCTACCTAAGCAATGTTGTGTGCTAAGTTATTTGTTGTATTTGAGATACTTTCATATATGAAGTTCCTATAATAGGAACTGTCCTCTTAAAATAACCTGAAGATTACAGAATTGAGATAACCCAGACGCGTTCTGTGCAACCTATGAAACAAAACCAAAAAGTATTATTTTTTTTCCTTTGAAGCATTTTTAAAATGTCAATAAATATCTTAAATTTTATTTCTTTTTTCAACAGAGTGATACTAAGATGCCTGACAGTTTTAAAGTAAATCCAAGCAGATTTCATATCCACTTAATGCAACAGATTTAGTAGTGAAACTAATTCTATTTCATGTGGAAAAAACATAAAGGGGCTAAGGCGATGCCTGGCATGTGAGGCTGCTAAAATAGTTCAAAAGCTGTGTATGATCCTGAGAAAAACAAGAGAGCTTCGTTGCCTTTCAGAGGGGCCTAAGGCAGAAGCAGCATTTGCTTCCCGTAGCTCGTGCGGGAACGTGCCCGTGCACACGTGTTTTCCAAAAGGCGATAGCTGGAAGACAAACGAGAACAAACCTTTGAATTTGCATTGCATGTCTGGTAACGGGCAGAGATCGGCGGCGTGGAGAACCGCACGGACCTGGGAGAAAGGCTTCTCAGCAGCAGAGAGCAAAGGAGAGGGCTTAACTCACAACATAGGATTTTGCTCCTTAAGCTTCTCTTCATACTGGAGAATGTTTCCTGGTTATCCAGCTGGGTTAGCGATAACACCATTCTTCGGTATTCATGCCCCTGATTTACTTTTATTTTCACTGACTCTCTGCTTTCATTTTGAAACTTCTTGATTTTCTTAAGCTCAAAGAAAGCTGCCAGCTGTCTTGGGACATCACCCTGAGCCATGGAAATCTGAATGATTCATTAGCCTCCGAAGAGTGAGCTCAAAGCTTGAAACCCTTTTCAGACTCTCAGTAAAAGATATGGATTAGGGGGGATCTCAGTTTCCATCTCCCAGAGAGCTGCCAAATTCCCTTCTCCACTCCTCTGGTTCTTATGCCACTCTTCAACGTCGTGCATTAAACAACGTGACTAATATTCGTCATGTGGTACTTGTCCTCTAGGGCCTCTGTGGAGGGAGAAATATTGTGCATTGTTTTGACTGACTGGTTTAGGGTTTTTTAATCTAAATATATGTAAGCGTGTATGTTAGAGATAGCAGGTACGAATGCATGGGGTAGGGTGTGATTTGGGTCTGGAGCACTCTTTACTACCAGAAAGATTTTTCCAGTCTGAGGCTAATTCCAAGAAAACCTGGTTTTACTGAATGACTCTTTGCTGTCTGATGAGCTTAGGGCTGTAGCAGCAAGTGGTGGGGCCCAGTGGGAGCAGATCTGTAGAGCAAGATGGTGCTGAGAACCCGCTGGCCATGTTTGGTGGCTTTTTATTCTGACTCGCCGTGGTCTGGTGACACGGGAGAGCATCCTTGACCAGGGCATCAGGGGTTCTCCTGGGGAATGTCTTTCGGTTTTGCTTCATCCAGAAGAAGCCCAACCCCGCAAGGTGAAACAAAGCTGAGGAAGCGGGGAGGACTCCGCAAAACCCCACACCGTGTCTGAACTAAACCCACTGTGTGGCTGTACCCCCAAAAATGCTGTTGAAAAAATTAAGCATCTTATCAGATGCGCGAGCCCTGTGCTAAAAAGTGTCATTGCCACTGAGAAGCTTTCCCCAAGACAGTATTTGGCACATCTAGTCTTGCTATTTTATTACCCTGCAAATAAGAGAAACAGTAATACCATCACTAGAAGTACATACACCACCCCGTATACTTCATAGTCTCTTGTTCTCTACTTAACTTATGGATGCTGACCTCTGCCTCGGCGGCACTCATGAACCAGAGTATGTCTTAATGTGCCTCCTGTGCAAACTATTTTTGTTAGTTCAGCATGTCTCTAATAATCAGTCTCTATAATTTGGTTTTCTCCATTCATTGATTGCCCCAAATATGATTTCGCAATGCAAAGATCCCCTAGTCATAACTACAAAAATGACAGGCAGTACTTTTTGTAATCTCCATATTTGACGCATGAAAGAAGGCTAAATTCCTGTTTGAATAAACAACATAATAAGGTTATTGAGAATAAGACCATTACTATATAAAATTATGTCTAAGTGGCAGATATAATTAACATTGGATTGTAATTACACTAATTACAAGTCACATTAAGATACTCCAGTAATGACAAAGTGAGCACCCTATAATTGAATGGAATAAGCAGGGAAACATGCTGCTCACACTAATTACCTAAATGAGCTAATATGTCTTCAGAGTGACAGTCATGCTCAGTGTTATTACACAGGCAAGACAATTTTGTAAGTTAAAAAAAATTCTAATTTCCTTCCTTCCTTCTCTTCAGGACCCATTTCAAATCATCAGCAGCTTCAGAATTTCTCTCTTGAGCCAAAAATAGAGAGATCCCACAGTTCAGGCCTTTTCTAATTTTGTTCGGCAAAGTACAATTTTCAGGGTTACACTGTGATTTTGACGTATTCCCGCTGCTTTAAAAGTAAAATTTGGCTTGTTCTGTGTTTGTTGGTAGGCTCCTTTGACAAGCCAATCCGCTGTGATTTTTTTTCACTTGTCTTAAATTCGAAACAAACAAAATAATGTAACTTAAGCTCAGCGTGCTCTACAGCATAAAGCATACTTATTTTGTTGGCTCCAGAGTAACAAATATGGCTTATAACAGTCTGGCTCCAGTTGTGCCCTTGAGAGTGGTAAAATTTGAATTATTCAAGGCAATTAGTGGGAGCATTGCTGTGGAACTCAAATTTCAGCTCGAGCTTCTAAGAATAAAAACTAATATAAGAATAGGAATTCTACATATTGTGGAAAAAATGCACATTACTTTTTTCCTTTAAACACCTCCAGCTGTCTGGGGCTCTGAGCTGGGAGGAAAAATAACATAACAGATACTTTAACAATCTAAAATAGTTTGCTAAGAATGAAAAAATAAAGCAAATGCACTTCATCAGATTGCCTATACTTCAAACTTATCTGAAAGATTTATTATTATTATTTTTACTTTATGTGTGGTTTGATTCTCTGGGACCCAGAGTACCAACAATTCCCATTCTTTTGGTGATAGCCAAAAATCTGAAGCATATGGTTTCTTAGCAATATTTCTGACTGTTGTTGTTTATTTTTATCCCAGGGAGTAGGAGGTTCACTCACAGAGCAATTCAGTGCCAGTACTTTGATGAACTCTTTTCCTGTCACCAGGAACGCCATGAGTTTTTAGGAAGTGTTTGAGAGAGGATGAGGAGGTAGTTGAGTGGGATGGTGCCCTCAAATGCAAAGATACGTCAAAGCTGCTTACGGAAAATGTAATGTAAGAGTGTCTTGAAGGCCCATCCTCCTCTATAGAGAGTGGAGAGGGGAAAAAAGGCGATGGAGCCTTGGAAGCTAAGGTCGAGAAAAAAAAAAAAAAATGGCAAGAAAATTAGGCAATTGGTGGTCTAAAAAAAGATGAAGTCATACTGTTTTTTGAGTTTAAGAAGAAGTAAGGGAGATTTGCAATGTTCCTGTCCTTGGAAGGTGGTTCTTTAGCAGAGCTAAAGAAGTCCAAGGGGAGGGAAGTGGAGGGAAGCAATGTGGAGGAGAGTTAGGGGGAAGGGATACCAGGGAGTGATGGCAAAGCACCACCAGAGAACTCGGAAAAAAGGAGAAAAAAGGAGAAAAAAGGAGAAAAAAGGAGAAAAAAGGAGAAAGGGCAATGGGAGGAGCATAGGTAGCATCAGGCAGTTTTGAGATGACAGAGGCTAAATGCATATTTGTACCATTAGGAGAAAGAAGAGGAGAGCAAGCTGTTACGGAAATGTGCAAGGACGAAAGAAGAAAAAGAGTGGTCACAAGGGGGATTAGGATTGGGCTCGAACAGGACATAGCCAGCGAGGGAATAGGAGTGTTCAAGGAGGAGAAGTAAACCTATTTCTTTCTCTTGGCCTTGAAGAGACTACACAGAATTAGTTCAGATACAGACAACTCTGTTCTAGACAGTGAAAATGTTATTTGGCTTGCAAAGAATCACCAGTTCAATGGACGCTTGAATCATCCTTTATTATTCTTGCAGGTTTGAAAAGGAAATAAAGGATAAAGTCCTAGGTCTGCTTAAAACCTTTCATACGGATCCCAACTGGGTCCTGTGTTGCCTTATTCCTGATCACTCAGATTCATTTAGGGACTTAGTTAATTGTATGAACATGCAAATCCTTCCTTGGGAAAGATGGAAATGTCAAATTTGACAACACATTAGCAATCCACACTACCTATGGTAACATATAGAGAAAAGAAATAAAATAATATCTGAATTTATAGTAGCAGTTAGGTTGATTCATTAATCTGCAGGCTTGATGCAGATATGTGTTTTACAACTGTCTAGCAAAATGACATTGCTTATATTAATTAATTCCTCATTTGAACAAATAAATAAAAAATTGTTGCCAAAATGTATAAGTACATTTAAAAAAAAAGACCTCCAGTAACCATTTTTTTTTTTGATTGAAAGCATTATCCATAAAAAGTTACCTGAGAATTGAAATTCCAGAGAAAATTGTGATTTAAATTCTCAAAACCATCAAGTGAATAATTTTAACAGATTCTCAGCTCTTCTTAAACAGATGACTGTGTGTTTGCAACTGAATGTTTGATAAATGAAAAGAGACAAAATGTTCTACTTTTCAGCACATTTTTATCCACAGCTGGTGCACAGACTGAGCCTGAGTGTATGTTAGCTTTAGCCGTGATTTTTCAAGTTGAGGTTTACTATATTTAGCTCTACATATATTTAGAATTGATGGAAGTAAATTTTTTAACTTTGGAAAATGTTGCTGAGCTGGACTTCGGTCCAGCTGAAAAATATCAGTGGTGTTTCTTGATCCCACATCTATGATGTTGAGAATTACTGGCTCCAGGGATCCCAGCCGAACCCTGGGAGAGTTTTCCATCATTCCTAACGGCAGAGTGAAGCAGTCGTGAGACAACGCTCCTTCCTTTCCTGAATACATACACAGAATCCTACACCCAGATACATCCTGTTGTAGGCTCAGTGCTTTAATATATTTGTAACAGAAGATACGTAACTGCTTATTAGGATCGTACAGTATGTTTGAGGCATATTGTACACATTTGGGAAAAATAAAGATACCTGGGGATTTGCTTAAGCATTTTTAATAATAGTTAGTATGTTAGAAAGTATTTAACTTGGCAGAAACTTCTAGTATATATTTTTCTAAATGGCTGTTTGCCTAACTAGTGTGATCATAAAAAGGCAATTTCGTATTCCCATTCCTATTCAGTAGGTGTGACTCTACTTACACACCTGCTGAAACATTCCTTGAGTCATCACAGTAATTACGAACATGCTTAATTTCATGTAGATGCTTTATATATTCCCTATTAACCATATCCTTAGCTTTTAGAGAAATAATTGTTATATACATTCTGCTAGTGACTTCCTATGTGGCTGTGCAGAAGTTTTTCAACGTACTGTTTGCATTTCCATCTGTAAAATGAGGTAAAATTGCATTTCTAGCTACTGATTGTGTTCTGGTATTGGTTTTGATATTGGTAGCTATTCTCAATTTGCTAAATGCTATGCAAGTTCTAGCTTATGAAAATGTTATGATAAAGCTGTTGAGTAAAAACGTTATTTGAATGATTATAAAATAAACAGCTCAAGGCTCTCACCATGCTAATCGAGATACCAAAGTTAATTTAGTTGTTATTTAGAACAGCAATTCATTCAGATGGTCAAAAACACGGTTCACAGCCACTCAACATAAATAACAATCACTGAAAAAAAAAAAAGAGCAATTTATTCCAATTTGATTATATCAGTGTAAGCACAATACCGCTGGACTGGAAAGGGAAAATTGAAGGCTCTGTAGCACTTCACTATAGCTGTCTCTGCCAAACTCCTTTAGCAAAGGTGTTAACATTGCCCTGGGTCATACCAGCGTTCACCGTAGGGACAGCCACCCTGCAGGCAGAGTACGATCTTTCTGCTAACACATTGCTCCGTTTTCTTAGCACTGAGATCAGTGTAATGTGCCGTATCTATAATACGGCGTAACTGCACCTTTTGTAGTGTAAAAATACAGAGAAATATTTCATGGTCTGTGCACGTTCACAGAGCTGCTTTCTGCTGGGCTTCTGCTTGGTCTTGTTGAGCAGCGTGTGGTCCAGTTCTTGCAGACATCCTCACCGGAGCGTCAGATTGTGTTTGGTTTTAGGCTGCAGCAAACAAAGAACACATCAGACTCGGCAGTGAAGGCAGTAAGGGATCTTAACCTGGTCAAACTCTTGCTTTGCTGAAGACATGTATCAAGGGTGGTGATGGCCACAGTCTGTGCTGTGGAGCAGACCCGCATCTGAGCTACATTTGGCAATATAAATAATAATCTTGTCAGTTTACTCTGTAATTAAATATCTTTGGTGAGTCACTTCTTTCACATGATGCAAATATTTACGGCCTGTAAAGAATATGATATCCAATCAAGAAACAGACTTTTCTGGTTAGCGTGGAAAAGGCCAGACATCTGAGAATGAGAAACTGGGGAGATCGTATTTGCTTAGGAGAACAGAAAGACTGACTATACCCAATGTCCTCTAAAGCCAACCCAAATCCTTGCTTTAAGAAGCCCATTTTTTTTTTGCAATGTTTATTAGAGAAGGTGGTGACTCTCTAAAGCTCTGTGAGATGAAAAAAATGTGCAGGACTATTAGGTGTCTGGACGCAGCCGCTTTGCATTGCAGTGTGTTAGTCCCTCTTTGGAGCTACCAGGCCTGAAATTCTATGTTTCTCAGCCAAATACGAGTTTAATGTTGCCTTGCTGATGGACGTGTGGTGCGATGAGAAGAACAGATCTCCTGCCCTTTGACTTCCCTGCTCCCGCAGCCTACCAGCCAGCAGGGTTATCCGTTGTCGCTCCCCTCCACCGGCACCAGCTTTGGATGTATTGAAAAGGAGGAGAGAGAAAACACAAATTTGGTTATAGCCCGCTGAAGTGCAAAATGAATGGATGTGCCTCCGTCCTTTCAGAGCCGGCACGGCTCATGATTTATTTTGAAGAAAACTCGTTCAGGTTTTAGGCTAAGCAAAGAGGATCCATCTGGTGATTTTACAGCTCACAGACTACGGAAGGGACTGAATTGACAGCTTTTATAGCTCTGTTGTCTCAAAATCTGAAAACATTAAAAGTTTTTCATCAGAGGAAAATACTGATCAGGAAACAGCCTACACTGGGAATCCATATGAAGGGAAATTACTGACCAGTTTGTTCATATATTGAGTACCGGTCTAATTTGGTAATTTTAAATTTTGCCCATTTTATAAAAATAAATGACTGTGTGATGAAAACATCAAGTCTGATAATTCAGGCTTATAGGAAGCAGTGACCAAATTAGTTCACTAAGTGCTTACCCAACTTATTCAGACCTCTCTTGAGGAGTTCAAAGCACTTGTGCCAGGGCTGAAGTTGCTTCTTGATAAGCTTAAATATAGGAGACAGGCAGGAATCCAACTTCATGGATTCCTTCTCAATCTGGAAGCACAATTAATCCCTTCTCCTCATCCCCACCCCATACGATAGTTCGTCTGATTAGTGCCAGTTGTTTATTACTGCAATTAATTGATATAAATTTTTTATTTTAATGTAAATCACCTAGGAATAAAAATATTCCCTATGTGGTTTGTCTTTTATAACTGACTCTTTAATGTAGGAATGCTGCAATATTATAAAACCTGAAACCTGCTAAAATGACTTCACTTTTGCACCATATCTGTGTGTAATGAATCAGTAGAGGTACTAACAGCAATTTGGAATGAAGTATCTGCCTTGCCAAATTAAGAGATTAGGGGAAGTATATATGAGCTAAAAGCATCAAAGCTCTTGCCAAACAGCAATTGTCAGTTCTACTTTTAATAAAAACAGTTCATTTACAGAAAGTAGGAGGAAATCTGAAAGGAAAGGGTTTTTAAAAAACTGAAAAACTATGATATTGCTTATTAGAAACAGTTATTAAATCTTTAGAAATTATAAACTGAAAAAAGTGAGCTGAGCTGAACCGTGCTGTGGATGAGCATATAAAGGAAAGGATGTTTCATGCTCTTGTTGAACATATGGTTGTGTGAAATGAATATAACTATGATCAGCCATCAGACTTATGGTTGTGTGAAATGAATATAACTGTGATCAGCCATCAGACTTAGAGTAAAGGTGATGGTCAGGGTTTTATGCATTTTCTTACTTATCTTTTTCTCGAGAAAAATATGGTTTCGAGGCTTGAAAAGTGGCAAATCCTGTAGAAGGGTGGCTTGAGGAAGGAAGTCTCTGAAGATCCCCACTGAGGATGTGCTCCCCATTCATTCTGTTGACTGACTCTTGGCATCACTTTGTTACCTTCAAAAAATAAATAGTTCACATATCTTGCACCAAAGCTGGAGGACTCCAGGACGGCATGAGGTGCCAGGTTGTCTAGCCTGACAGGACAGGGATTTCAGTGCATCTTTTCTTCATCTTCTTGAATCTGGGGCTGATTGAGGACTTCCTTTCTGGAAAGCTACTAGTAGAATATGTATTTGCGGCACATACTGTTTTTCAGTGCCCCAAGAAAGAGGCCCATCTCGAGAATTTAATTATTCCTAATATTTCACATTTCCATTTCTACTCTTCTGAAATTCCATGGAAGCCTGAAATTTTAGCAGTACATTAATGCCTATTCTTTCCCTTTGAGTTTCCTCCTGGAGTGGAAAGATGGAATTAAATCAGCATCGGCCAGTCTGGAACAAGTTCTGGCTACCGGTCTGTTTTGCAGAGTCACTTCAGGCAGTGACCTGAGAAAATTATGAGTTTGGTACAGATGTTGACAGTCCAAGTCTACTTTCTGAAATCTGTTTGAATGACTTTAGTAATAAACAAGTCAATGTAGTAGTGTGTGACACTTAAAGCCAGAATTGAGTGATTGCAGTTATTTTAAAACTTTTATTTAAAAACGCATAGAAGGGTGGTGTGATGCAACCAAGCTATTGCTATCAGCTAAGAAATTTCTGAAGGGAATGCCTGGCTATTCCTGTGGCATAGTGAATTCCTTGTGCTGGCTCCTTTGATAGATTTGTGACTGAGCAATACTTTTTTCCATGCTGGCCAAGTTTCGCAGAAACCTTTTTGTAGATACCTGCTGCCTCTCAGGCCATGGTTATGGGTTGCTGGTTCTATAGCACAAATCAGTATTCAGATGTTTCTTGCTAGTTTCTTCTCAATTCCTAAAATTCCTCTTTGCTGACAATTTAAAAACTTCATTTCTGTAATTTATACCATCTCTGACGCTCATATCAGATGAAACGTGTTTGGATTCCATGCTAAATCTAGAAGCTGGATTTGTGTTCCTTAACTAGAAATAGCATTTTTATTGAATGGGGCTGTAGCTGATATGTATTTTGCGCGTATTCTGGGATCCCGGTCAATCTATACTCAAAAGGGTAGCTTTCAAAAACTAAAGTTCTTTTCGGTAGAGACTGTCAAAGACGGTGCTATCAAAGATATCCAGCATTAGTCTAATGAAATGAGACTATAAATTATGTCAGTGTGAAGTGAAACACTTAGTAGATCTGCTGCATAAAATGGGACTGGCAGGATCTTCCTTGCTGCCATGTGATGTAGTTTCTTAATTACAACCACAGCTGAAATAAGTAGTCTTTGGAAATTGGAATGAGTTCATATAAGCACTTACATTATCAGGAAATATAAATAGTTTATTTATTCGTAGGGCAGCTACCATCTTCCTACTATAGGTTTTTGATGGACACTTGTGCTGTCTCAATCCACTCAGAATTCAAAAGTGTTCTTTTGTGCAAGAACTTTATGGCAAAAGCACTATAATTTAATTTAGCATAATGTCTTTAAAACAATGATGTTTGTTTTTTAAATGAATATTTTATATGTTGTGTTTAATTAAAATAAAAGTCTGCTACTGATCTAGGAAACGCAAAACAGACTTGAGTTCGTATTTATGAAGTGTAACAATATTGGCAAGAAACAACTTATCTTGTTTATGAGACATGCCTCCCATTACCGCTACAGATTGCAGACGTTTTATTGCTGAGCTTTACATGGTTTACAATTCAACAAATGTAGCGAAACTGTCATCATGAAAATAAGCCTATAAATGTAGGTTTGGAGGAATTTGTTTTTAAGGATAGTATTTACAGATCAAAATGTGTTTCGGGTAACTCTGCGTTCTGGAAGATTTCTTGCTTTTATATCCCTATAAAGACAGAGCAGTCCCGGGGAACGCTCTTCCGAATACAAAAGGGAAACAGGTGATTTTTTTGTATCTATTTCCAAGCCATGTATAAATGACAAAGCTTGGCTTGACTTTCTAGAAAGAGAGAGGTGTAATTGGTTTGAGAAAGACGAGACTTGAAAAAATGAAAACACTCGGAAAATATTGCTCATGAATATTGACATTAATAGCTTTGCTCTTCAATCAGCGGTGCTGCAGACATTGGCTGTGGCCATCCCTCTGCTATGAGGAACGTCAGACTGAGAGCTGAGCCCCTGCTGAACACCGCCATGGCTTTCACAATGCTTTGCTCTAATTAATGAAAGCACACCCAGGTCAAAGTATGACTCAAAACTTTTGTATTTTTCATTAAAACATCTGACAACATTAAGTACCTCCTATATCCAGCCATTTAGTTGCATATGTTTCCAGGATACTCATTAGCGTGGAGGATCTGTACTTCAATAATAATAGCATTGCGAGCTGAACACTGTGCTGCGAGAAGAGGTAATTAATTAAAGCAAGATCCTTGTGATGCTGGCAGATCTTATCCATTTTTCATGTGAGTAAAGGTGAGATGAGCGGCAAAGTGGATGTGCCACGCTTGTACCATATGGCATGTGATGAACGGTGACTAAAACTCATGACTTTCTCCTTCCAGACAAGGTGCGCAACGAGTGCCAATGCAAACTCTTGGTGGTAGCTAGATGCTATGAAACTGGTCAGCTCACTCAGTTGCAGGGGTAGGTTTTTATGAAAGATTCCTTGTTGTGTTGCTTCAGATCCACGTTTATTCAATGGAGACAAACAGGAAGAAAACAGAGCAAGTTCAAGCTCCAAAGTGGTACAAACCTCTGAGTGCTGCGGTGCAGGACGTTTTTTTGAGACCTCGTGCCTGTCTTCTCCTCTGCTCCGTCTCAACCTGAGCATGTTCCACGCTGCCAAATTTCTTCTAAGGTTTTTCAGACGATTCAAAATCCAGAGATTCATTATCCTCTGACTTACTCATTTTTCACATAACAATATTTTGACCAGTTTAATCATCTGCATGGAGAGTGTGGAAGTCTTGGCAGCTACTTGGCATACTAAGATAGATTCCCAAAAAGACCAGATATGCTTCTGAAATGTTGGAGAAGTGATGATACATAATTTGCTTATTAATCACATAGGAGAACAGACAGAGCAATGTCTCTGCTCCTCACTTGCTTCTCCCCCTCTCCCCGAATTCTTTGTCTAAATGCCTCAGTCACGTAGGATATAATCTCTGCATTGTTGTTTCATGTTTAATTGGCTCCATGTCATCTTTGAAAAGCAAAAGGACTTTCTTAAATGTTGTGCTTAATTGTACTATGTTTCTAATAAAGTTCTGTCAGTACTTTTTCTAAATTTACATAATTTTCAGTCTGAACAGTGTAAGTCTTAAATGCATAAGTAGAAACTAGGTTTTTAGCTGCTGCACACTAGACCAATTTTTTTCTTGTTCCCTTGAAAAAATAGAGAATTGTGCACTCAAGCAAGTTGTGTGACCTTTATTTTCATTAATTTTTGTAATGTTGATGCTCTTTTAACATTTCATACCTTAAATTTACAATATTTTTTCTGAAATATATAGGACTACTTCAGATACTTGGATTCTTCTTGGTGGTAAATCTATGAGAAATTGAGCTTGTATTAGACAGAGTCAAATGCCTTTTCTGTGTGAAATGGGAGGCGGTGTGAAATAACACAACATGTAGAAAGCTAGATATTATGTGTTCTCTGATGTCTACACAGACAGTCAAGTATCAGTGCAGAAAGTGATTATTTCAACATATTTCATATCCATATGTTTATTCCTCCTTTCTCACAAGATGGCAGCTTGCATGTAATGAAAAAATGTGCAATAGGCTTAGATCCATTGCTGCGTGAATGCAGCAAGGTTCTTGAACAGGAGTGATCTTAATATTGGCCGGTGTCAGAGTTGAATGTGCTTCTGCTATGCTTGTTATAGAAATCTTCAATATTGGAGGTAGAAGATTTGGAAGTAGTGCCCAGAGCAGGATTCTGGAGTAGGGACAGGCAGGTGGGTCATTGCATCTAGCTGGAAAATATAAAGGAAAAAAGGAGATGAGACTATTGCAATGACTGACAGCTGCTGTGTTATTTCTATCTTTCTAACTAGTTGCTTATTGAACTAGATGGAAAAGTACGAAGTGTTGCAGTTCTGTGCTGAGATCTGTAGTCTGTCCTAGTCTGGCTCTTACTGGTGTCGGTGAACGCAAATGCAATGGACGTGTTAAGTGTTTTTTTAGACATAGATGGGGCAAAGTTAGATGGCTTTTGTAGGTGCAGGAGGCTTTTTGTGAATATATGACTTAATGTAGATATTAGTTATCTGTTATGTAAGGATGTAAAAACTATATTTTAAAATATTTTTTCCTTGTACTACAAATTTTTTTTTTTTTTTTTTTAATTTACAGTAGGTTATAGTATCACCTAAAGGTTCTAATATAACTCACCGGTAGGTTATCGTATGGCCTACTGGTATAACCTAAGGTGGGTAGGTTATAACATAACCTTCTGTAAAGAAGGCTGAAAGCCTTAAGGCTCACTTTCGAATTTAATATGCCAAATGTTTATTTTTCAGATGAGGACACACTTTAAATTTATGAATATTTATATCTTATATAGTGCTTCTTATTCTTTTGACTAGCAGATAGACATTTGAAAGTAACTTCCGTAAGAATTACAACCAATCAGCTAAAATCAATTTAGTGAACATTCTTTTATTATTCATATTCAAAAAGTTATCTCAGTTACAATACTGATGTGTAACACTTTAATGCTCATTTGTGACACTAATGCTTCAAATAAATACTGTACACTGCTAAAAAGTGTGTGATGCCACAAAGGTTTACCTGGAGATAAGAAGTGATTTTTTGCTCTCTCTTAATTTGGGCACAGTTCTTGTTTGCTCTTGCCAGTGGAAAGATTCCCCCAAAGCCAGCTTTTCTGGGTAAACCCCCGCAAACTAGCAGGATACGGCCCATTCAGGCTCCCCGAAATCTCCCAGGAAGCCACTCCCTTTGAACACAACTCCTGCTTGCACAAGGATGTTGTCTCTCCAAAAAGACTGCATTTGAACCCAACTGGTTTCGACCCCCATTGCTCTGGGTCCCAACACCAGATGGTTCAGACTAGAATGAAGTCCAACTTTATTTGGCAAACCTTAGCAAAAAATGTAGGGGGGGGGGGGGTCGAAGCTCGTTTGTTGCAATATTTTACAAGACAAAAAAAATCAGTCTGAGTTAATTTGTCAGCAGCTGCTTCTTTGCTTGTTTCTGAGTATCTCACCTGGAATCACTGTGCTGTGTTTGGAGGTGATCGATCCGTCTTTCAGTGGTAATCCTGGATCCTCTCCCAGCATCCAGCTAGAAAATATTCCTCTGCATTCCTGTCATTAGTCATGGCCTCCGCATTCTTTTCAGGGCAAATTTATAACTCATGTTTCTGTTTTGTTTGGTTTGGTTTGGTTTTTAAGTTCAACCTCTTCCTCTGTTTTCAGATGTTCCTGGAATTTTTTGAGTTTCACTGCAGATCATGCAACAGAAAACAGTAATAACTGTCTAAACGTTATCTAAGCAGCCTGTGCTCAGACTTTGTAGCTGTCACCTACAACATCTTTGGACACGTTATTTGTTAGCAGGTCCAGGAGCACAACACGGTGTCCAGATATGTCTCGGATTGGAAGCCCATTAAGTTTGGCAGTGGAAGCTTTTTCTGCTAATGTAACTCTAATCTCAGCTCCAGACGTCTCATATCTAAAAGGGAGGATGGGGAACTTTCTTTCTCTTCCCTCATTTTCTCCACTTCTAGTGCCTTCACTAATTTTTCTCCCAGGCTTTATCCTGGCGCTTTTATCCTGCTCTGCTCCCCATCTCCACTCCCGCCTCGCCTCTCCCTCCTGCTGACCCCGCGGCTCCGGAGAGTGAACTCGCCAGCTGCAAAACCCATTTCCACTGTCTGTCCTTCAAGTGTGCCTCCTGTCAGGGTGTTTTTTTGTGACATTAAAGAGAGGCCTATTTTAATTTCTAGTCCCTCAATCCATCGGAAGATGCCTCGCTTTTATGTTGGCTGCTACAAGTGCAGGAGCAAAAAGGCTTTTACGTAGAGAAGATTTAGAAGAAAGGTCTCAAAGATGGTAAAGCTGTTCTGTTTTACTGGCACGGAGAGTCACTTTTACTAGTTCAGTTCAGGCTTCTGGCAGCTTGTTAAGCTGCCTAACACAGGAGCTCCATGTTGCTGAGATGACTTCTATTATACTACATGCATAATTATTTACTAAAAGTACTCTTTGTCTCGCTTTCTAAGTCAGAGGAGCCTAGGTACAATTCACTTTGCAGTCATGATCTTGTCTTTGTGGACATTTCAATGTACCTGGATAGCAGATAAATGCTTCAGATTATTTTTTTTTGCCACATTTTGCTGACAGAAATAGTTACATATCCAAACATTTGAACATAAACACACACTCGAATATTGCGAGTAAAAAAATATATTGGGGAAATAACACTGAAACGTCATTTTAAATGCTTGGAAAAATTTAAATTTGGCTCGAAGGGCTGTCAAGGGTGGTGCATACTGGGAGTAATATTTACATCTCAAATGCAGATAATAACAATAAGCAAACCCTCCCACTTTATTCTGTCAGTAACACTTCCAAGTGTGCTGAAGCTACTGTAGCACAGTATCATGCTTTCTAATGACTATAATTCATCATCTGAAGCTATCAGATTGAAAATAAAATATTGTTACACAGCATGGAGATTGATAGCCATGGCTTGTTTATTGATTGCACTGAAAGAATGAAAAAAATAGAAAAAAAGATTATTTTTTTTAAAGCTGATAGCACCATGATAACTGATTTGAAGTTTCCCATTTTCTTTTTTACAGTTCTGTATAATGTGGCTGCAACATAGAAAGATACAGAAAATATGGTGTTATGTTGTCGTGCAAAAGCCAACTTCACATTATTTTTCTTTCCATATGTTTTTCAGTGCATTAAATATTTAAAAGAGTATCATCACTCTTCAAAAATGAATATACCTGTCAACTCACCCCTATTAGTCCTTTCTGTCTCAGTCTTTCTCATACTTTGAAGAGTCTTGAATTCTGTAACAGAAAAACTGGTTTGATATAAGAGGAAAGCTGATGGAACAAAGCATGAAAATGGGCAGAGTACCTTTTTCCTGAAGTAAATCAGACGACATCTGATTTTCTCATTTCTACTTAGTTTGAATGGAGTGAAACAGATTCCTGGTTCCTGAAGTTCACAGTCCCTCTGCTGAGGGGAGAATAAGCCAATAACAAAACTGAAAACTTTAGTCTGTAGGACAGGTCAGTGAAGCCTTAAATCCAACAAAAAGTAGGGGTGGAAGTGATAGTGACATTGGAGTGGATGTTACAAAATGGGCTGACAGATCCGTTAATGAATTTGATGCAGTATAGATCTCTCCTCTTCCCTCTTTGGGAATGCTTGCAATGGCAATTGAGAAGATTTTCTGTAATTCTGAGTCAGAATTGTTGTGGATCAAATCATGTGCATTATATACATCTTGCTGGGTTCCAGTTTCAGGAGTTTTATTTGGGTCTGAATTTGGTAGCCATGGTTACGACCACTCAAAAGTATTCTCCACTTTTGAAAAAAAATATGACCTTAATGTCTTTTTGTGAAAGTCAAAAAGCACAAAGACATTTCCAAGTATCTGTATTTGTTAAATTCCAAATTGCCTTTCTAAAAATACAGTTACAAACTCCTTGGGAATTAGAAAGAAGAAATCTATTTCAGAAAGCACATTTTAAAGCAATTTTATGCTGAAATGAGTCCTAAAATTCTGGCCTTTTGTTCTTTGTCATGGAGGCATAAGGAAAGAGAAGGCAGTGATCATCCTTAGGTTACAGCAATCAGAATAAAGAACATTTTCTGATCTTCCTTCTACTTGAGCTTTTATTGACTTTAATGGAACTCAGCACCTTTCTTCAGTTGCAAATAAACGGACCAAACTCTGTTCCATTAATACCATTGTAATCTGTGGAGCTAGTTAAGAGATAATTTGTTTAAAACCATTCTAGCTCTAATCGCAGCTTCAGATATGGTTTATAGGTTGTTAATTGTTTAATTCTTGCTTGCCTCCAAATTTGGAAATCATTAAATAGCCTAAGAACAAGAAACAAAATCAATGTCAGGGTTGTAATAGAAATACTTTATTAAAAAAAAAAAAAAAGCTTAATGTTTTGGGGGTATTTTTCTGTTAAAACTGGGCTTGAGATTTGACAGGATGATTCCAGAGCCATTTGTAGTGGTGGAATTTGTGTCACTTCTCATGCTCTCTCTTATAGAGTAGAATCATAGAATCATTTAGTTTGGAAAAGACCTTTAAAATCATTGAGTCAAACTGTAAACCTAACACTGTGCAGTCCACCACTAAACCATGTCCCTAAGTGCCACTTCTGTATGCCTTTGAAATACCTCCAGGGATGATGACTCAACCACTTCTCTGAGCAGCCTGTTTGGAACCCTTTCGGTGCAGAATTTTTTCCTAATATCCAATCTAAACCTCCCCTGGTGCAACTTGAGGCCATCTCCTCCTGTCCTATCACTTGTTACTTGGGAGAAGAGGCAGACCCCCATCTTTCTACACCCTCCTTTCAGGTAGTCGTAGAGAGCGATAAGGTCTCCCCTCAGCCTCCTCTTCTCCAGGCTGAGCACCCACAGTTCCCTCAGCCATTCCTCATCAGACTTGTACTCCAGACCCCTCACCAGCTCCGTTGCCCTTCTCTGGACAAGCTCCAGCACCTCAATGTCTTTCTTGTATTCTGGGACGTGAAAATGAACACAGTACTCGAGGTGGGGCCTCACCAGTGCTGAGTACAGGGGGACGATCACTGCCCCAGTCCTGCTGGCCACACTATTGCTGATACAGGCCAGGATGCTGTTGGGCTTCTTGGCCACCTGGGCACACTGCTGGCTCATATTCAGCCGGCTGTCCACCAGCACCCCCAGGTCCTTCTCCACCGGGCAGCTTTCCAGACACACTTCCCCAAGCCTGTAGCTCTGCGTGGGGTTGTTGTGACCCAAGTGCAGGACCCGGCACTTTAACACCAGTCAAGGGATGTTACAATAAAAGTCTTGCTCTTTTCAAGATCTTGGGAACTAGATCCAATGCCGTGTACTATAAAACCACAAATATTCCATATGTGCAGTTGGAAGGATATAATGATTACATTACTTTTGTTATATCATCAAGAAAATGCCATTTCGATAAATTGTCATAAAAAACCCAAAGCATTCAGTTTCAGAAACGAGAAGAACATCACTAGGGAAACTGATGTTTTCTGGCCTTCATAAGTAACATTGAATGCATTTTCTGTGCTTCTTCCGAAGCTACTCTGTTTGGAGATGGGCTATTTGAAGTCAGGTTTCTATGGGGAGTTTCATGTCTGCAGGAGCTGCTGGTGACTTTTCCATTTGTGCCCCAAGGCAGGTCTTGCACGGTTCTTTTTTCATTGTCTTTTTTCATAGTTCCTGTTCCTATCAGGACTTGCGCCTTTTTGGTCAAGCAGTCTCCAAGAAGAGGGAAACGCGGTTGTGCAAGTCCAGTATATGTTCTGTGGACCTACGTTTATTTACAATATAACACACCCTAAATTCAGTTTCCTTGAACTCAAGAGGACCAAAGAATAGCAGACAGTTTTCTTGTACAAGGTGCAGCATTCCAGTTGGCTTAAGTCTCCCAAAATAATGTCTCTGAGCATCCTTCCAGGGCCCATGCACAGGCTTTCCAGTGCATTTTTTATTTTGTATGCAATTCTAGCCCAAAATGAGGAACTGATTCGCTTTCTTCAGAGCTCATGTCCTTTCAGGAAAAACAGAGGAAGATAACTCATGTAAGGAACGGTACTTGAAGAGATGGGAGAACTTGGTTCTGCTCCCCAGATCTGTCATGGGTGTATTGTATGATACTGCAAAAGTCATTCCATCAGTCTCATCTTCACGTTACCTAGTTCCTTATGTGACTGTGAAAGCCATGGCATGAATGTTTGATATATTCAAGGTAATTAGAAAATTTAATATTCTGAAGAGCTGACAGAAGTTTACAATATAGAAAGTTTTTAGTGAATTGTTGTATTCTGCATTGCTTGCTGTAGTCCATGGTCATAAACAGCAGAAGTTGTGCTCCTCCTAATTACTCTACATATTTATAAGATAATCATAACCATTTTTGCCAATTTGAAATCCCCACATGTACAAATAATGTCAGCAATACTTAAGAAATATATTTGAATAAATCAGATTTCAAGGACATTCATGTTCATCTATCTGTTAGCTTCGCAGTCCCACACAAGGACCTCACCACATCTCATTTCTTATTTTACATATTTTTGACAGCAAATTAAATGTCCTGAAATTTCAAATGGGCTGATATACTTTGTTTCCAGCTGTATTTCAAGAAACTTGGTTCCTCTAGATGGTTTTACAGTGTCAGAGAAATGTAATTCATTAATAATTTGACAAAAAATTTAAAAGCCATTAAATCAGAAGGCAGCATGTTGTGTTGTGTTGTCATGTTCTCTAATGACATAGGACATCTACGATAATTTAGATGAGGAATGGAGGACTACCTTCACTGGAGCCTTTCCTCCAATACTGAATTCCTTCCAAAATAAAGGATATAGGGAAGCACACAGTTTGTAGACATATATAAAGGAATTAAAAAAAATACTGCCTGGGTAGCTCTGTGCTGTATATTCACCTGTGAATTGTATTTTATATTGTTTTTAAATTATTTTCTTCGTATAGTGATACTGTTGAATCTTTACTAGTACCGTGTATGGCTGTGCAACTGAAATTTGCACAAATAATTGGTATGAGATATATCAAATGAAGTCGTCATCTGTGCTTTTCTAGACAAGAGAGGTTTAGCTAAGAGTGTGAATTTTGTTTTTACAGTTCTTCATACATGACAATTAAACCAAATGCACCAGGATTAATTAATTATTAGTAAAGGTCTTTATCAATCTCCACATTATATTACCATTATCCACAGTGGCTGTTATTAAGTGCAGAGAATGTTGCTAAAAAAGCAAATATTTCTAGCATTCAGTGTCTTCACGGACTGTCACATGGAGAGAAAAAAGATAGCAGAGCATATAATTTGACTGGACCGTTTAAAGTTTTTTGCAAATATAGGTACACATAGATATACATACATATATGTACATGTATATACACACATATTACTGTCCTCCATATATATATAGATAGATATTACTCTGATGAGTTTCAAAAATATGTTAGTTAAAAATAAATAAATCCAACATGTCCAGTCAAGGATTTGTTTTAAGCAGAAACTATAGCTCCCAGGACTTTGTTACATTTTAATTTTGTTTTAGTACTACAAAGAGAAGCCTTTGTTTGCACTCAGGAAGAGCACCTGTGGAATCTTTAAACATTTTCGGGCATGTTTGAAAAGCTCATCCTTGTGGTAAAGATTTAATCTATCAAAGTGGTATAAATAATGTAGACATAGCCTTAGGTGTCATTTCTTCCCCTTGCAGGTTGGAAAATAACAGAAGTATGGTTCTGCTGCCTTTTAAAATATTGCTCAGGCATAGCAGTGACAGCATCCTGTGCTATCCTTGAATTATAGGCACCTAACTATTTATTACTGATTATTTATAAGGTCCAAAACCACATGTACAAACCACCAGGCTTCTGACCAAGACAAAAACATAAATAGCAAAATCGTGTCTTATTAAAAAACAAAAAAGTCACAGGTATACCTCCAAAGGTTTTGCTTTTCAAGTAATTAAAAAAAATTACTTAGCAGAGATTAGCTGATTTATGTTTGACAGATGACGTACCACTTGATGAATGTCTCTTGAAAACTAAATCTCCCTCTAAGACAAAGCCACCTTTAGATTTGAGTAAAACGACCTACAGTATGCAACATAAAACATACTTCTGTATTCTGCAGAATTCAAAAATATTAATGTTTTGCCAAAAGTCTGTTTTCAAAACAGAATCCAGCAGAGCAGCCACAGTTTTTGTAATGTGTCTGCACCACAGTGAGCTCTCAGTTCCTGCGAGGTCCTCCTGGTGTTTGAGAGGCCATTAATTAGAAGAAAAAATAACTCCAAAACTTTTCCTTCCCATTTTCATTAAATATTTGTCTTTTGTGTCATGTCTTGAAAGATGTCTTTTGGCCAGGACGTTGATGTATTGGGAATTCAGATTAATTTAATAAGTGTAAATTTAATTATTTCATGCAGTACTGTACTTATGATACCACTTAGATTCAGAAAGGTGTTTTCTGGTATAGACATAATGATTGAGAAAGATGATAATTTATGGGGGAATGTTTCATGTGAAAGTACAACTGATGAAGTGCTTTACTGGTTGCAATGCACGCTTACAGTTGCAACCAACGAGGCACTGCACGCGTCGTTTCCTATATAGCTTGCACTTGTAAAACGTGGCATTTCTTTCCCTCGAACACGCATGCGTGAAAAGATAATTTCAGAATGCGAAGTTGAAGAAGTCATATTTATCTGTTGCTGCTTCAAACGTCCTGACTTGCATAAATATCGTTCTTTGTATGTTTGCCACGTACATATTCAAATGCGCGAGCAGAGCTCCCAGATCGGGAAATGCGTTTAAAAAGTGAGTTCAGGGAGTCTTGTGGTTTGCTGGGAACCAGCGGTGGTTTGTGGGAATGCTTGGGAGGGGTCGGGGTCTCTACTTGGGCTGTGGGACAGGGAAAAGAAGCCTTCAAAGGAGGGTGAGATGAAGGGGAGAGCTGTGCTTTGCGGGTGATGGATGTTCAGGCACGTACAGGACCGCTCTCTCCTTCTGAACTTGTATTGCTCGCCAAAACCAGATCAGTGCGAGTGCAGGGCTGACACTTCCCCACGTATCTGAAGCAACTGCAAGCCTAGACACAGCAGGCACCTGCTCTTTCTTTAATTTAGCTTTTCAAGATAACCAGGCCTGTGAAGGGTGTTGCTGTCACATCTTGTTTGTATCGCCGTCCAGGCTGGTTTGGAGAGGCGGCTCTGGAGGGTCCGCTCCAAAGTGTCAAGTATCTCCAGGAGGAACTTCTGTGTCTCACCCTGTAAAACCAAGCTATCCCACCTGCATCGGAGTGGTCCCAAGGGCTGGCCGCATTTGTGAAGGTTCAAAAGGTTTAAATATGTAGCGATGATTCATTAAATACACAGCTGAAACTTTTATCCTTGCAAATCTGTGGATGTTGTACGCAAATGACTTCGGTGCCTGACCAGTGCAGTGTTTAAATGTGCACGTTTTGCAGTGTAGAATTTTCCACAAGTACTCTCAAAACCTGTGGGAGGAAGGTGTGACTGGTCAGAAAGCCATCAAGAAGCACTGAAACAAGCCAATACGCAGCATATCATCACCGTCACGCATTCAGCAGGTGCTTCTTTGTCTCTTCCAGAGTCTCAAATTAATTCTTTGAAAGCTTTCAGCCAGATCTCCAGCGGTGTAGAAAGATGTACAAGGGAAAAGGGAAAGAGAAGAGAAAAAACAGTGATTTTTCTGCTTCCAGATCTGTGTATGAGAAAGAAAACAACTGTTCTGCAGCTTACTGGCAGCATCCGTTGTTGAGGGACATGGCACAGCTGGAGATATGGCGAAAAGTTGCATGCATTACCTTCTGCCCTGGGATATGTCACGTCCCGGTGTTGCCCTGGTAGGTCAACATGGGCACACATTGCATGGTGTGTTAAGGAAAGTGAAATAAGGGTGGGGAGACAAATTCTGCTGGACGCACACCGGGGAGTCCTGTGTGGTGGGAGACAGCCTTCAGCCCTTCTCCGTTGTGCTGCTGAGGAAGTGCCGTGTCCCACCTGGGCATGAAATGTGACCTCTTATGTATTCTGGGCATTGCACAGAAGCATTTGTATGCATAATGTAAGTGGCTTAAATTTATTACAGGTCTCGCTGCAATTGCCGGAGTTGATCTTAACTCTGCAATCAGCAAATACAAGTCAGCAAGATGTTATTCTATCAGCTAGGCATAAAAAACCCAAAGTGAGGAACATTTGCTAAAAGGTGTAGAATGGTTAGAAATATCTGTAAGCATTAGCGTGAAAGATTGGGTGATTTTGGAGTGTTGAAGGCGTGGCAGTATTTAAATGGAAAGTTGTAGATTAAAGAAAATAACAGAGGCCTAATGCAATACAAACATTTTAATATAAAAGCCCGAGGTCAGCAGCAGTCCTGACGTTTGAAATCACGTTCACCTCCAGTGGTACTCCTGGGGTGGAATTTACCCCTTTAGGGTGTAACTACAAAAAGTTGTTCCTTTTAGCTGTTAGGGATTTATCTAATCATCCCACCAATGTATCTCGTCTCTGTCTGTGAAAATTAGTTTTAACGTGTCTCCTGGTTTTTACTGGTGGAAGTGAGGTTGAAAAGTTCATGGGTTCCTGTCTTACCACACAACTTTTCTGTATTGGAAGCCCACGCTTGCTCCAGACCTTGCATGTATTTTAGCTACTGACTCTGTAGAGATGAAAAACTTTTATAACCCTATAAAGTAATCCCTGTTAAACCTTGTAATTCCAGTAGTGTTTTCTAATTCCCGAAAACTTTTCTAACTCTCCTTTGGTTTCACATGCCAAGGATTGAATTTTTGAGAGGGAGGTATTAAAAACTGGGGGAAAAAAAATGTCAGCTATATTCAGTTTCAGGTACAAAAATTAATTAGCCAAAGAATTTCAATTTTACTACTGGCAAGTCATACTAAATTAGCTTTCCTGTGGGAAAAAGAAAAGTTCAATTAAAACAAAAGACCTGTGTGGAAGAGATTCTGCAAACTATTTCAAGTTCAGTTTTCAGATCGGTGACAAATTAACAGGGATATTAAGATTTTATTCAGGTCCGCATTTTAAGAAATTCTAACTATACCAGTGTGCAAAAGATAAATAGAGTCAGTTCTGCATGACTTCGGATATAAAAACTAATAGGATGGAAAATTACTATGAAGTAGAAAAAGTGCCTAGATGTTAGATAATTAGCCCTGCTTAGTTGAAGTTCTCTAACAGCTGACTGGCAACAAGGATATTCACTGTCTATAACCTGAGAACAAAGCCTCTTTCGTTACTTAGCCTGACAGAAGTGATTTAAAACCAACAAAGATAATGGAAAGGACTGTACCACAACAGTCCTTTAAGGACTTGCTCATATCCTCATTGCCCATTTCAATGCTCTTTCATCCTCTCCTTCCCCACTTCGACTTTATTTTTTGTGCCTTGGATATTTCTTCTAATTTCTTGCAGTGTTGTGGTGCCCAGATACCCCGTTGCTGTTCAGAGCTGTCCTGGTTTAGGCCAGATCGGCCACTGGGGACGTGGGGGACCCCAGATGGGACTGACAAATACTCCCCTCTTCCCTCTACCCCTCTTCAAAAAGAGGCAGAGGAGGGAAAAAGAGACTTAAGAGTTTAGAAGCAACTAAACTACTTTAATGAGATATTAATAGTAACATACAAGGAAATAATGAAATATATACAAAACCATATCA
>VZSZ01004922.1:742248-792310 GCA_013398815.1 Ibidorhyncha struthersii
CCCACTATTATATGTCCTTTGGAAGTTTTTCATAAATATGGTAAAGCTGAGGGGCAGGAAGGAAGAAGGATAAACAGGTCAGTTATTAGAGAGGTCACATGAGATATGAGAGCAATTGTAACCCTCTGCACTGCATGAATCATACACGGAAACTGAACTCTTATGATCAATATGCCAAATACTGGCTAATCTGACTGTAAGAACCAGCTTCATCCTGGACCAAGTATATCCTGCTAGGTGCATTAACTAATTCATCAGCAGGATCTCCAGAAAGAAGTCCTTGTTTCAACAAATCAGCATTTTCCAGAGAAACACTGAAATAAGTTGTCAGGACTATTTCAAGCTTCTTTTACTTTTACAAGAAACAAAAGTGACCAGGTCCCGATCTCAAAGACACTGAGTTTCCCAGTGTTCACCTCTATATTTTACACCATGTCAAAGGACAGGGTGTAACTGACATCAAGTACTCCAACTTTCTCAAGAGAAAAGGTAAGAACCAGTTACTCATCTTGCTAATCCTCCACATGGTGAAAAAGAACCAGCACAAAACCTCAGCCCCTACCTTCAGCTGCTCCTGTCACACCACCTCTGACTCAAATCACCCAGACTAAGAAGCTCTACACAGCTGCTATCTTCATAAATTTCTTTTTTTTAAAAAATAATGCTGATAATTTGCCACATTAATTAACTGAACCTGAGGTCTTCCCAACGCCCAGCTAAAGCTAATGAGAAATTCTCACCTATTTTGGTTTTGACCTATACCTTCTAGGAAGGGAGACCTGAAAGCAGAAAGCTCAGCAAAATCCAGCTAGAACCTGCCCATCCAGTTCCATACCACCCAATGCAGAGGAATTTGCCTTGTAGAATTCAGACTTGCAAAGAGCAGAAGTAAAGTTTGTTATTGCCTCGGTAATTGCTAGCACTGGAGGATAATGAGCCGGGGGTAATGGGGCTGGACAGCTGCTAACAGGCAATCACAGCCTGAGACGATTTGATGGCACTGGCTAGGATGCATAAGCTGTCCCTCTCTCCTGTAACAGCCACACTCTTCTGTTCAAAGGAACCACTCATTGGGCCACTCTCTTTTCTTCCTGTGCATCCAGGCTCTTTAAAATGATGGTTTCCCTGTGCAGAATACCTGAGCTGGCTACACTTAAGCTAATCTGAGGTCTCAGAAATGCCTTGAGCTCCAATTTGCTCTAGCTCAGTGGCTTTTATGACCCCAGTGAGATTATTTACCACATCTCTTCACTGCAAGGCAGAGAGGCATACATAACTTCTCCTGCATTCTCCTTTTCTTATAAATAAAACAGTTCACAGCAATAATAACCAATGATACAAAAAGGTGCTGCAGAATAGGTTGACCAGAAGGAAAGGTGCCACTAAGTGCAATTGCAACCTTCTCTGCAAAAAATGCCCGGAGCTCCCATGGTAGCAGCATCCAGAAGACTTGGAAGCTAAAGGAGATCATAAATTATAGAATGGTTAGAGTTGGAAGGGACCTTAAAGACCATCCAGTCCCCACCCCCTGCCCTGGGCAGGGACCCCTCCCCCCAGCCCAGGTTGCTCCCAGCCCCGTCCAACCTGGCCTTGGACACCTCCAGGGATGGGGCAGCCACAGCTGCTCTGGGCAGCCTGCGCCAGGGGCTCACCACCCTCAGAATGATTTTTTTTTTCCTGATCTATTCTAAATCTCCCCTCTTCCAGTTTGAAGCCATTTCCCCTCGTCCTATCACTACATGCCCTTGTAAAAAGTCCCTCTCCAGTTCCTCAGGGGAGGTGCTCTGCTGGATCTGGTAGGGAAGAATGAGAAGGTTCCGGTTGGGGATGTGTAGATCAGTGGCAGCTCTGGCTGCAGTGACCTCAGGATAATAGTATTTAAAACATTTAAAACGCTCTGGGAAGTGAGGAAGGGGATGAAGCCTCGAGTGACTTGATCTGGCTTTGAAGCTGTCTCTGTTTGGAGCAGGTGTTTGGACCAGAGACCTGCAGAAGTCTTATAGATGAGGTTATTCTTTGAGTCTCTGATTTCTCGGTTCTGTACCAAAACTGGAAATTACTAGAAATTTATTTTAAGTGGTCAGAAACTTTGTCCTGTGGATTTGCTTCAGTATTAGATGATTTGTAGAACTGTCTTTTCTTAATGCTTGGGTCATTATCTGGCTTTTCTTCCTTTTTGGTAATTGCACTAAATTTTGGGTTTCGTTCTTTATCACAAAGGGAAGGAGAAATATAAAGCCAAATATTACCTAACGGCAGCCCTTCTTCTGATTTAAATTTTAGTCCTCAAGGTATCATTTAAAGTATGATTTATCTTTTATGGATTTTAACCTTTTTCTGTTGAACAATCAAAATACAAAGTAAATGAAACTTCGTGTTCATGGTGATAGGAGATGTACTTATTTTGAACTGTAGGAAATAGCTGACTATAGTTTTAAAGCATTTAAATAATTTACTAGCCATATCTAACAGCAATAAAATAGAAATGTCTTTAAATTTTCTTCATATTTTGTTCTTTTTAACACCCTTTTTCTCTTTTATTTCGATACAGACAGAAAACAGTTAATGTTTTCACTCAGTTTCTACTACATTTGTGTAACATTACAGTGGCTGCTCTGTAAATATCACAATTATTTGGTTATAAGAACTAGGTCAGTTTATAAAAAAACAAACAAAAAAAACACTAAGTGTGTTTTCCTTTAGTAAAACTGTGTTTTACTGAGTTATATTGGGCGAACCGATCCACCTGCGTTGCTTTCAGTTTTTTTTGCTGTGCAAAGTGCATTACTTGTACTTTAGCTTTAAAAGCTAAAGATGTGCTTGGGAAGGCAGATACCTACATCCAGGTTTTTAAATTGGGTTTTAGATTATTTCCTAAGAGACAGAATTCTTATAGGGCATCAGGAAATTTATATCCAGCCTGGGTAATCGTACTATCCCGGTCAGCTTTCAGGATCTCTAAGAATTGTAGAGATATATAGATTCAGATGAAACCTTTACAATTCATGTTCAAATTTTGATCATACTCCACTTTTGTCCGAGGGAAATATTCAACTTTCTTCTGTACTCCCTCTAGTGTTTAATGTACTGTATGACTGAAAATAGAAAACAAATACAGATTTGTATTCACCCTAACCCAGTGAAAGAATGAATGTAATCTTTTCTTTTTTCCTAACTTACGTTCCTTTAGGGTTTGCTCTTGTGGGACTCGCAAGCCCATTCGAGCTGATAACATATGTGGGCTGTGCGTCCAGGTGTGTTTGAAAAATTAGGGTTAAGTTGGGCTTTAAATATAAAATTGTTTCAAAATTTGCCAAATACAAAATAGGAACACGAAAAAGCCTTTTCTGTCCTTTGGTGCCTCATAATTAGGCAAAATTATTGGTATCTAAATGAATCTTATATTCAAGCATATATTTGTTGCAGTTCCTTGCAGTCACATCTAAACTGGTGCTGGAAAGAAAGACCTGGATGAAAGAAACTCGGATTTTTCAGTTACATAAAACTCTGAAAGGCTTTTACAAATTGCTTCTGTGTGGGAGGCAGCTTGCTGCAAAGCTGTCACTTGAAACTTTATCAATCAGAAGACAGTACCGTTTTTAATTATGCAGATTTTCAAAGTAAAATAACTTTTCCTTGCATGAAAATGTAGAAGAGACTCAGGTGAGATCTGGAACAATCTGAAAGATTTTGAAGAGTTTGCTAGGCTTAATTGAAACAGCTTCAAAAAACTCGCTCTTATGAAGCAGTATAGTACACTTGAAGTGTTTTAGCTTTCTTCTTCATAAAAGAAAAACCTTTTCTCTCCTTGTATATTGTACAAATTGTCACTAACTTCTAATTATCTCTCTATCCAGCAAAGGAGTCCATCTCCGTGTATCCCTGAGTGTCTCTATAGTTGTAAAGATCTCCACTCTATGCATTTTTATGGCCTAATTTAGGAGCCTTGAGTCCTAAAATAATATGATTTTGTAGAACTTCCTGTCCGTCAACACACAGCGGGGGCAGCAAATGCTGTGCTCTTTGCCGAGTGTCTAAAAAATCCTTTCCTTGTGGAGACAGTTTGAAGTTCTCACCAAATAGGTAAAATTGCTGCAGACATCCTGATGTTTGCTAGGAAACCTCAAAACCTCTCAGCTGTGCTTTCTGGTTTGACTGTTACATGAGATGCCATGATGTCATGTCTCCTATATCTTCAGAGAGAAGAAACAATGAGTTGAATTTTATGCTGCTTTAGCAAGATAGACGATCGGAAAGGAATGTGAATTAATCATGAACACTCCATTTTGCTAATGTGTTTTGTGATGGGGGAGAGAGAGAGAGAGTGTTTCCTTTTGCTCTGTTATTTTTTGGGTTGTTTGACTTCATTAGAAGTTGAATTATACTGTTTGTTCTCACTCTAAGAAACATGCATCACTAACATGTCATGTAGTTATGACTGATTTGTTCTCTAAACCCTCTTCTTCAGTGTTTATTGTGCAACAGAGTTGGCACCGCAACCTGTTGAAATTTGGTAAAATCATGACGTCTACCAGAAAGAGGCACTTCTGAGATTACCATAACAAAAACAAGAAGCAATTTCCCCTCTGATTTCTGCTGGCTTTTCCACTGGTTATCCCTTTTTCTAATTTTGACATGGTCTTCCTTAATTTCCTCTCCTCTGGCAGTGCTGTCCTTTTGCTGAGCCTTACGCATGAAGGTTTTCTGAGAAATCCTAACAGTATCGCCCAGCACGGGGGTGACTCTAACCTTCTCCCCTTGCCTGTGCATGGCGCAGCTGGTAATAAAAATGATGGATTGCGCCTCTCCTTCTCAGGTCCTTTCAAATGCTTAGGTGACCCAGTGCTCATGCTCAGCTGTGTTAGGATGGGGTCACAGGTCCTCACCCTCTGACTCTTTGCAGATTCCCTTTTAATATCGTTACGAATGTGACTTGCCTTTTTCTTGTTCTTTTTATGCTTCAGCCTGGAGTCAGCCTTCTGGCGACTTCCCTTCCCCCAGTTGCTTTGTCTTCTCTTTTAGCTCTGTTTTAAATCACGTTGTATTTCTGGATTCAACACCTACAAGGCTGTGACCTCTTCAGTGAACTTGAAGAATAGGCTATTCTGTGGATTTTAGTCTCTCAGGGTCACAACTGCTGCCTCTGCTGACTGAGAGTAGGGCACATCAAAGTCAACTGTCCTATTTTTTGGCATGCAGACTCGAAGCCAAAAAAAGAAATGTGGCAGTATCTTTGGGAATTTATGTCTCCCAATCCATGAGTTCTTTTAGGTCAATCAAACAAAAGTGCCAACTGCTATGGACGTGCTCTTTTATCCCTNGCAGATGTAGAGGCTGGTCTCCAAAGAGATTCTTGCGGTGCCAGAGATCACAATCTCTGTCTCTGCCCTTTCTTTTGTGCTCCAAGACCTTTGGGCGCAAAGACATTTCAAGAGAACCTCATCTGAACACTGCCTTTCTGTTCTCAGGCTGGAAGCAGAAGTCCTTGACTCCATCTGTGTAATCAAGGGGAATGCGAAGCTCTTCAGCACAGCCCTGTACCACCCCAAGGCAAAGAAAAACTTTTCTGTAGTGTCCTGTAGCACCCTGTGAGGAGCTAGCACATGGAGCTTGTGACCCCTTGATGATCCACTTTATGACTTAGTATGCATCCCTTGGTGTCTTTGGAGCAATCACACTGTTACAGGAACCATATCCAGAAACTTCTCTGGATGCCTGTTAGTGGAGTTTGACCTTTGTTACTGCGATTCCCACTCCAACAAGATTTGAGGGAGGGATGCACCTTTGAGCCTGTTCTTGGCTTCTGAGCCCAAGGAAACATAGGTGTTCCTACAGTACTTCAGAAATCCATGTGGAAGGCAAATTCCTCCCTCTTATTTACTTGTCTATGAATTACGCCTGGAAATTAAATTTATTTGTAGATTGTGAGCGTCTTGTGATTCATAGGTGTCTTCCCAGTAGTACTGCAGTAGATGGTTATTCACATCTAACAAAGCCTCCAAATTTTATTTTCAAACTGCAGACTGTGAAGTGGGATTGACAGTTGCTGAAATTGATGGCATTTGCAGTTGTAAAAGAAAATGTACCATTTGAAGTATCTCCCCCTACTGCGTTTGGATTATAGGTTATACATACAGAGCATTTCTGCGCTACCCCTAATGAAGAAAGAAGAGGGGAATTCAACATTTAAAGATTTGTAACTAAAAGAAGAGCTCTAGAAGTTGGAAAATCTGCTCTTAAAATTCGCTCACCTCATTTAGGAAAATGGGGTGATTTAAAATGCCATTTTGAGATTGACATGAAAATTTGAAGACTGTATCAGCGACTGTTATGTAAATGGTTCTTGAAAAGTCTCTGGATCATTTACTCAGAGGTGTATTTAAATCACGAAATGACTTATTCATGCATTGTTTCATGAATTCATATTGTGATTTATTTTTTTTTTCAAGCTACTTGAAAGGAAGCTCAGAGAGTTATGAGCACGTAGAAACCCACATGATAAACAAGGGCAGCAGAGTGGGTACGGAGGTGACATGAAAACAAAACCTGGGAATAAATACTGAACAAACAACTGATGCCACAAAACAAGCTGAATGAAATTGCTGTGCAAAGTCTTGACTTGGGATATTTTCACTGTGAATGTCAGAAAGACTTTCAGGAATTTTGCTTGAAAACAAAATTAACACTTCAAGCTAAGATGTTCTGATGATATGTACCTGTCTTAGCCATTGATCTACTGTTGCTTAGGAAGGATTCTGGTCTTTTATAGGGTATTGTCTGCTTTTAATCCTCGACTAATGATTTTTTTATGCTGAGAAGGTGAGGTGGCTTTAGTCATGAAAATGACTACGATAAAACATGTCAGCTGAATATCAGAGAAGGTACCAAAACAATTTCGTCAGGACAATACTGCTTGTAGGAAGGGTAAGGCTTTTAGGACTTTTTTTTCTTGATCCCATAAAATTGGGTGAGAAGGTCATTGCAAGTGAATAATTGAGCACGAGGAAGCACAGAAAGACATGAACTCGGAAAAGAGACCAATTTGGCAAAGCTAATTTTACAAGGTTTATTTACACTGGCAGGTACTTTGCCTAAATAGGATGTAGAAGAGCTGTTTCATTCCTGATTTTCCTACTCTCTCAGGATCCTCTGTAACTTTGGACAAGCGATTTAACCCTTCATTTGAGTGATTTCCACCTGTAAAGAGCAGATGCTACTCTCCCCATTGCGTAAGGGCATTAGGAAGGATGGGTCTACTGGCAGCTGTGAGCTACTCAGATACTTCAGTGATGTGAACCATATGATTGCCTAGATAATAATCGAGGAGAAACTAATACAAAGATCCTTTCCAATAATATTATTGCTGACCCCAGGTTCCGTAATAATGTATTTGTGATTTGATTTACTCTTTTGAGAAATCTTTTTAATATGTCGTTATTGTTTCTGATTTAATTAATCTCTATCCAGTTCTTCAGTTTATCAGGATCATTCTGTTTATACTACGCACTAGCTCATATAGCCACAAGATTATTGTAGCACAGAAGAGCTTTACATGCTATGTACCTTTGGTTAGCATAGTTTCCATTTTTTTTTTTTTTTTTAAATACTTTGTTAATTATCATGTTGCTCAGCATTGTCTTAAAAAAAGATCTCTGGGAAACGTCAAACCACCTCCTTGAAAAGTATGTTGGTACAGAAATTATCACAAAGAAAACCCTGTTCGCTGAATGGGCTGTAACTGCCCAATTTGTGTATCGGGTTCATGTTGGAAGCTGTGTCCATAACAGAAAGGCACTGTGGCATATGTTCAATTGACTGTTTCTACTCCTGCGAAATTGTAATTGAAGTATTAAAGTTCACGTGGGCTTTTCTATAAGCTCAGATTCATTTCTACGTTTACAGATATAAGCACCATCTCTAATTTTACATATGGGCTTTAGTATACTTCTATCCTTTGTTCCAGTTTTTTGTATTGCTTATTAATCATTGCAGGTCAGTTTGACTAGATGGAGAATGAAGTCTGCAAAAGGCTAAATGTTGACTGCAATGAAAATATATCTTTATATCTAATGGATTAGATACCCCCCTCTCCAGAGGGAATAGTTTCTCTTAAAGGTGGAGAGTTTTTCAAAAGCTGTTGTCTTCTGCCCTCTAACAGACCAGCTTTGGCAACCAAAGGAGGGTTATCTTCCTCAGCATAATTAATAACTTGAGTGCATTTCCTTCAAGAACGACAGGCTCCTTCAGGTGTGAGTTTGGATTTGGTACCTTTCTTAAATCTATGCAAACCGTACTCAGGCATTAATCTCAACGTTTTGGGCTTTTAAACCTGACAGTCCACATACAAGTTCTGCCAAGAGAGGAGTTGGGCTGGAATGGTAAAGAGTTTCTAGTAAGATGGCTTTGGCTTTCTGCACATCTGGGAAGATGAGTTCATTCTAGTATTGACAACGCCGACCCTCATGGACAAACTGACTGCCACTCCTTCAACGTAAAAAAAAATAGTATATATTTTCGGAGAGCCCGGGGGCTTGCTGTCGTGATACCCTCCCTTTTACCTGAGTAAATGACAATGAAAATTTCTGAAGATGTCAAAGTGACTCCAAAACAGTGTTCATGGATACAAATCTGAATGAAACTGCTGCTGGCTACAGCTGCTGTAGTCTAGATAGAGAATAACATTGATAAATTCAATGTAGAACTTCCACTCTTGCATTTTTATTTGAACTTGAGATGCCTAACTCCATTTTGGAAGTAGAGCTAGAGAAACCTCTGCAGTTTTGTCGTTCACTTTCATCAATGGCTTTTAATTAATAAACTAGAGTCAATGTAATTTCCACAGCCACGTAAGGAGAAATACTGCTCAGATCTCCTTGGCATCACGCCTGTGTAATCATCTGTCCCTGGACTTGAAGGCAAAGGTGAAGATTCAGGGTCATGTACGCAAAAAGGTATCAGCGATTGTTTCTCATATTTACCTTCGCCCTGAAAACTCCTCCATGCTGTGTAATCATTGTTTGTGCTATATGGGATGAGAATTTATTTTTTGTAAAATATAACTGAAAGGCTGAATTCTGAACTATTGAAGCCCCTGTTTGCTCAGTGCCCCTTTCCTGGGACGATTTAGAAAAGTCCTTGGAGGAATCCTCTCATTTTTTGCCTTCCTCTGAGCTGTCTCTGGAGGAAAAGGGCATGCTGAGTCCCCATAGTTAGTTTTAAACAAAGATTTAGTCAATGCAGACAGTATGATTGGATTTTATGGTATTCTATGCATGAACTAAACAAGAGAAATCTTGTGTTTGAAAAATCAGTTTGTGGCAGCAGGAAGAACTTAGTCATGTAACCTCTGGTTTGCAGGAGGCAGAAAAGCAAGGAAGAAAATGGTGCTCAGAAAAATTAAGCTTCAATCAAGGCATTGTGGTTAAGAGGAGTTAATAGTTTTTTAACAGAGCAAAAATGTGTAACTCAAACACTGAAGAGAGTACATTTATAAATCTGAATAATAAATCAAGAGAAAAGCATGTGTTTAGGCAAGGAAGTTTCTTGTGTCCCTCTTGAAATATATATATATGGTATTTCTTATTCATTCAAATTAAAAAATAAGAACTTCAGGGCAGTAAAAACAAAATTCTTCGCTTGGCTCCACAGGGTAATAATTCACACAGTTCATCTCCATGTGATCTACACATGTTAAAGACAGATAAATCAAGCAATGGATAAGAGTTATTAATTGCCCACATAAAAGAACTTGGGACTGACATCATGCGGGTGGAAGGGATGATCAAACCAGAGTGGAGTTCGCAGAGAACAGTATAAGAAAAAACACTTTTTCATGCATCTTCCCAGAAGTACTTTGCCATGCCTTCTTATGCCATCAGCTGCGCGTTTGTCTTTATCCATGGCATGGAAAAAACTTTTAAGTGGAAAAAACAGAATTAAACCTATCCTTGATATATTGCTTCTCTATGTTTAGGCCCTTTGAACACTGGGAAATGACCATCTTACCTTTCTTTTGTGAACATGGATCAAAGCCTGTTGTATTCAGTGCCTCCGAACACCTGATTATCTTTGGTACCTTTTTTCTTTGCTGTCTGCATGTGAATACCTTGTTAGGATTGAGATTTGTCAGTTAAACAGATGCTGGCCTGGCCTCTGTGTTACTTGCTCTGTATATTGAAAGAAAAAGCAATAAATATGCCATGAAGTTTCAAATCCCACAAAACTGGATTTTTGCCTCAAAGGAAGGAATTTCTCTCTTTTTTATTGGACTATATCAGTGATCTGTTGCTTATTTATTTCAGAAAGTAAGCGTAAGTGCATGCATATATAAACACCACTAATTCTGGTAGACAGTTTAATAAATAACTGAAACTATATTTTTCAGTGCCACCACCACTCTGAAGGGCTGCGCACTGTACAGGCAAAACAAGCCAGATCCCTTTTTCTGAGATTTTGTATTCACTAGCCCCAAATTCTCACTGTTATGAAGAGGCTTTTGTGCACACAATCACGTCTTTTAGGTATTTAGATATTCAAAGTAACTTCTGTGCAGAAGCATCAAAGATCAGGGCCTAATGGGACAAGAAGCAGAAGAAAGAGCTCATTGTCAGCAGGTAATAACTCCTTGTCATTCTCTGTGGGAGGCTGGTGGAGGTTAATAAAATTGGGAAAGATTGTTGCTAAGCACTTGCCATCTCATCTGTTGGTTAACCAGCACCCAGGATAGCCTGGTTTTAAGATCCCTTCTCCAAAATGTTTTCAATAGGTGTCCTGCAGCCTTTTACTGGAAAGCGAAGCTGAATCTACTTACTCAATCTTCTGAGAGAAATAGGTGTAGCTAAGTATTAAAAACACAGCGTTATTTGACCCCTCTGGAATATTTTGTCTTCATATTAACTTTTTTCCACTAGTATTTCATATTTGTCCCGCCATGTTGCTTTTGATCCTATTGCTATTTAATACAGTGTTGCTTTAATTCGATCCTGAACCTGCATTCTTCTGTAAATGCACATTACCCTTATGGGGATGCGAGAGGGGGCACTTCGGCATGGCGATTCCCCATCAATTCATCCTTGGTTGCTCTTTATAACCTATTTGGAAATTGCCTTCAACTCCATTGTGGCAACATGGAAACTTGTGCCCCAACTTGAAATCTTATCAGAATCCGTTTCTGCAGATGAAAGCCTGCTGATTTCGCTCTGAAGCCAGAAAGGAGGCTATTTGACATTTGTTTGTTGGCTAATCTGTTTGAGAAATCTTACATAAACTCCGGGAGGGGAGCTGCCAATTTCTGCATGTTGGAGGAGAAATACTTCCTTATTTGGAGAGGTTTGCTCCTACTCGGGGCCACAAGAGTGGTTTCCAAATGCTTCTGGTATTTGATGACTGTGGCATAACTTTGGAAATCTTTGTTGTGCGCTTTATATTCCTCCTTTCAGCTGTTTTGAGATCAACTGATGTGAAAGGGTGGCAGTCAGGGAGAGACTCCTTCCAGCTTTGCTCCCTTCGGAGGGTTTGTTGCTGGAGTGGAGGGGGATGGAAGGAGGGTGGGCTTTTTCTGTGCCAAAAAACACCGACGGAAAACCCCAAAACAAAACCACCATCCCCTTCCTCCTTTTAACCTAGACTTTTTTTGTTTTGCTAAGGAAGAGAAAACAGCAAGAGGAGAGTATGTCCAAATTTCTGTGGAACATCGCGGGTGGCTGCTCAGCTGCAGCAGCAGAGAGCAGGGTCCTCACTCGCGTCATGGCCAAGACAACCATGGGTGGCAGCAGCAGAGGCTGAGCCCTTTCTTTGGCGGTGGCCTTGCCTGCACGCTGTGATCCCATTGCGGTGGGAGGCATGCGGTCCCCTGGGACAAGGGTCCCTTCTCTGGCCATCAGGGTCATTCCTGCGGCAGTGGTGTGAAGCCAAATCTGGGGGCTCGAGCTGAGTGTGCTTCCATGGTAACTGCCTTCCGTTGGTGGTTCTAGTGCAGAAACATCTGTGCATTAATCACTTTTGTGGGCTACGGTGTTGCTGCCAACACTGTAACGCAGGAGGCTTCAGAAATACACGTGGAAACACTGACCCCAGGGACTAAAGTGGTTATTTGCAGGGGCTGACATCTGGGGAGAAAGTTTATTCTTCTGCTGAAGAGCCTCTTGCCCTTTCCTCTGACTTATATAAATTTTCAGTGCACCCTCTGCATTATGCTTTCCTCAGTTTACCTGTTTTGCTGCTTCTTGTATTTGAAGAGCTGTTTGTTTAGAAATGTGTATTGCTGTTTCTCTGGAATGTATTTGCTAACTGCCAGCCCCAGAGTTGGTTTTACATGTTTAATTTTATTATGTTCATGAGGCAACGTTGGCAGGAAAGGCACTATAAAAAGCATTCATTTCATGGAGTGGTACAAACATGTTTTCAGCTGAATTGATGACACTGAATATAAAACACTTCTCATTTACGCTTCCCCTTAAGGTTTGTTTAATGAACTAAAGTTTTTCATATTACTTAGAGGTGCAGTTCTTTCTACCCATCCAGAAAGGATACAAAACTTAATATGGTTACAGCTGCCACATCTTGTAAAATAACCTATTTAGGAACCTTTCTTCATCAATCTTAGGGTGTTATGATGGTTCCTTCACTCTTTTCTTTTTTCTTACTATTTCCCCTTGAACCTTGCGCTCTTTTATTGTGAACATGAGTAAAAATGACTATACGTGAGGAGATCTGGACGAAATTTTGATGCAGATCCACGTTTTCACTTGGGGATCTAATGTGTTTGAGATACGTCAGTGTTTTTGGTCTTCAAGTTGTGTTGACACTGCCTGTGAACAAGCAGCCATGATTCCCCAGTGCAAATAATTTATTGAATTTACATGTAATAGTTTCCCCTGGCAGTGGGATAGTATTAATTAAAATCCTCATTACAACTTATGATCTGATACTTTGCAGAAGGCACTTCCTTAGGCTATTAACAAGGGCTGTAACGAAAAACGCATGTTTCCGGTACTGTTTCATACAATGGTGTCTAGGGGCTGGAAGTGGTCCTGTCTAATACTGCTCCATCCAGGATTCATCTTAAGGCTTAATTAGTTTTCTGGTGAGGTTGCATGGGTATGCCAAGTCATGTAGGGAAACCAGGAAAGATCAGACACGTGTAAAGCAGAGCCTGAAGAGGGATAAATTGACCCCGCTGCTTTCCCGTGTGCAGGTTCTGACATGCAATTAGCACTTCATCGAGGGATTGATCTCCTGCCCATCATTTCAGATGACCTGTATTTTAATGTAAATATTAAGAACAGTTAGAGCAAGGTGTTGCATAATTGACCACGTCTTACATTCTCACTGTCGTAACTCTTTGCCCTCCATTGTGGCTCCTTTCTCTACTTCTGGCACTTGCGCTTTGACAGTAAATACCTTCAGTCTGGGTGAAAGTCAACTATTTATCAAACTTTCCACACACCCAAAGTGCAAATTAAAATGGCAAACATCAGTGGGCACGGCAGATGAGGGTGATCTCAGGCCTGTTTGCATGGACTGGTTGGAGGAGGCTCTTTGTTACAGAAAATAAAGCACGGGCAGAACTATGGGAGGCTTGTTCAAGAGCATAGAGGTTACCATTTCATATCAATAATGGGTATCACAGCAAGAAGATGCCATATGCCTCACTGAATATCTGATAGACATAGGAGACTTTGAACAGAAAGAGTTTTTGAGCCAATGACTTATCAAAGGCTGTCAGAATAATCATTTTTTCCCTGAGTTCAGTCAATCGCTGTCTGACAATTGAAAAGAAAGCCTATTCAGAGAGCGTTCACCCACGCTGGTGCCTGATCCTCAGTGCTCTGCAGCCATATACTTGGAAGCAAAAAGGAAAAGTACACATATGAAGCACCAAATGGAGGTTGTTAAACATGAACCATATGTGTTATTTAGCTTTGGAACATAGTGAGGTTATGAAACCATTCTTGGAAGAGAAGAAAAATACATTTCCTGTACAACAAAATCATTTGTAACAAATAGATGCATGAAGAGCTTGCTGAAAGACAGGGCACAATGAAGATGACAGGGCCCTGAAATTCAGCTTACAACTGGAGCCTATTCATCCTGCGATAATGAAGTTCAGGCAGTTGTAGGAATGTGATTAAACACAGGGCATGATAATGATTGGTAAAGGGTTTTAATTTATTTTTGATGGACTTCGTAGTCTCCTGAGTATGAATTGGAAGCATACTTCCAGTTCTCACCAACGTTATCGAATCTGAACTCAGTATTACTCAGTAATAATACTGAACTCGGTATTAATCGGTGTCAAATCTGAACTCAGAATTAAATTAAAGCAGGTTTAGGCTTACCTGTCCATGTTATTCTCAAAAGTTACGTTGGTACTCAGTATGCAACGTTAATTCATTTTTTTTTTATTGTATAAGAGGGGGGAAAAGAAGATGCCAAGGGCTCCCAACAAGCCAAATATTGTACAGTGCATAGTCAAATGAAATCTGAACATCAGTGATTACATTTTTAGTAGGATGAGTGTTCTGACTGAAATGCAGCAATCTGTCACTTGGCCTTTCTGTGACATTCAGTGTATTGAAATTACCAGGGAAAGATTGGTTTTTGACATGCTAAATTAACTGAGTTAGAAATTTGAGCTTTATCATCTCTGCTAATTGTTACAGGGAGAGGGAAGAGTTGTTTGTCTTTTATTTTCTAAGCAGGCTATTTAGACAGCAATTAATAAAAAAATTAAAATAAAAATATTCTCCAAAAAAGGTCATCTTTGGAAGTGGTAGAATTACTTGATTAAGAGAAACAACTTTTAATCTGAGCTGCAGCAGTGCAGTGATTGTGCTGAACACTTTCCCTTAAAGTCCAATATAACCATAATTAGTGTTTATCTGCATGACATTTGTCATTGTGCAAGTCAGCGCATTGCGTCGGGGCATTGAGTCTCTCCTGGTCTGGTCTGGGGTCACTCATGTCAACCTTGCGGTGGCTTCTGGTGCAAACCAATATTTATTTTCTTTTCAGGGTAAAGGCATTAATTTTGGATCAGGAAATATTTTTGTCATTGTTAGTGTGTTTTCTTTTTGCAGTGGATGAAGACAAGGCCAAATTAATTGCTGATGTAGAAGGTAATCTTTCCTAAAGAGAAGGAAGACCTGGCAACTACAGTAGCAGGTGAAGAATAAATGATTTAAAAGAATATTTTAGGTATCTAGAAATTTATGTGCTTGCCCATGAATGATGATGTTTCACTCGGAGGTTTTTTTTCTCTTGGTGTGGTGTCTTCAGGGATGTAAAACGCCACTTGACCTGAAGATAAAAGATGCTTCTCAAAATACTGTGGAGAATCTGCTGCAATCACAATCCTTACATTTTATTAAAAATTGAACAATGAAATGCTGTTTGTAATTACGTTTCCATTAGGATCGGTTACCTTTTTGTTTCCTTTCTACTTATTTTTCAAAATGTAATTTTTGTTTCTGATGTACAAATGATAAATCCATGTAAATTGTGGCAGGCGATGGTATTGGGACCGTCTCTGTAAAATCGAGAAGTTACAGATATGAAATCCTGTTTACTCAAGCAGTCATTATACATGAATGTCAACAAATCCATTTATTTTTAGCTCCCAGACAAATGTGAGTCCTGGACAAAGGTGTAAATGACATTTCTGGAAACTCTTAATTGGTAGTTAAGTATCTACATCACTGGCCTTGTCATGAAAGACAGATTTCATTGGTATTTATCAATTATCTGAGAGTTCTCCAACCTTGGCTTCCTATTCCTAGGTGTTGGATATGAATTTGTAGGCCTCATGCTAAGTAAGTATTTAGAGAAATACTTGGTTATTCTGTGTGGGAGAGTAGAGGGACTTCAGGACTAATAGGATGAAATTAAGAAAATTCCTGTCCATGAGGTCTATTTGACCGACTTTCATTTTTCCTGAAGCAGAAAGAGGTACAAAAGTACATGAGATAGTAGAGCAGAGCAGATGACCCTAAACATTTATTCTTAGTAGTGATTTCAGGATAAAATGATGAAATGTAATGCTGTGCTTGAAATCTGATGTTTATGTATATACACAGAGAGTTATTTTGGCACTATCTAGCACTAGGTGAACAGTGTGGGCAAAGCCATAATTGGAGCCGTGCATGTGTAATTGTTAATAGAAAATTCTGTGGGCATCCTGACTTATTGCCAGGCAAATTTAGATGAATGGAAGCATCAACTACATCATTTTTGACAGTATATAAGTGCACGAATTAGAGACGGCTTCTTTGCTCATTCATTCCACTCCTGCTTTTGGAAGGCATTTTCAGGTAGCGATGGCAGTTTGTCATCAGATTATGAAATTTCAATTTATGATGTGCTGCCTACAATGGGAATGTGGTGAGGACAGTTGCATTGCTGGGACTTCAGCACGCCCATCCTCCCGCTAGTAGTCCCATCCTGAGAGCACATACTGAATTAATAGACAGAGATGAAGATTAAAGGAAGGTAAAATACAGCATGAGATTTGTATGCATATGTAGATACCTACAGGCATATATAAATCTGCTCAGTTCCCTGTTTGCATCCAAGGAAGAGTTTGCAAGTAACTCTTACTCTGGATGAAGCCACAGGAATTCAATGTGATGGTGTGAGCCGCATCGTCTCCCAAACCATGTGGTCAAGGATGGGCAGCATTATGAAAGCCTCCTGCAAAGCTCACTTTGCATCCTGAGACTGAGTCTAACATGAGAAGCAGAGATTGAGGAGATGAGGACAATGTATTTAATGGCTAATTTAGAGAAATGAAAAATGTCTCTTTTAGGAAACCAAGAGGATGTTTGATTGTCAAGTCTTTACTTTTTCCATATCATGTATGGGGAGAAAAAGAGCACGAGGCACTGACAGCTTGATCCAGCCGCTGGAATTAAATGTGTGTGTGTGTGGAGGAAAGAAGCCTAGCTGATCTCAGGAAAGCTTTGCTTTCCAATTATTTCATGTTTATGCAAGTGCTGACTTCACAAGACATTTAATTCACATAAACATCTATATGTCTGGAGACCCGCAGCACTGCTCCCACAAAGGCATCCTTGCCTTGCCTGAGCTCTGCCCGGAGGTACCAAAGTCCTGTTGCCAAGTCTCCTCACCGTGCACATACTGGGGGAAGGCCACAGCACAAGATTTGTAGATAAGGCAGAGAAGGAGTGCAGGATTTCTCGCTGCTGAACCCAGCTGAAATACTCTTTCATTCTGTATTAATTAGAAAATGTAACAGTATGCTTATGCACGGTACAACGTATGCAGCGCATCAGCGAAAAAGTGAAGAGTAAAGCAGTCGTGTTGCTTTATCGCAAAGATTCAAGCTGTTCTTTTAATTATAGACCAAGTTAGTTAATAAAAGTAAAGAAAGAAAATGAGACCTCTTCTGAGAAGTACACAGTGTACTGTCAAATCTTTTCCCATTTAATGGTAATTAGTGGGTAGAAAAGTGTGGTGCTTCACCATTCTGCCACCCTCCTGTTACACGATACGCGTTTGTGTACACAGATTTAAATAAGGGAGCAGCTGAATTCGGTGTAGGTGGAAGTTGTGTCTCAGAAGTTTTGTCTTTAAGCTTTTGGATCATATGGCCTTATAAGCAGTGAGAGACTGAGGACAGATATATAATAATGTTCCCTAATATTTTGGCTTACCGTGTGAAGACACCTTCTTTAAGCTAATTTTTATAATTGAAAGTTTACAAAACATGTAAAATTAGGTGGAGCTGCTATAAAGTAGTATAAGGTAAGAGAAACGTCTTTGCGTTTTAATATTTCAGGAAGACTCTTGACAAATTATACATTTACTCCATGATTATTTTCTTTTTCAAAATGCCTCGCCTCTATATCCTGCTTCAGTTCCTCTGAGGGGAACCAGGATGGACCATGGCAGCACCTTCCATTATGGGGGTTCACTCTGGTTTCTGGGTCTGGCCTCTTCTGGGCTCGGGGCTCTGATGTTTGGAAAGGGGATGCCCACAAACTGGGGGGGTGCTGCCTCTCTGTGCCGCGCTGTGTCCATCGGGACTTGCTCAGGGTTGAGTGCTGATAACAACCTTTTCTTTCCGTGACGCTTGCTGAAGGTTAGCCATCTGCACGGTGGCAGTGGTGGATGGATGTTCAGAAGCTGGTCACGGGGTCTTCTGCAATGGAAACACAGCCAGATTGCAGGAGAGCACCATTATTCAGGTTTCAAATGAAGCATTCGACAGCAGGAAGGACCATATTTAAGGCTGTGCGAACTTCATCCAGGTCCCTTCTCTGCACGTGGTATGATCCAGTCTATAATTACACCTTCTCTGCGGGAACCCAGTCACATTCAGTGCACATGACAGCAGCAGCGAGGGGAGGATTAAGATATCAAAGCAAGCTCAGTTTGAATCATTTCAATTTGTGATTTAAATATTTTAAATGTTTCTATGTGCATACAAGCTTTGTGCGATTTGGAGTGAGAAATCACCTTGTCCGCTTCAGCAACTACTTGGTAATGAATTATGTCAGTAATGGGGTGGTGGGAGACATTTAGGCTGTGTGGTTCAAGCACTTTTGTATGAATACTTAAAAAAAAAAAAAAGTTAAAAATGCAGTGATGGCAGCACTGAAGCTGCCAGAGATGCCGGCGGCCGGGCAGTGGTGGGAGGCGAAGGCAAGGGAAAGCTGCCGGCCAGCTGCCTCGCTGGGGCGATGGCGGCCGCGGCTGCACAATTTATGGGGCAAAATGTAAAAGTTTTGTGCCTCTCATCTCAGATTTCCAGGGTCAGATTTGCCTGACTCTTTGCCATACATTGCCTGTGAATTTGATCACTGCTATTATCGTGTTGAGCTTGCTTTTTGGGAAGAAACAGTGCACTTTGCTGTTATTATTACTATACGTTTTCTCTTGTCTTAAATGACAATAACACAAAAAAATAGGTTTTTGTCTCCCTGGCTAGGGATTTCATCTCTCCATGGCTTTCCTGAAGGCTTGACTGGGTTGATTTGGGGTTTGTGATGCTCGCCCTGCACCAGGGGCTGTCCCCCTCGGAGTCACCCAGGACCTGCAGGTTTGTTCTTGCTTTGGTTTCAGCGCCTCTAAACCTGTGAATTTTTGAGGAGATGGCTCCCTCGTGTGGTGGCACCACACAAACCTAATCTCCTGCTTCCCCTCGAAGGAAAACCAAAAAAATATTTTTTTATTTTTTTTTTTTTTAACCATATTAACACTTTTAACACAGCCATGCAGGAACTTTTTCCACTGCTTGAGAGGCTGAAAAAGAGAGAAATATTGCTGACCCCTTGTCTTTCTCTGTTGGACTCGTGTCATCCGTCTGTTGCATTTGAGAAAGAGATGCAAACCTGCCCATAAAGTTCGGATTAAAGCACGATGAACAAGCTCACTGCATTAAGTTGCTGGGAGATTTTACTGTTGGGCACTCTGTTCAGAGTGGTTATTAGTGTAGTGCTTTACTTATGGGCAGGGGAGTAATTTATCTGAGCAGGAAAATCATAAATAAAATAATGGTGGCATTATACAGAACATTGGGGATAACCAATAGTAAGTATTTAGACAAAATCTTTTTAGCAGAATGTGAACTATTCCTGAGGCTCCACGTAAGTTTGCAACTTAAAGTTATGTTGTAGAAAAAAGAGAGCAAAAAAAAAAATCAGTATTCCTAATGAAAATCAGTGTCCTCAGAATAGTACAAAATTTTACAATCATCCACTGTTGCTTAGTTCCTGTTAATTAAATGAAATCAGTGTATATCTTTGTTCGATTTATTATTTAATCTAATAAAAAGTTCAGAATGAAGACTGTGGCTATGGGTATGCACGTACACCTTGACAGTATGAAAGTTGGATAAAGTCAAATGTGTAACGCTGCTCTTGCATTGCCTCTGTGAGATTTCCAATTTCTGTAGTGGAAAAAAAAAATCAGCTATTTTTCCTTAATATTCAGCTAGTGAGCTTGTCTCTCTTTTGCATTCAGTGGGCATTACGCCTGTCTTTAAAAACTGAACTTGCTTGGAGGTTAGCATGCAAGAGACACAGAGATGAGTGAATTGTCATCACCATCTTGCTGTTTCAGTGTCATAAGGAGTTTTATTTTTTATCTTTCATAGCGAGAGCTTGTATAATTTTTTTTTTTAAATTGGTCTGTTCTGCTTTTTGGAAATTACTGGTTTCTTCTCCATTTTCCTGAATATCTAAAAAAAAGGACTGGGAGTGTTTAATTAAGATTTATTTATTTTTTTTTAATGCAATATCAGAGCTATTTCACTTACAGATTCAAAGCATCTTTCTTTCTATGAACATACCATTAAATATGCAGCTGTAGGTACTCCACCTCCATCTGATCTGACACTATCTTGTGATACTTTACCTCCTTCTGATCTGATGTCTTTGGGGTATGGTGTTCCAATCATCGTCTTCCTTGTGCTTTCCAACAGCATGTTGTAAAATACTCAAAATAAAGGGGCATCTGTGACAAAAGCCATCAAATTCCAAAACTATTACCTGGATGAAGCCACGCCTGCTCTTTGGGAGCATGGCTGTGCAAAACAAGACTTTCCACTAGTGGAGAACCAGGAGCAGAGCTGCTTTTCATTGGCCCCGTAGGAGACCACTGCCTTATGGTTTGCAGGTAAATACGCAGTATTATTATGATTTATTCCATTTTGTTTTCTGTGTAGTGCTGAAAATTATTCAAGAAGGAAGCTGAGCTTGATATGCTGAGATCAGGACTCTTTTTGTCCTCTCCCCTCCTCGGCGTGAGAGCGGAGGGAGGCCGGGGAAGTGATGCCGGTACGGCTGCTGAGCTGGCGCCCAGCATCCCTCGATGGACAAGCATCCCCACGGACCCGTCTGCACTGCTCCGCCTGGGGTCAAGGATCACTCCTGAGGCAGATGCCTTTCGCGGCGTAGACGTATGTGTTTCTGGTTTATGAAAAAAAAAATAAAATGAAAAAAAAAAGCCACCAAAACTCTTGCAATTTAGACAGCTGGTCTGGCAGTTGGTAATGTGAAGGCCTATTAAAATATTTATGCTATTTGTTATTTAACTTCATTTGGTTTTTTTTTAAAGGATTTGGAAATGGGCTGATTAAATAAAATAGCGTGAGGTCGCTCGGGTTGGGAGTGACATGTATTGGCAGAAATCTGGGGGCACTGGCAGCACAGAGGACTAATACTCTGTCTTTCACTCTCCTATAATCTAGTCATTTTGTTTTTGTTCTGAGCGAGAGGAGGTGCTGATAAATATGCTGAAAATATTTTCACACTTCTGTTGGGTGGAATTTCGATTCTGTAGCTGGTACATGAAGGCCTGGCTTCATGAAAGCGTGAGTCAGTGACAAAACTCCCTTTGACTCAGCCGTAGTGGTGGAAATCAATGNCTTATTATTTTAGGTCTTCAGAAAACTCACTGTGCAGGATTTAATGAGGGATCCAACTTTTAAAAAAGGGATCCAACTTTTAAAACTTCTCAACTGTTTAAACCATGATGCCCCAAACACATTTTGGACAAATTTCAAGCATGATATAATTGTTTTCCAAGAGCGAACAGCTCTCTTGGAAATGCAGAGTGGTTCTTTTAATTAGAGATAAGTAAAACCAATATAATTAAGTTTAGCATCCTCAGGGAATGATGATACCAAAACTACCACCACCACCACTTGAAAATTTAGAAAGAGAGATTTTAAAAAGAAGGAGAAGGGTATCCCAGCATCCACTCAACGCAAAAGCGAAATGAATCGGGCTGTTCTCTGCATGCAGGGTGCGCGCATCCTCGTGCCGAACAGGGGAGGGGGCACTGCGCATGTAGCGGGGGAAAAGTGAAAAATTCATGACGGCTTAGAAATCAAAAAGGCGTTTTCACAATAATAAAAGCCAAAAGAAAAGATAGCCAACAATGGCCAAGTTTTGAAAGAAGGAAAGAGCAATGGAGAGGATGGAAGAGAGAGAGGGAGGGGAAAAGGCAGGAGAAAGAAGTTCCAAAATTGCTCCTTTTCCGGTGCCCCACTGGAAGGACAAACTTCCTTGAAAATTTATGTAAATTTATTAAAAAAAAACCCAAAACATCCAGCTAATCAATCTGCAGCTCAGCTAGATATTTAGCTCACTCCCTATACTGGCTTCACAGGGTTATGTTCAACTCTTGACTTCTGCTAGCTGTGAGCGTTGTGAAAGCTTTAGAACAGAGACCAAGAGGTCAATTGACATCTATGTTCAGCAATGGTGATACAGCATGAATAAAGGGTGCTAGACATATGGAGATCAAATTAGTAAAGCTTGGTTTCATGTTAACCATAGATAATACAGTGTGAAATTATTTAATTAGTAAAAATCCCTAGATATTCTGGGAAACAAAAAGGAGCAGATTGGAAGAGAAGCAATGTCGAGGTGGTCAAGGAGATGAGTGAGGAGTCTCCACGGCTTCATATTGTTATTAGAGGAGTGAGAAAAAGAGCAAATTTTGTTCTCTGGTGGGCTGGACTCAGGTTAGCTGTGTTGTACGTGCATGGTGAGGACTTGGCACGCAGGTGCAATGGCATCTCTGTACAGATGGGTGTCTGTGAACGTGGCAGCTGCATCTCCCGTGCTGGACCAGGACATCAGCCCTTCCTGACGTCACCCATTCCCCACCATCTCATGTTATTTCTATGTCATCTCTATGCTTTGTCGTTGCTATTTGCAATTTTATAATTTTTCATGTGTTACTCATTTTGGAGAGCTGCTGTTTGAAGGCTGACCTTTAGTAGGGCTTTTACAGATAACGCTATGGCAAATTGTTGATGTACTCTCCATTTTTTTTTTTTTTTAAGGTTGAGGTTTTCTAACTTGGCCTCACAGCAACCTGTTGCTCAGCCTCATCTGTATCTCCCCTCAGAATATGTGTAGAAGCTTTTTTGGGTGCTCAGCCGAGTAGTGCATTTTGTTCTAACAGCCACCTGGATGGATTGGTTAGACTATATTTGGGATTAAAATTATACAAATCTTATTTCAATGCTTCTGGTTTTGCTTTTAATTAATTTACATTGCCACTGAAAGTCAAAAATTTTTTTTGTACATATATTAAATGCAGTGCTTGATACATTCGATTATGTTTCATCTAATATGTGATAGGATTTGCTCATAGTGTAAAGGGACTTTACACAATTGTTACACTTTATAGTCAAAATCTGGATATGACTGGGTTATGTTTCACTGTTTTTTCCTAAACTGCAGTTGCTGCACTGTGCAGTTTAAGCTTGTGGATATTAGTACAAGGATTTTTCAAAACAGTCATCTTTGCCTCTTTCTGTTTTTTGTAAATCTTCAGTACGGGAAATTTGGGCTCATAACCTTGCAAGTACTTATAATGAAGTATCTGAAAATAATTTGGAGAGAAGGCATTTGTATAAGAAATGGAAATCTTTACTTTTAAGTGATTATAGTGGAGTTGCATCTCCTACCTCTTCCACACTTTCACTCTTGTATGTAAAGTTCAGAAAAGCAATTTACATCCTGAAGACCTCTGAGCATTTTTTTTTGATGTTTCTGTTGAATATTTCCTTCTTAATTTCTTAAATAATTGGTGTCATTCAAATCTTTCTTAAATAATGGACGCCATTCAAACACATGATAACTTAACAGAGAGGAGAGTAGGTGCAAATCCATTACCTGGCTTGTAATTTTTTTTAACCTGAGAGACGATATTTGGTTTCTTGCTGTATGTTCCTAAACTCCTTTAGGAATAGTTTGCTTTAAAATACTAAGGCTATTTATGCATTTTCTTTTGACATGTACACGATGAAAGAATTGGGAAGGCTGATGGCTAAGATAGCTGGTTAGGGAAAGAACAACTGCACTTTTTCTTGTGACTTGAAAGGAAACCCTCTGAGCAGCTCAGGGAGCTCTGTACCTTTTCAATTATGGCGGTTAAACTGATGTTTACATTTTGCCAAATGACTGAGGAGAAGAGTGGCCTGAAATGGTGTTGATTTTGTTAAAAAAGCGAACAGAAAATATGACTATGCCGTGGCCTTGACAATGCTTGCCTGTGCAAAACAGCATTATATGTGTCAGCAGCTCCTCTTCAAACTTGCCAATATAAAAATTCTCTTCTGATACCATGTGCTGCATAATTCAGTTTAGGATCTAAAAATAAAGCGAAGTTCTTTACAATACCATGCACACGCAGAAATGAAGTAAACACGTGTTAAATCTGCTCTGAGTTGTCTGATTAAAATAATCTTAGTGTGAAGGAAGAAGGCAGGAGGGCCACAGACAAACATTTCTGAGAGCAGAGAGCTGTTGTAATGCTCATGAAAATTAAAGCCGTGAGAAATTGGGCATATATACAGTGTGCTGGAGTTATTAGGGTTCATCTGGATGCAAAGATGTTGACGACTTGAACTTGAAATTTATTTAAGCGCAGCCTTAAATAAATTTATATTAAATCAGCAATAGGAGGCGAAACTGTGTTTGACAAAATTCTTTGACCAATTGCTTTTAAGTCTCAAATTTATTTTTCCAAACATAATACTGTGAAGAGGGAAACAACAAACAAAAATGAACTGCAAGTTGTTTTACTGTTCAGGGAGGCAACAGGCTCTTTACAGTTCTGCACCATAGCTTAATTTTTAGGGCCTGTATAAATAGAATTCAATCCACCAACTGATTCAGAGAGGATAATCCATCAATATTTAATTTGGTAGGAAAGAAAAGGCTTTAAAATAATATAATGTAGTTCATGAATCAGATGCACTGTTGGATTCCATTATTAAATGTAGATGTATAATATCGGTGGCCTTGTGTTTGTTATTTTAATAATTCTAATTAACTTTTGGTAATTGTAGTGGATCTGCTGCCAGCTATCCCGGCTATGATCATTATTCAGGGTTATTATTTCAGTAGACAGTCAACCAGTGAGTATAGGAAGTTTTATAGCAAACTAAACTTAAATAGCACAAGAAGGTTTTCTTGTTGAGAAAAATGGCTCTTGGTGAACTTCATCATGATCTGTCCGTGTTTAAGAGCTGCTGAGAGATTCAGGCAATCTTTATGATAATGTAGTAATTTACAACCCCCCCTATAAACAGTGTTTCACTCTTTCTCCCTGATTATCGATGATTAGTGAGATATGCGTGACGAAGTACAAACTCTCTCCCTTACAATTATCCTGATCCTCTTTTCTCTGTCCTTTTATGGTCCCACACTCCATTTTTTATACCGTGGTGATGGTTGTAATAGTGATAAACCGAGACACTCCAGACTGAGCTGCTGCAAATGTCTTAGCAATAGAAAACTAATCCATTTATGCATGCAAGGAAGAATTCTTCACTTATGTTGGATGAAACTTCATTGCCCGAGAAATCTACTGAAGTAAGGAGCTGGTGGTAAAGACGGACCTGAGAAAAGAGCCTGTGGTCTTTGTCTCTCCCCTTGGTAGCCTGCGAGACTTCTGTTCTCATGTTGGAGATGGCACTCTGGAGTCTGCCAGCAGTTTTGCTCATCTGTATTAGGTCTTTCAGCTGTTGCAAAAATACTATCCTATTTCAGCTGGTAAAGGGTGACGGGCTGCAGTCTCTCATCAAAGATGTGTGCTCAGTGTAGGAAAGAAAAGCTGCTGTCACCAGCATTGCACAGCAGATGAAAAAAGTCCCCAAACAGTTACGATATCCAGAGCTTTATTTTCAGTCAATTGGAGATGTGACTATATATAAAAGTTGGAAAGATTCGTTTTTCTGACACAGCAGCTTTTCCATGGGAAGGAACAGTTGCAAAACCAGATGTTTATGCAATCTGAACTTACTTCTTTGAAAAAAAAAAAAAAGAAACTCAATGGAATATGGTTTATTGTAATTTGAAAACGAAGTTGATAAGGGTAAATTTGCAACGGTCCTCAGGGTAGGTCAGTAGAGCGAGTGAAACACCTTGCAGCACCCGTTCCTCCTAGACCTGTTCTCTTTCTTGAATTTACCACATTTCTTAAATGAAGGTAGGTCCTCTCCAAAATGTTACTCTTGTCTCTTTAGCTTGACGAGTGAAGGTGGGACTTGTGGCACAATGTGTTAAAGGTAGAGCAGTGCAGCTGAGATGTCTGGGAGCCATCAAACCCAAACCGTTGACAAAGACTTTAAGAGAATTTGAACCTTACAAACATCCTCTGTTAAGATCTGAAATATGGTGCAGGGAAAAGTAACAAACGCTTTTCTAGCAGTTTAATGTGTGACTCGATTTAAAGGAGATATATTGTGTGTTTTTAATTTGGAAATAGAAAATAGTGTAAGTAAATTGAATTAATCCCCAAAGAGTGTTTGGGATGTAATTTAAGACTGTAAAATAAAAAGGAAACTCAGAATGAATTTGCAGATTACAGCTGTTGAGGAAGATGTGTATACGTCACCCTGTGACTACAAAGTCAGACTGTCACCTGATGAAGTTATTAGCACTGAGGGATAGTACCCATTAAAATAACTGCTAATTTCTTATGCTGCCAAGCTAGCTGACTGCTCTTTCTTCAAAGCTCATTGTGTTGCTGAGAGGGTTATTGAACTTATTCTAAGCCCCTAGACAATGCTCATCTTCAATTTGCCCATCAGATCATCCATACAATTATTTGGGGCATCTTCAAAGTGGTTCATTACTTTTGAGTAGGTTGTTGAGATAATGTACTCTCGTTTGATAGTGGCGTGCCTCCTGGATGACAATGTAAGAAAATGAAGCCCCCCGCCTCCCCATGATCTTCTCCTTTCTTCCTACCCATCACACAAACAAGTGCAAGCTCTGAGATCATATATAACCTATAGATTCCTCAAAAGAAATTAATCCTAACCGCTTTTATCTAATTTTCTGTGTATTGCCTACTGCAATTTGGTCTCTTAATTTGTTTCTGCAAATGATGAATTTGATTTCCTGCTATCAATGAGTGTCTGCCTTTCGGTAGGCTCCAAGCATGACTGGCATAATGAAAAGTCTGTCTTGCATGGGAGTTGTATGGGTTTATATTAAAAACTTCCCTCTCTCTAATGACTAAGATCAGATGGCAGATCTTCCTATTTCTTCACTCCAAGTTGTTGCTAATCTTTATCAAAGTGAATAAGAATAATGCTTATAAAGTACAGCAAAAGTAGAAAAAAAATGTGGAAAAATCTAGTAAATGGCAAATCTCAGCAACTTTCTTCCGACTCTCTATAAGATCCAGACTTCTAAAGTGCTGTTGGTAAAGATATATTTGTGATCAGTTGGGGGTTTCTTTTGGTTGTTGGAAATACATGTGGGCGGATCTTGAGCTTTGTTTTTTCTTCTTGAAATATAAATCTTTTTTGCTGTTGTTTAGAAAGTGTTCATATCAGAACTATAATAGTATTCAGTGTTTTATTTGGCAGTGATGACAAAATAAAACATTATACCCTCAATTGTTATAAGGTAGATGGGAGAGTTATTCTAAGCGGACGTATGGATCCCTGACGTCCAGGTAACATTTATTTTGGTCTCAGGGTTCATACAATGAAATTATGTGGATGTCTCCTGGCATTGTAGGTAGCACACTTGCCTCTGGGGTCTTTGCTTGGCCCTTGTATCTAAAACCATCACTACCCAGTTATCTTCTATTCAAGTAGTTGTTGGCTGACAGATGGGAGGCATTCAATGAATGCAGCTCGAACCAATGAGGTTCTCAAATTTACAGCGGCTCACACTCGACAGTTTATTTTTTATTTTTTATCTACATCTCAATTACATAGTAAGATGTTCTTTTTAAAAACTTGTTTGTTATTAAGATATAAATCTACTTATTTTAGTCATGTAGTGCATGCCAGCGTAATGCAATACAAGAAGATTACAAGCTGATGGTTAGATGTTAATAACAGTAACACAAAACATTAAGGCAAGTGACATTTACATAAGTATCTTGATCTTAATACATGTAATTTACATATGAAAATTTAATCACCATAGAGATAAACAGCTGCAATGTTTAATTAAACTCTCCACACAAAATCAGCCTGCAAGAAGTAGTTTGTCACTGCTAATTTATCACAATTCTCATAAGTATTCTTTAAAATAAAAATGCAAAATAAATGACTCTTATTGATAATTTCACTTCTGGTTACTTTATCGTATTCTCAACAGGCTTTGATGATACAATTACAATATGAAGATTCTAGGCTCATTTTCTCACAATTTAGAAGACAAAACATAAATATACAGAGAACAAATGTATTTGTTTACAGACTTAAGGGTCAGCAGTGTGGCAGCACTAGAGTACAATTTAGGCAAATTTAATGCCGTGATAAGTTATGTGTAATGAAGGGATGCGAGTTTCTCTCTGTGGGGCTGTTTAAGGAGGAAACAATTATAAGTGAAAATTAATGCCGGCATTATCGCGGAGTTGGAACAGGCTCCTCACTCACAATATCACTGACTAAACCACACATTTTAGAACTCGGAGATGTGCTGACATTCAGAAGTTATTGAGGCCTAGACTTTGCTTCTGGTGATGGATTTTGCAGCAAAACAAAGCGCTCAGTATCTTGAAAGAAACAATTTACATATCTTTCTGGGGATTCTTCAAGAAAATTAAAATTAGAAGGTTGAGTGAATCCTCTTCGCAGCACTAAGATAGCAATACCAGCAAAAAAAGGAGCTTTTTTGCAGCTTCAGGGTAGGTAGGAATGGAGAACAGATCTTTAACCTTTAGTACCTTAAAGTACATATTGTTAGGTGTGAAGTTATATTATATCCCAAGTAGAACAAACTGTATAACGAGGTTGTGGACCGTGATGAGAGTTTCAGATGTGCCTTCTGCATATGCTAAGAACTGCCAGTTTATATATAGATTTGCTGAATTTCCTCTACCATGGTAACCCCAGAACACTAGGAAACCTCGGTTTGCATATGGCAAATTGATTTACTCTTATGGACCCATTGAAAATGTGACTCTTGGAAAATACTGGTTTTGCCTTGGGTTTGGATTTTGTTCTTTTTTTTTTGCTTGTATCTCTTTTTGTGTAAGTTTTTTTTAAGGATGTGATCTTTTAAGGTTATGTAGGTGATATGCCTAAAGACAATACCCAGGTCAGAGAGAGCACATGGCGTTATTTGGTCCTGGGTTCAAGAAGTCTTATTCTCAATTATATACCAATTTAATTAAAGTAAAAACTGGTTTAAATGCAGCTTTACATTCATAAATAGACCTTGTAGGAAAACTAGGTGTGAATAAAAATCTCCCATGAGTAGGAATTAAGTCTCACTGTAATGATAAATAAATAACATGCTGAAAAAAAGCAACCCAACAAATCATCATTCAATTTTAAAGCAATGCAACTTTATTTCTGTTTTATTCTGATTTTGCAGCATAGGTGGAAATAAAAATGAAGAAACCTGAAGTACCAAAACTTTCTGTAATTCTCAAGTGCCTAAGTAGCCACATCATCGTGGTCTTATTCTTAAAATATTATCCCATATATATAATGCTGATTTTTTTTTTCAACATTGGCTCTAGATAGTGGTTTTGTTCAGTAATTTTTCCAGCTCTTGAGTAAAAAAGTATCTGTCAAGACTTACTGCGTTTAGGGCTCGATCCAGTTGCCGTTTCAGTCTCCCTTGGGTGCTCTATTGGGCAGAGGCAAAGGTTCCCCAATAAGTGATGTTCAGCTCCACAAGAAATGTGGAAGGAATAACCTCTGAACCAACTTAAATAGGAAATACTCTCATTACCAGGCGAATACTATTTCCTCGTTGATTTTGGTGTGGTTATAATGTGTTGGCAGGCAGCTGATCGTAAGTGGCAATTTCCTGGCTATGTTGCTATTAATTGCTTTGTATTATAATGCATATGGTCATGATTTGAACTAGAACGTAGCATATTAGGTACAGTTCCCTAGCAATGAAAGTATTTCTATTCAACAAAACAGAAGAAGCAGAATGAAGATTACAAGAAGTAATTTTGTAATTCCAACATTTTAAATTATAGAGTAGGACCGATTGCTGAGATCCAGGAGATCTGTAGGTGCAGAGCCTGTAAGTGCCAAGAAAAGAAAAGGTGCTAATCAGAAGTGGAGTTTTGGGAATATATGTATATATGATTGCAGCCCAGGAAAAAAGTGCAAATCTTTAAAAAAATAACATGTTAGAATGTTGTGTTTTCCAGTCCTACCCCTGCTGGAAGGTTTTTGTTCAATATAAGTAGATACGTGTCATGTTACTATTTTTTGATCACCTGAGCATGTCCCTAAGAGTTACTTATTTCAGTCATTTGGGATGTCTTTAGTTTACTACTGTTAAACAAGATTTCTGTAAAATTAAGTACACTGTCTTCCTCTCCTGAGTACATTTTTCAGCACTTAATCCTCCCATAATCTGAATAAACTGAATAGTCATCGACTCTAACGTCTGCTAACTTGAAGGACAGCATCTATTACAGTAGCAAAAAAATCCAGTTCTAAGTAGAATTCAACTGTAATATTCCCCCTACCCCCCAACATTATTTGTTTATATAATTCTGTTTTGTAACATTCTTTTTTTAAAACATACCGTGATCTCTTGTTTGGATTTGTATTTCCTCACAATTCACTTTCAGTGCAAGGCAAATCTTGCTGTTAAGGCAGAAATATCTGTTTTTCCGTTCTGTATAGATGGTTTTGAAAGACTGTAATGTGTGTGCACACTGTTGTTATTATATTTTGCATACCCTTTTTGGATACAAGGTGCCCTTATACGTTCAAGCTAACCTGTTTTTTCAGAAAGCCTTTATTTAGCTTGTTGATGGTGATGTATTAGTTATATATGTATAATGCCTTATTGGGGTAGGACAAGTTTTTCCATATGCAAACCAACATGGACATGACACATCTCCTGCTGGATGGTCGCTGGATGTATAGATGCAGATACAGACACATGGACACTGGGCATTTAGCTCACGCGGAGTCATTAGGGAATTAGGGCATTTGGCATCCTGCAAAATCAGGTCCAGTTGCACGAATCCATCAGTCCATAGGATAATGATGACCACGGAATATATTTTTTATTATTATTTTTGGTTGAAGTAGTTGCCTCATGGCCATGCCAGGCAATACTGAGCCAGGCTGGAGGACACTGTAGCAAGTGACTGGAGGAGATGTGTGTTATCGCAGGAGGTGAGCAAGGTGTCTGCTTAGAACAGCGCGAGGGAGAACGTTGCTTGGCTCTACAAATGGGTGAGTTTTTTTAAATTTATACCTGTACAATACACCACAGAAAGACTACACAGGTAGGCTGCCTGTTTCCAAATTTAAAATCCATGGCCATGGCAATGATGCATGGTTTCAAGGCTTGGATTTTGGTGGTGTGAGAGACCTCTGTCTCCATGCTGCCCACCTCTTCCTTGTTAGCAAGTACCTTCTATTAGTATTAATGACCTGTGTGATGCTTCCCATCCACACGATGTGCTGGCAATGCCCCCGCAGCTACAGCAGTCCGGGCTGTGATCTCATAATATCACATATACAGCAGGGCCTAGGCTGGACTGAGACAAACGAGCCTCTCAGAAGATCGTGGGGATGTTCAGCAGCACCAATGCAGGACGTTGCACTTGCTTACCTTCTCCCTTGGTGCTCAGGCAGGGTGCGGGAAAATGCATTGCTTTTGGAAACGTTTTGAATTACCTGGGCTAGGTTTGACCACCTGCTATCCCTGCAGATCCAATGATATCTTCTTGAAATTCAGATATACAATCCCACAGCCCCTGGCCAGCATCCTTAGCTCTACAGACCCTGTGGTGATGTGGGTGAACGCCCCCCCATCTGCACTGTCCTGTTGGTACCTTGGAGTGCTGCTGAAGAGGCATCTCTATCCCGCTTAAGAGGAGGCTTTACGTCAGCCGTAGATGAATTAACTGCTGTGTTGATTAGATTTACAAAATCTTTTGGGATAAAAGTATTAAGTAAATACAAAATGATTAAAATCCAACTCGACAAAAACACAGTGTCCCTTGTATTTCCTCTCTGGCCGGGAAACCAATGACGTTAGTAAAACTGTGGACTAAGAGTCAGTAAGAAGAGGATTTTGCTTCTGTTTCTTAAGTGACCAAGTACAACAGCTGGACAAAGTCTGAAATGAGTGGACTATCAAGGACTGAGTCCTTTAACTGTGATCTCCATCACGCTGAAAATAAATCATCACCAACAGTAGAAACACGTATTTCAACACTAATTAAAAATAATGCGAGAACACTTTATTTATTTGCAAAATACACGTAACCTTCCGGTTATAAGTATAGATTTTCTCCTGTGAGAAGTGATCGGTCCCTAGGGAGATCTTTTCTCCCTTTCCCTTGATGATGTCAGTGAGTCCTTGATTAGCTGCTGACATATGAAATTATGGGGGATCAGCAAGGTTAATGAAAGGCTTCTCTATCTAACCATGTCCATACACTGTCTCCCTCTATCCTCCTCGGCTTTGGGTTGTATGGTGACCTCGGAGACAAAGTCAAGAGAGAAAATATACACTATGATATCAGTACAGTCTAATCAGCAGTTCTCTGTTAATATCTAATTATTTAATAAAGGGGCGATGAATTATTTGCGGCCCAGAGTTTTTACAAACCAGGGCTGATGTCCGTGGAAGTGCTGTTCAACTCTCTCTGCAGTATCGTCATTGATTAGCTCTGTCATGTTGAATATATTTTTGCAGGTGTGACTTGCATAGGAAATTCCATTTTCAGTGTGGTGATAAAGGCAGACAGAGTTTGTCATTGCCAGGGAGAGAACGGGATTGTGCTGGAATCACCAGGAGGACAGGCTGACTTGTGCAGGTCAAGTGGGTCTGTCGGTGTGCTCGGTGATGGCTGGAAGTCAACTAGGAGAGCTGTTATTGCCGGCCTGCTATAACAGTACTGTTTAGTTACTACAACTCCTCTGTGCTCTTCCTAAATGTACTATAAGTGAGTAGTATCTGAGAAGGAATTACTGCTTTCACAGTTCCCCATCTACACCTTCGTGTCGATGGATAGGATGGATAGGAGCAACCTTTCTGTTGTCCTTCTCGAGAGGCTGCTGTTGGGTCAGACCGTACTTTCGGCAATCTGCTCTCTTCTCCTTTGCCCTGTGCTTGTAATTGCGGTCGCTGTTGGGCAGCCTGGGTAGCCGAGGGTATTTGTACCTATTAATTTAAATCATCCTCCTTTAAGGACTCAGCTTAGAAAAGATTTTCTGAGTTTGAATGACCTTAACATATGTCACGCTTCCTTCAGAGTGGGTGAAGATTATTTCCATATTAATTACTGTGGCAAAGTTTTTCCTTCCCAGCTGCGCACAATTCCCGTCTGGTCCTTCCTCTTTGGGTTTTCCTTTTTATCACATTCCTTCCCATTTGAATTTATTCATCTTACTGTGGGGGGGGGAAAAAGAGAAAAGAATGGTTGAGAATTTGTTTTATTGAAAGTATTGTTCTTAATATACATTTATTTCAAAATACATATGCATATATACATTCCTCTCCCCCACCCCAGCTGGAGACATGGAGTGTGACTGCGTAGGTTTTTTGTTCCTTGAATTTCCCGTAAGGACGGTACATTCGGTCTCAGTCTAACGAGGTGTGTGCTGAAATTGAAGCATTTGTGTAGTCTCATCAAATTTAATGTGGCCTCTGTTTTGAAATGAGAAGCATGCAAATAAATTGACTGCGTTGCGCAAAGCGGCTGACTTGTGAGCCCCGAGGGACAAAGCGGGTCTCAGGGGAAGGAATGGGCCGAGGTAATGGCTCTGGAAGGGCAAAAACACAAAGGGAAGAGAGTAATGCAAACTGGGGAAGAGATGACATTTCAAAACCTGCTGGAGAGGTGCTTTTGCCAGACCTTTCCAGGGGAAGGAGAAGGGAAGGGACCTGTTGGGAAGTGGTGAAGCATCCATGTAACAATGAAAACACTGGGATTTTAGAGGAGCCTGAAGGAGAGAGGGAAAACACGTGGGAGCTGCTGCTTAACTCCTGTGGGGCACTGGGAATCTGGGCTGGTACACCGCTGCGACATGAGCCCAGGGTGCAAAGTTAAGATTTATCTTTGGACGTTTTTAAAGTTCCCGGGCTTTAGGAGGAAACCCCGTGGGCACAGAGGGAGGAGGATGGGAAGGCAGGCACGGGAAGACTGGCAGAAAGTCTGCTGTCAATTTTGGGAGACAAAATTAGACGGGTTTTAGTGTCTTGGGAGAGAAACGTCTGCTAGCTGGCTGCTTTGATAGTTGCACGTGTGTCTGGACCACATTGACCACAGGGCAGTCCCTGGGACGGTTGGGAGGTGAGTCCTGAGAGAAGAATTTGGAGCTGAGGTTCCCTTTTATCCCTTCTGCAAAACCTGAGGCACGGGCCCCAGCAACAACACGCGTGTGTTGACAAAAACAGCGGAAATTGTTTTATAGTCAAGGAAGTGGGAATAATTCACCTGGGCTGCATAAAACCTTTATTATGCAGTTCTGAGTGTTAAACGTGTGGGTGATGAAGGATGCTAAAAATGGTGTCACAAGTGTCCGCTTTCGGGTGTGTTTCAGAGTAAGCTGTAGGTATTTGCTGGGACCAAAGCAGTTATACAAATGGAAATGCTTCTATTTATCTTTTCTGTTGATTTTGCCCATATTTTAGCGGCTTCAAATGCAGTTGGCTATACCTGTATGTGTAATTAAAATGGGCCAGGTCCACTGTCCTGCTTAGCTCCTCATAAAGACAGTGGTTTTGGCTCAGACAGAAGATGTGTAGTCACTCTCCCATTTCTAAATCCATTGCAAAGACACACTTTGGCTTAGCTGAAGTGCCAGGGGCATGCACACGCAGCCTGGTTCAATCTTTTCATAGGAGCAATAATTTACAGTGTGGAGAAAATGCTTCCTGCAGTTTATTTACAGAGACGACCTCATACCATGGAGCAATGTGACCGAGATGCCACCTGGCAAGTGGGACCATGGGATGTTAAAACCTATTTGGCTGTGTGCTTTTTAGCTCACCATTTCCTTCCGTGGCACCTTAGCACATGTGTGAGCTTAATTAGTTTGCAAGTTAAGGATAAGTTTAACTGTATACCTCTAATCAGGTAAAGTCCCAATAAACTAGGAGGAAACTTTTTTTTTGCTTGTCATTTATGATAGAGCCATAAAAGCAGATTTACTTTTTTTTTTCCCCAAAGAAAAAAACCCATGGATAGTGAATTAATGGTGTTTTTTAAAACTATCAGCACACTGTGCATTTGTGTCAGCCCAGGTACTGGGGACAAGGGAGCACGCTTTCATTTAAATGACATGTCAACGTTTCCTCTGTAAAATATATTTTTGTGTTTAGCTCAGACAGACTGCCCTCTTACATTTCTCCACGGTGCTGCCACATCCCACCGCAGAGCTCCCCGGCACCCGGCAGCACTCATGTCCTGAAACTCCCACCCAGCTCTCAGCCCTTCCTCCATCTCTTGGCTCAGGTGGGACAGAGGTGCTGGTGCAGGGTCTTTTCATAGATAAGTGCTTTTCTCTTGTACCGTTTCAGTCACCCTTATGGCCCTCAAATAACAGTCACGAATAAGTCCAGGTTTTAAACGTCTTGTTGGTTTTATACCCTTTGTTGCTTGACTGGAGCTATGTGAGGTGGCCCTTCCTTAATACTGTGGTTTTTCACATCATCCTGAATTAAGCACATGAGGTGATTTAGGCTTGAAGCTTCTAGGAAAGATATAATTGTTCTTTTATTATTATAATAGATCAAAATAAAATCAGCTTGCGCTTCTGAAATGGAGAGTTTTTTAGCTGGAGAAGTGTACAGTAATTCTTTTACAGTGTTATCAAATGGCATAATAAAAAAGCAAAAAGCATCTCATTTTCTAGGCTGTTTATTTTACACATCCTTTTTGAATTGATAAATATTTATATTAAAATCTGGGATTCTGTTTGGAGCATCAGCCACAGAAGTGATCCAGTAAGTAGAGCTTGATCTTAAAAGAGCTCATTTTTGTGTGTGCAAGTGTACAAATTATTTCATGCCTATATTTACACAAACAGTTAACTTACAACCGTGGCTGCAAAACAAATATTAATGCATGCTAATGGCAGTTAGACACCCAAAGTGCCATTTCTATATGCAAATACCGAAGTAATGATGTTAAAAGAGTTACTAGCATTTACTTCGTACCTGTGGTATCTGGCACACAGCTGAAATAATTGCATATAAGCCTAAGTAATTCCCTGCACATTTTAACAATAATACTTCTTTGCTCTGCTGTATTGTTCTCAGAAAAACTTATAAAACTTGATATTATCAGAGATCTTTTAGATTATCCTAAAATCCTGTGTTGCTGTTCTTTTTTTATCAGTTTAACATTCTATAATAACTGATTGAAAACAGAGGTAAAATACCAGGTTCGGGCTTCTCCAGCCTACGCAGGACAGAATTACAGACACACAAAGTTTGTGCAGCGGATCCGGGAGAGCTGAGCATCGCCTGGGGCTTGCCAGGCCCTGAGAACTTCCCCCTTGAGCAGCTGCCCGGCTCTGCCGGTGTGTGGTGAAATGCAGAATTTTGAACCCAGGCACGTGAAGCAGTTAAGAAAACACCCCCAAACTTCTGCCTTTGTCTAGACACCTTTTAATAGTACTTTTTCCACTCTCTGTTCAGGCGTTTGAAGAGCAGGGGCAATCAGCCCCCTTCTTGTTTCAGTGCCCGCTTGCCATTCCCAGAGTGGTGGTTGACTTTAAAAAAATAAAAAAATTAAAAAATTTACACAGATTTTGTGCCCCAATTAGCACTGCTAATTGGGGCACACAAGTAAATTGCACTCTACCCTGTGGAGATTGTCAGCCAGTCAACCAGATCACTGAGTCACCAAGAGCATGACTCTAACCCTGAGTTACTATTTAATCAGGTGCAAAATCGGAGGTCCCTCCAGGAAGGACACAGTCCTGCTACTGGGTATCAATGAGAGAAGCTGCTTGGGGCTTTTTTCCTTCCTTTTAATTTCTTTTTCCTTTTGATTTTTTTTTTTAAAAGGCCAAAGTTTAGAATAAAACCCTGACTATCTGGGAAGGAGACTGCTGGTAATTCAGCATCATGTGCTAGAGAAGATTAGGGTTTGCCAGTACAGCTTGCTCCTTTACAGACATCATAGAATCATAGAATGATTTGGGTTGGAAGGGACCTTGAAGATCATCCAGTCCCACCCCCCTGCCCTGGACAGGGACACCTCCCCCCAGCCCAGGGTGCTCCAAGCCCCGTCCAACCTGGCCTTGAACACCTCCAGGGATGGGGCAGCCACAGCTGCTCGGGGCAACCTGCGCCAGGGGCTCACCACCCTCACAGGCAAGAACTTCCTAATATCTCATCTAAATCTCTCCTCTTCCAGTTTGAAGCCATTCCTCCTCATCCTATCGCTACATGCCCTTGTAAAAAGTCCTTCCCCAGCTCTCCTGTAGGCCCCCTTTAGGGACTGGAAGGCCACAAATATTTGTTAAAGAAACCTGGGCATCGTAACTGTGACGTTGCTTTCAAATATAAAGTAGTGAGATAAACGTAAGTTTGAGAAGAAATCTCCAGTGCCCTGGCAAGTGCATGAAATTTCATTTGTGCATCTGAGTGCTTCATAAACTGGGTGATGAGAGTTTCCCAGACTGGAAGAAGGTGGGGAAAGCCACAAGTGGCTGCAGAGCATGGTGACACTTCTGCTCACAGCTTAAAAATGCACCGTTTGCAATGAGGGAGGAGACAAGCAAATTTCACTGACATGGAGAAACGCTAAAAATCATGTGGGAACACTGAAGAAGTGTATATTCATACGGTGACACCCGTGCAGTTGTGTATATGGCAATCTGCAGCAGGGGTGGATGTAGATCGTTGAGCACATCACATGCAGAGCGATTAAGATATTATTTCTTTCCGGGTGGGCGAGGAAAAGCTTGGTGAGCCTGTAACCTGGCCAGGGCTGAGGAAGGAATATGGTGGTGCAGAATTCAAAATAATGGACTAGTTAATTGGATGATACGTTTATGTGCTTGAGAGAAAGACACCACATTGCTAACTGAAGGCAACACCACTCAACATTATCTTGGAAGCTTTTTTATAACAGCATGTGCCTTAAGAAGGCAAATATCTGAGTGAGGTTTCAGGGACACAGTAGGAGTGGCGGGCAGTATGTCGAGAAGTGTGGCAGTGGTGAAAATACAGGTGCACCTTCTGACACCAAGAGAATAAATTTTGCTTGGGGCACCCATAAATTTTTGCTCAGAAGGAGCAAAAAATTTTGGAACAAGAAGCATTTTTGGAAAAGTATCACTAGTCTCAGCCTTACCCGAGGGGCTTATGGAAGAACAAACCTCCCCAGTAAAACCCACCATGAAGAAGGGTGGAAACAAATCTTAAATTAATTTGGTTTTGCAGTTTTTTGATGCAGTTTTTGACCTGTCAGGTGTCGCAAAGGGCAAGGGGTGGTGTTGCAAGAGGGGAGTTTGGGTGATGCTGCCTGTCCCTTTCCTGGGGGAAGAGGTCTGAGAAGTGCCAGGGCCGTTCAGTTCTGCAGGTGTAAAACATCGCTCCATATTTTGTGGTGTCCTGGGAGCCACGGCAGTCACTTTATCTCCATTCTGCTACATGTGGAGAAAGAAAAATAGCCTTCTATACCTGCCGAACAATTATTTATTATCTATCTATGATGAAGTCAAACTTTTTCTGCTGTTGTTATTTGCACTTTCACCATCCTCCTACAGTGTGCATGACCCTCACGATGGTGAATGCCTTAAATCCTGATGCCTGCAAAAGATGGAGGTATTTTCTCCAGTATGCGGGTAAGGGTACAGAATCTAAAAGGCCTGGCTCAAAGTCACGTCAGGAGCCTCTAGCAAAAGCAGAAGCCAGATTGTCCTCACTAAACCCATCCACTCCTCCTTCCTGCATCCAAGTGGTGGGTGGCTGATAAAAGCACGTGTAGATGTAATAGCTGTCGTGCTACTGAAACAATTGATAAAATAGCTGTAAACTTCTGAAAGCTCGGTCAGGGCTTCAGAGGAGAAATAATTTCTATTTCAGGCTCTTTCATTTGTGAGAATCACTGGTTAATTGCTGTTCAGGTTTTAAGATCTGGAATAGTATTCTGACCCCAAAGCTCTTTATAAGTTATAAAAATAACTGTGGGCTCAATTATGCTCTCTGTGCCATCTCACTTTTTAAATTTTTTTAATTTTAAGCACTGTCTCCAAGGGGAGTCTGTTTTCTCCACTTTTAATCAAGTGGAGGTGTTGCATTCCAGGCTGCCATACATGGAAATAAACACGATGTGATAACTAATGCCATATTTTCCATAAGATGGAAAAATTCCACATATACAACAGCTTAAGTATTTTTTGTCTCGGTTCTTTGATATGATTGTGGCTTGCTGTAAATAATTAGATCCACTAGATGGTGGTAAAGACCATTGGCTACGGTCTCCTGTATCAAGGAAAAAAAAAAAAGAGAAAAAAGTTAGAGTACATTTAAAAAAAAACCCCAAAACAACCTCCTAACTAAATAAACATATCTACCTCTCTGTTGTATACACTGAAACTGATTGTAAGCACGAGGAAGCAGTGATGCTTTTGGGCAGTGTTATTATACTATGAGGAGCTCTCCAAATTAAATAGTTTTGTCAGGATAAATATTGAGTAAAATGATTATGAATCATTGTGGCAAGTTATAATACAGATCAGAAACTAAATTAATCTCGCTCTAACTCATGGATCGTGGTTTTCTTTTTCTTCAGATACAAATGAATAGTAAACAATATTTTGGCAATTTTTAGGTTAATCATGTAGAACTGATTACTCAAGAAGAATGCTATTAACATTTAGTCAATTTATACCCTACTATGTGACAAATGAAAATTAATGTTGCTGTTTTTAAAATATCAAATGGGTCATGATTTTAAGAAAAATTATTACCCCTAAAGATAACTGATAATGATGGCTAAAGGCAAGGAGCACCAAGCAACTTAGCGACATTCATAATTCCCTAAACAAATTCTGGGGAAAAGCAATTACGGCTTTGTCTGGTGGCTAAATAGGCAGCACTTTAGGTATTATTTGGTGGGTCTCTTTGTTGTTGTTTTAAGTGTAACATTACATGTTAATTATTTGTTAGTCATTTCTCATGAAAAAATAAAGGCATGATTAACGGTGTCCCAACATGGAATAAAAAAAAAGCAGTTTGCTGGAGTTGAATATTGTGTGCTTTTGCTGAAGTTGTAACAGTTTATCTTCCAGAATCAGTTATTCTTGTTGGTAAAGAGTTACCGAGTCTGTCTCTCTGCTGCGTCAGTGCTTCATTGGTGAAGAAATGTAGAGGTGATGCAAAGAAAACTGCTACTGGCATTTGCAACAAGTGGGGGATGAGAAGTGCAAGCAAAGCAAGCAGGGGATGAAGGTTCTTAAGGAAAAGAAGATGTTCTTCATTCTAGAAAGATGTGGTTTATGTCATGGGACTGTCTTGAAATTAGAGTGTACAAAGGATTTTTGAACAGGTGTTAAATAGGTATGAATTTATCTCCCATCCTATTGCATTATGGGGAGAACTGGTACCCACACGCCTCAGTGCGGTACTGAAGTCACTAAAGGGCTCTGACTTACTGCTTGCATCTCTCCGTGTGCACATGTGAAGCGTTGCTGTACTTTCCCATAAAATAATTTTAAAAGGTCTTGACCTTTTGCAGAACCAGAAAAAAACCCTGCCAGCCCAGTGCTTCCTCCACAGCTTGGCTGTCTTCGGGGTTGATTAATGGCGCTTTCGAATCAGTGTGCACGAGCTTTCTAATAGAGGCGGTACATTAAGGGGAACATTTCCATGTCTGTTTTAAATCTCTTCTCACATTTTTAAAAATTACATTGCAAATTGTAGTTTTATCATATACTATGATCAGAACAAAACTTGTTAATTTAAAAAACTTTTTAAAATGTAGACGTTTAAAGGAGTTTTTTTCCGGGGAATTTTATGGTGCTTATGGTTCTTTTAGGATGGAAGACAAACACTCAGCTCCTGACTTTCCTGTGTAACAAGATACCCAGTATTTGTACGTCTGTAGAGTGATTGCTCTGCTTCTCCAGTGCTCCATCGGCAGCAGTCCAAACCCAATCTGTATGACATATAGAGCCTATTTCAGCCTTACAAGAGCGCAGCCATCACCAAGTGGAATATATCAGTAACCATGTTGGAGCTGACCTTTGCAACCTAAGACATTGGTGATTTGTGGAGGCTTGTTAAAGTTGGTAATCTACATTTCTCATTGCTTACTGTGGCATTTTCACTTTCTTTTTTTTTTTTTTTTTTTTTTTCTTGTGGGAGGTTGTGTGCTGACCAGCTCTGGTATCTGAGTTGGATGGTTAGAAAGATTAAGATTTTTAATAGGTCGTAAAGGAACACTCGTGTTTGAGAGCAGTGCCGAGATCCCAGATTCTTTAGGGGATTGTTCCTGGCAGCATTTCCTTTACAAGCTACTCAGGGATGGAGGAGCCATAGGTACTTCTTGGCTGTGCCACGGGGGGAAGCTGACAATGACTTGAACTTCCCTGAAAATTCCTTGTGTGAAATTTTGCTGCCAACTCAGATAAACAAAAAACAACTACCTAATTTTTATTTTTGGTCTTTTTTTTCCCCCAAAAGTTTTCTGAACATATGGCCTACATTGTACCAGGGCTGCCTATCTTGGAAGAAGGTTTTTCTGGATTTGAGAAAAACTGGCTGAGTACCGGTGGGCTGCATGAGTCTGAGCCGAGAGATGGTTTCCCACCCAGCTCAGAGCAGTGAGTGAAGCTCACCATTGATTTCTCTGCTTGTTTCGGCCAAGGTTGCTTATATCTGCCAGCAGCAAGAGTTCATTTTGTGTGGAAGTGTTTTCTGTAGGTGTTCAAGATCAATTGAATCATCTGAGAGGAGGGTCCATGAAGGCGTATCACTTAAAATCCAGTCCTTTACTTGTAGACAGGACCAGGCTGGCAGACATCTTGGTACAGAGGAGGCCATGAATGGTCCGTTGTTATAGGATCAGCAAAAAGTTAAATTCATCTCTAGGTACATGGGCTCAAGGAATGCGTTCATCATTGCTGAAATTTGCAGTTTTGGAGTTGGATTGGAACTTTTGAACCAGGTTGTGTCCCTGGTGCAGAAAAGTGAGTTTTGAGTTCTCTGTTTTCTTAGGAATTTTTGAAAATCAGCTTCTTGAATATGTATTATGCTGCTTCTTGATTAGCAGCATGTTCTTTTTCAACATTTATCCCTATCTGTTGTTTCTGTGCCATTTACTGAAGTTGTGTTAAAGGCAATAAAAAAAAACCCTTGGTGAATGAGGAAATAGTTGGTTGTAATTTTTGTCAGGAAATTTTAATATTATTTCGTTTGTTCCTACATGGCCACAAGGAACAAGTCATAAGAGTAAAGAGATTTGAAAACAAAAGTAATGTCAAATATCATTGTTAAATTCTTGCTTTGGAGAATTAAACTTATGCAGATTCCCCATCAAGACTTGAAATCGGGGAAGAATGGCTTAGCAGCTTAAAAGAAAAGCTAGACGTGTTAACTGCATTAAACTATCACAAAAGTCCAGTGAAACCTCCAATTCAGTTATGGTAATCGCACTTTGAATCATGAAATCATCTAGGTTGGAAGATTGAGTCCAATCATTAACTTACTGCTAAATGATGAGGGATTGGAGCATCTCCCGTACGAGGAAAGGCTGAGAGAGCTGGGACTCTTTAGCCTGGAGAAGAGAAGGCTGAAGGGAAATCTTATTATTGCTTATAAGTATCTAAAGGGTGGGTTGAAGGAGGGTGGAGCCAGACTCTTTTGAGTGGTTCCCAGTGACAGGATGAGGGGCAACAGGAACAAGTTGGAACATAGGAAGTTCCATTCAAACACTAGGAAAACCTTCTTTACGGTTAGAGTGACAGAGCACTGGCACAGGCTGCCCGGGGAGGTTGTGGAGTCCCCTTCTCTGGAGAATTTCAAGACCTGCCTGGATTCACTCCTGAGTAAAGTGGTCTAGGCAATCCTGCTTTAGCAGGGGAGTTGGACTAGATGATCTCTAGAGGTCCCTTCCAACTCTGAAAATTCCATGATTCCGTGATTCCGTGAAAAACACCACTAAACCATGACCTTAAGCACCCTGTCTATATGTCTTTGAACTACCTCCAGGGATGGTGATTCCACCACTTCCCTGGGCAGCCTGTTCCAATGCTTAATAGCCCTTTCAGTGAAGAAATTTTTCCTAATACCCAAACTAAACGTCCCCTGGTGCAACTTGAGGTTGTTTCTTCCTGTCCTATTGCTTGTTACTTGGGAGAAGAGACCAACCCCCCCTCACTACACCCTCCTTTCAGGGACTGTAGAGAGCGATAAGGTCTCCTCTCAGTCTCCTCCAGGCTGAACAACCACAGTTCCCTCAGCTGCTCGTCATAAGATGTGTCCTCCAGACCCCTCACCAGCTTCGTTGCCCTTCTCTGGACACACTCCAACACCTCAATGTCCTTTGTGTAGTGAGGGGCCCAAAACTGAACACAGCACTCGAGGTGGGGCCTCACCAGTGCCAAGTACAGGGGGATGATCACTGCCCCAGTCCTGCTGGCCACACTATTCCTGACACAGGCCAGGATGCCGTTGGCCTTCTTGGCCACCTGGGCACACTGCTAGCTCACGTTCAGCTGGCTGTCAACCAGCACGCCCAGGTCTTTTTCTGCCGGGCAGCTTTCCAGCTACTCTTCCCCAAGCCTGTAGGGCTGCATGGGGTTGTTGTGAGCCAAGTGCAGGACCCGGGGCTTGGCCTTGTTGCACCTCACACCATTGGCCTTGGCCCATTGATCAACCTGTCCAGATCCCTCTGTAGAGCCATCCTACCCTCACACGGATCAACACTCCCACCCATCTTGGTGTCATCTGCAGATTCACTGAGGGTGCACTTAATCCCCTTGTCGAGGTCATTGAAGAGACAGTTTATTTTTTTCCCAGCCTAATATTGGACTTTGGTCTGGAACACTGTTCAAAAGTGAAAATTACTTCCCAGAAACTGAAGGCATCAGAGTGACAGGAAGACAGATAGATGAAAGACAGGAGAGCAAGTGACTGAGTTTATTATTTACAAACAAGAGAAATAAGATGAAAGGGTCGCAATTAAGAATTCTCAGATGCAAAATAAACCTGGCAGACATGTTGCTGTATGGGGAGGACAGAGGGTGTCACTGAGAGGATGGACAGGGGACTCCCAGCCCAGCAGCTACCAGTGCCCCACTGGGATGAGATGAGACCCAGAGCCGCAGAAGAAGCAAAGCAGGAGGTCAGGTTTTGCCCAGCAAAGGGTACAACACTGCAAAACAGTTGAAAAATGAGCAGAAAAATAGGTAGAAATATATGAAGATAAAGGTGAGATGATAGAAGTTAGAGAAATCTGCCTTGTGCAGGCTGTCAAGCTGTGCAAAGGCTGTCTGAGGCTGCTGGGCAGTAAAATGTTTCAAAGACCTCTCATTAATCCTGTATATGCTGCAAGACAAAATGTTATCTATGGTCTTTTTAGCATAGGCCTTTTAAAATAAAATATAAAGAATATGCACTAAAAGCCACATCACATTTAACGGGTCAGATCCTGTTATTTTTTTCATATAAGAACTATCAGATCAGACTCAGCATTTAAAGAAAATCTGGTTTTATTAGTGTGTTTTTGGTAGGGTTGCAATGCCACATTTTTCTAGACATCTGATAAAAAAACAGTTTCTTGAAATATTTTCTCTTCTTATATTGCATACGGGTTTCAGAAGCATGGTAACTCCTAGAAAGCAGCATCTGGTCTTCCGATTCTTACAGTTCCTTGAGAAATGACTTACGTCTTCTTTTTCCTCTTCCAAGAGATATTTACCAGTTCCACTTCATCTACCGAACTTAAGTTGATCACAATTTCTAGAATGTGTCTTACTTCTGGATTGCTGATGAAAGTGGAAATTGGCTCCTAAGTCCACAGATTTTCAAAAGGAGTTTTTGAAAATGTACGCCAAGATTATTTTACTAAGCCAGTCTGTCCTTACAGACTTACTCTTACTCTGCTCTTAAATATGACAATAAGAGCATTGCTTGTGTAACTTAACCAGCAACTACAGATTTTCATTAGCACTGAACCAGTTAAAAGAAAAACAAAGTATTTTTTTAACCAACTCTAGCTCCACTCAGGCCTAAATTATTATTTTTTCTTCAGAAACGGGCATTTTAATGTGTCACTTTTCAGTTCCAGCTCAATAAACAACCATTTATTTACAATTTTAAAGCAATCTTCAGCCTAGTCAGGTAAGAATTATTTCAAAAGAATAAAAACATTTTCATTTCCCATCACTGCCAAAAATGAAAAGAACATGAGTTATGAGTCTTGCTATGTTGTCTTAAGTTGATTACTATGGAATGATTAAAAAACTAGCTGTGCTGTCATAGCAGAAGAGTACATTATAAGTGTAATAACAGCTTAGGGATACAATCCATCAATGCCGTACTTGGAAGAAGAAAAAAAGTTGATCTATTTCTTTGGTCATCATTTTCAGCATATTAGATGACAAATAATTGTACATTCATCAATAACAATAGATTAAAGTTGAAATGATTTATTGCTATTACACTGCTGCTATGATAGAGCACTAGGTCACTCAAGCATTGATGGGGTCTGTATTTAATTTTCACGGGTCCCTTAGCAGAAATAATAGACAGAGAGGAAACCACCTGAAACAAGGTAGATCAAAGTTGGTGACAAGTGATTTGTAGGTTTGCTCTTTGGGAGTGGTGGGCTGGAGGTGGCAACTCTCCTGCTTGGCGCTCTGAACCGCTAAATCAGGTGCCCCCTCACATCCTTGCTCAGTCAAGCAGCCTCAGAAGAAAACCTTCACTGCCATTCCTGAGGGTCAGGCCAGTTAATCAGGAGAAAATTATTGTCAAACTTTCTTGATGTGAAAATTCTTCTATGAAGCGTTTTTATTTACTCTTAAAATAACACGGAAGGGAAAGCAACACCATTTTTCAAAGCTTTTAAAAACCAGAGAACATTAATTTGGTGTGTTCTCTCAGCTTTTAAACTCAAACTTAGTTATTTTTCTGAAGACTTTCTCCAAAGAAACTTTGTGTACTAATCTGGCAATAACTGTGTCATATCCTCTCCCGCACAGAGTATCTACCAGAGTAGACCTATCTAAAAGGTTTCTGCTGAAACATTTTTTGAACTGGAGATCACCATTTCATCAGCATCCGTGTGGGAATGGTAGGGGTTTGATTTCCCACCAGCCTGCCTGCGCTGCTGCCTGCTACCCTGGCTGCTTTGCTTGAGTTACTGGCTCAAAAGTGGGCAAACATCTTGGTCGCCTCTTACTGAAGACCTGAGGGCTTCCAGCACCCATCCCTCCAAGAAAATCTGTAGAGCACAACCCATTCCTAGATACCTCCAGCTGCAGTTTTTACAAGAAAATAGTGAGATTTCAGTTGAGCAAATCTTTTTAGGCTCCTAGATATTGATGCAATTTTCATGAAACTGAAACTCTGCCTGTAAGAAGATTTTTTAAAAGCTGATTTTAAAACCAGCTTAAGTTTAAAATGATTTCTGCAACTTTCATGGTTACAATAAAGAGGTTTAGGAACTTTCTCTACATTTATGGTACGGAAGCCACCATTGAGCATAATGATGAGAGAAGGGACTGCTACGAGACTCTCTTCCTCATTAGTCAATAACGAAAAAACCCTGTTTTGATAATCATTGATGTGCCATTTTAACATCTCAATGAAATGAGAGAGAAGACAGAGAGACGATCTCTCAGCCCGATACTGAAATGTTGCTGGGAAGAACTTAGGAGTCTTCTGCGTGCGCTGTGGTGCCTAAGACTTTAGGATAGGTATGAAAAATGCTGACCAAATTAAACTGCATTATAATTTCCTTGATTAGAAAGTCTCTAAAAAGCTCTAGAATATTCTTTATTTATTTTTTGACAACATTTATAAGCTTGTCTTAATACTTTTATTTATTAAATACTTAATATTTTTATACATAACAGAGCTGAATTCAGCACTGGATGGCTCAGGAATATTTTAATAACAAAACCATTTATATATAATATAATTATAATATAACTTATATAATATAATATAATTGAATATAATTAATGATAATATAATTATCATCATCATCAACATCATCTAATGTACTAAGATAGTTGCCTCAACTTTGGAAAATCCGTTGACTGTCTGAATAATCTATCTTGTGTTCATAATTTGTGAAGCAGCTTTAATACCTGGCCATGTACTAATGACCTGGAATAGTAGAAGTAGCCTCTTTATTTTAAAGTAGCAATTGAATACACATGATTTCTCCAGCTAAAACTTTATGAAGATAAATTTTTACTTTGTCCCTCTGGGAGGCACAGGTAGGATCTGCATATGCTAATGCCATTAAAAGTTAGAGTAAGTTGTATGGGGTCTTTAAACTACAGAAATATCTGGATTCATGCTACTTTGAAAAGTCATACCTGTCAATAAGTTGCCAAAAGTAAGTGACATGAATAGCAAAACAGTTTTAATTTTCTGTCCAGTCAAATCTTAGTATTTCACACTCAATTTTCCTTCCTCAGTAATCTAAATAATTTCCCACCTTGCTCATGATGAATGTCTTGCCAGTTCCTACTCAGTCCTTCCACTTTACACAACCTAATTAAAGAAAACATTCCATGATTGCCTATTTTTCCTCATGCATGACAACCTATTATTTTTTCTACCACCTGATTAGGACTTTATTATCCTTGGATTTAGATTGATTTGCTGGGTACTTTAATAAAACACTACTTAGTTTGATTTAAAGGGCTACAGGTTTCAGTCATTCATAGAATTACTCTTATAAGTAACTCACATTTGAAGTACTGTGTAGTCTCCATGAAAAGGGATTTGAGGGTGCCATGATATTAGCTTAAAGAAATGGGAATCACAGGTGGTGTTCCGGTTGTGTGTGTTGTTAATATTTCTGTTGTAAGCAGTCAGGAGAGGACATTTTGCAATATAATTTGTCAAGGGTGATAAATCTGTTTCATCATTTCTGTCAAGAATGGATCCTGCGTATTAAAACTACTATAAATATTTTCTCAAGATAAACCAAAAGTTTCATATGATTAAATAATAATACGTTTATGATGACAAATTACATTTACTATGTGTTATCTGAAATGCGAGACAGAATTAGGTAGTTAAAGTTCAAATGGATGGAGATCAGTTTTGATTTAAAATCAAAGGAATTTTATTAAGTAAATGAGATTTTCATCATTATTTTGTTATATCTAACATTCTATTCTTTCAGAAATATTACTTATGAGCTTAGATGACGATTTAAAAAAAAAAAAAGTGAGCTTATATTATAGGAAAACGTAGTCCAGGGAAAAAGTTCAGGAGTAGTTAAATGCCACAGTTATTTCTGTCACCCTTCTTGATGGCTTTGAGCGTTGGCAAGATGAGGAGTGGTCCACTGGCTGCTGTCCCTGCCTTAGTGAAGTGATGTTTTGGGATTGCTCTTGTCACACCTTCTTCAAACATTTCTGACCACTCACACTTTCTTCCAGAGCACATTCTGATGGCTGAAGATGCAGCTCTGTTCCCTTCTATGGGTGTAGAGAAGCTTGGAGAGCACAGCAGGGCTTTGCTGTGTCCTGTCCACAGACTTAGTTCAATAAAACAGAAGGTGGTAGATGAATGCTGACATATCAAAGTTTGTTTTTGAAAATCATAGTTCTTTCAGCTTTTGCTACTGTACGCTTTTGTCAGGGAAGTTTTCTGTATACTTGAATGGAATTAAACTTTCTTACCTAAAAATGTCTGCAACATAGGTGGCACCAAATACATCTTGTGGCTTGCTTCGTCTTGTGGGAGATGTTCACTGCATGACACACCAACTTATGAGCCTGGTCTACTTGCTGATGTATTTAAGCTTAGGCCTGGCTTTATATCTTGCTCCATAGGAACTTAAATGCTTGACACGTTTGGTTTATTTATTATGAAAGTAAGCTTTTGCTGGCAAATTGGGTACCAAATGGCTAGATGTGTGCACCCGGGGCATGCGGCAGATCAGTATGGGTTGCAAAGCCAGTTTGCACCTAGCTTGGATGTGTTACACCAGCAGTGCTAACACACCTATAGATGGACAACAACAGTAACTACTTAAGAGATGGAAAATCTTGGATCCAGTGTAACATTTAGAAACGTGCTCAAAGAGAATAATCTGAAAAAAAACTCATTTTGTAGCGACACGCTGTGAAATTACTTCGTCGTCCTGGTATGGGATAACTCCAGCAATGGAACAGCATCCATTTCTTACTGGCAAATGGAACAAAAGAAACTGTAGTCTTTTCTCTTTTCGTGATACGTAAAATATGTCATCTGCTGTTTCTCATCATTTCTTCCTGTATGAAAGTGCTTTCTGTGCTGGAGGAGCCAGGTGTGTGTGGATGCACCTTATACTGCTGATCGTCCCAGTAAATCTGTTAATATAATTACTCACATGCTTAAATTTAATCACTTATTCAGCTGGAGAATAGAAGCAGCTTATTTAATAAAATAAATAATTTTATTTTGAGGTTGGTTTAATACTTTCCCTGTTTTTTGGGCACTTTAAGAAGTGGAGAAGAAGGGGTTTGTGTTTGCATGAAGGCAGGCTGCAAAGGCAACTATAGTGAAAATAAACAAAAGGATCGTATAAAAGCCAAGTTGTAGTGCTAAAGAGACTTAATAGCTATAAACTGGTAGCTATTAGCTTCTAATTAGTCTCAAATAATTACTGAATAGAATAGTAAATGTTATTAGCTTACTTTAATATTCAGCATAAAACACTGCTTCCAACAATAATTTACTATTTGTTCAGCTTTAATATATACACATGTAAAACCGGGCCACTTGGTAAACATCCTTAATAAATCGAATTATTTTCAGAGTTGTGGGGAGGAGACTTACATGCTGTATGGCCATACTCTGCTTGCATTGAAGTCCATTTACTCTGGAAGAAAACTTAAATACTGAAAAAGGAAAGGAAAGGAAAGGAAAGGAAAGGAAAGGAAAGGAAAGGAAAGGAAAGGAAAGGAAAG
>VZSZ01004922.1:793219-815746 GCA_013398815.1 Ibidorhyncha struthersii
AAGGCAGATAGGAGTTAGGGGTGTAAGTATGGTTCTGATTTCCAGAACTTGGGAGCACCATTAGAGCTCAGGTGTTGCACCTGCTGTCTGCAGAGCTGTGATTTCACTTGCTGGTCAGCATCTCCGTTGAGGACATACATATATATATATTATCAGAAGGAGTTGATTAGTTTGTCCTGACCTAGTGGTGTAATTTGTATTGCATCATCTTCTTTGGAGAGTTTGTACAAATCTCGGCCCCCTATAACTGACCTGAGACCTCATTCTGTTCCTGAAGGAGAAGGGTTTGGGTTTTGATGTATCAAGAATAAAAGCCTACTATAGATTTAGGGCATCATGTGATATCCAGAAAAATTTGTAAACCTTCAAAATCCCCCAAAGAGGACTCTATTTATAACAAATATATATTTTCCATCAAATGTTCAGTTTTATTATTCTTTATTTTTGCTTCAGAACCATGGAGCATGGTGCCATAACCATCGAATAATGGAACATCAGATAATATTTTATTTTTTTTTTTATGCTGCATTTCTTCTTATACTGCTCACCTTTTTAGAGCCCTTTAATTCACTCTGTTTTGTGGATTAGGTTTTTAAATTTCCATTTCTGTACATTTCATTCAGTCCATTTCTGGGCTTCTTTAAATTTCTCTTTAAACACTGAGATTTCGACTAGAACAGCATTTCCAACCATTTCTCAGTTTGCCAGCTGCCTCTAAAAGGTAAATTTCTAATGTATTGCTGAATTCTCCCTGTGTATAACCTGGTTACATCCCTCAGTCTTTACAGTAAAAGCCTCTTTTCTCTGTGTTTTCTATTTTCACTTTCAACTAAAAGCATTGAGTCTATTTTGATGTATCTGTTGTGCCAGCGTGGAGTGGTGGGGATGAAGGAGGATGGAGCACTGTAGCTTTATTGTATTAGTGGAATAGACAGGGGCAATTCAGAAATGATTTCTTTCTCCTCCTCCGCTGTCATCCAAGCCCTGGTCCTTCACCTCGTTACCGTGCAGTAGAAGTATATGCCTTCAGCTTATGGCCTTCCAGTTAGTTGTGAATTTACATTTTATTCCTTTGCTAAGGATATTTTGCTCCAGATGAAAAGATGCTTTTGTAAATCCCGATTGAGCTTCTTAGCCAACCTTTGAGAGGTTGACACCTAATTTGTGTAGGGGAAAAGGGACCCATCAGGCATCTTTGCGTGGCAAGCTCAGGTGCATGTCTATCTGATGCACGCTCAGTTACCCACCTCCAATCCCCAAATTCTGCTTTTTATTCACATATATGATGCCCACACCGGGGATGAGGGGGGGAGAGAAAAAGGGGTACCAGCCCTCATTGCCAGCTCTTCTAAATGTAGCCCTTTATGCGTTCAGCATGCATTAATCTTGTTTTCTTTGCTTTTGCCTGAGAGCGAGAATGGGTAACTTTTTGCTTTTCTATCTGTAATAATGAAGCTTTCCTGATGTGGACAATTAACGACTTTTTGTTCTTTGGAAATTATCTAGGTGCGTCACTCAGCAGCCTGCACAGCTGCAGCACCAGCCAGCTCTGTGCCAAAGGCGCCTCGGCTAATTCGTGAAAAGAATCAGCGAGGTCTGTAGTTAGCCGGGCTTTATTTAATTTCACATTTCCTTCTATATCTTTTTTCTTTTTTTTTTTTTTTTCTTCCCCCCCTGTAATTTCAACTTGTGCACAAAAGTGTGCGCTGAGCAAGAGACAGATAGGCAGAGCGAGAGGGCAATCACGGCGCGAGACGATGAGATGGGGATCTTCAGCTCAGCCGGAGCCCAGGCTGCTCCAATTCCTTTTAACTTCCGGAGATTTATCGCGGGATTCAGTTTTTTTTACAAGTATTGTTTGTCATTGAAAGAACTCCAAAGAACCCTTTTTTTTGAAAGGTTCTTGGGCCAGACAGATTTTGTCCCCTAAAGCTATTTTAAAAGTGGGCAGAGAGACCAAAATCTACATTTAAGCTTCGTATAGCTTTGTATATTCATAACCCAATCTTTCCTTCTCTCAGCACTGGATAAATACACTGTTTCAGTGCTCTACCATTTTTAAACTTCATCGTTGGAGATAATCACCCAAATACATAATAACAACACCATACAAGTACAAGAAAATATGTTTGAAATTTCCTTTTCATTGTAACATAAGATAGTGCTTCCAAAATCCCAAACTGAATTGCTTTTCAGTAGATAAGCATCAAAAAATACATTTCCTGCTTTCGGTGAAGGTGCAATAAGGTGCTATATCAGTGTAATAGTTCAGAATGATATGCTCTAGTAGTATTTTGATGAATTACATGATTATAGCTAAAATGAACACTTTCATCATGCCTGAATTAATAATGGTGGTATGATTTGGCAAGTACTCCTGCAGTGTTCTTTAACTCATCACTTCAGAAGACAGAGTTTTAGAGCCCATCCTTTGTCTCAGGGAAACACAGGGATCCTTTATGGTTTAAAAACACAAGAAGCAGGAGAAATGTGACAGCTTTAAAAGGGAAAAGGAAACTAATGCATACATACTTTCCCAAGCTCATCGTGACTTAATTGGTTTATTTTTACTGCCTTATTCCAGTGTCTAAGGCACCTACGACTGTGCCAAAAAGAAAAAGATCAGTATTTTTTCGTGTTTGGTGTATTTTATTGCAAATGCTGCATTTCCAAATGCTTCTGAAGACCTTATAAGGACATAATTTTCTCTTAAACCATTGGTTTTGCTTTAGAACTTGGGCAATCGGTATGTTAATTTCTGTGTTTTCCACTTTAGTTAACATATGACCAAACCCACACCAGTACTTTAGCTATTTTGAGTGAAGCTGTGTATTGATGTGCCCATTTCAGGGCTCCTCGGAGTGATCCAACCGTAGGCATTCGAATTTCCCACTCTGGGGTCTTTCATAACACTGTATGTATGTGTGTTGCTACAGCACTGAGAAAAACCTGCACTGCTGATGCAATTATAATATTATTTAGCTGGTAATAAATGAAGGTGCTCAGTTTTTACAGCTGTCATCTAGTACCTTTAATGAGAATTAATTTTATTTGAAATAATAAGAATAATAATAATCACTCTACTGTAGATAAGAAATGTAAACTTTTGCAGGCTATTGTGAAAAATGGTGATGCACAATGCATAAAAAACATCTGGAACCGATGTTTCTGTAATTATGATGCACTTGCTGATTATGCTGTATTCACTGGCCTTTGCTGGTACCCACAAAGCTGGATGATGTTACAAGGTTGTACTGGTGCAATGAACTGGAAGAGAAGACATACTGTCTGGGGCAAGACCTGTCCTCTCTGTTTTCCTAAGTGCTTTCCAGCCATTGAATCTTGGCTCTTGGTTAATTATTATCTTTTATGTTCGTTTGAAATAGTAATTTTCTGCCATGAAATATCTCAAGTCTGCTGATGCAGAAAGTCAGGCGAACATAAGTACGCTATTTTCTGATTCCGAGTTAGAGGAAAAGTAATATTTGGGGCCAACAAGATTAGATGGAACATCTTGTGAGGTTTAGTATAGTTATATATATATTATGTTCTATGACATTATGAGGAGTACATGACTTTGTATCTTTCTGTTTATAAAATCTCATAATTGAAGGTAAAAATGTATGAAAGATAAGACATCTGAGTAGGTCACCTCAAATGAGAGCAGAGGAAGATTAGCTCAAGAATGCTTTATACATCTTTTGTCTCGTGCTGTTAGAAATCTCAGTATCACCCCTCTGTTGGGCCGTGGTTGGCAGTGACGAGCGCCAGGTTTCTCGTCACTGCTAAGTATCTGTCCAAACCTCAAGCAGAAACTTGGCAGAATAAAATTAAGCCATGTGGATGCCTAAGGAGCTATAGTACCTTGCTCACAATTACTTGTTCAGAAACGTTACCAAAAGAAGACTGTAGTTTTAAAACATTGAATGGGTCACTAAAGAGGGTGATTGATAGCCAATAAAAAAGTACCTCTTTCCCCCACTACAATAAAAGCATTTAGGAACCTTTCTGATTTCTTGGTAGGACAACAGCTAAGACAGGTGGATGTATTTTTCCCTACAATAAGAGCCCTTTGGAAGTTTGTGCTTGTCAAAGTCTGGGCTCTTGCCCCTTAGCCTGGCACAGGTAGAGAAATGTCACGCAAACTGCATGATCGCATTTGTGGTCCATAGAAGCTAAATGATTTAACTAGTTTTTTTTTAGGTTTTGGTGCAGCATATATGAATCTTTGGCACTCTAATAGTGTAAAATCTGTTAATAGCTCATGTGTAGCGGCACAGCCCCAGTTTAGCTCCTGTTATAATGAAACAAATTGTAATTTTTAATTGACTTCTCCTATGGAAATACCAGCAATATAAATTACAATGTCACTAGAATAAGAGGAAGGGGGGAGGCCCTTTTTACAAGCCTCAGGATGATAATTTACAAATAAACTAAAACTAAGAAGCCTTAACAAAAAATCCCTATGGAATCCGACATTAATAGCCTTTACTTATAATCTGATACAATAAATCTTTCAGCTATGTACCCGCAACAGAAATAACAGAAACCAGGCCAAGCTGGAATAGGTATGGGGGAGTTGGAGAGAAACATGCCCTTTCATTAATTAAATATGGTGATTTTCTGGTATTCCAAAATCAACAAGTCATTCCCACCAACTTGCTGCCAATCAGTTTGATCCAAAGAAGATTTTTTTTTTGGTTGGACTGATTGCCTAAAAGCAATGCAGCATTGCCAGAGCTTCAAAATCCACATGTTCTTTGCAATTTTCAATATTCACTTTGAGAGCTACTCTTCGGACCCCAGTGCTGTAATTGCATGAGAAACTCAGATGTCTAGCTGTCTTGTGAGCTGCAGTGGTTTAAAAGGAAATCTAAAAGCCTGGTATTAATTATTTTTATAATATTATGAGGTTTTGCCAAGATGGGGTGCGTTGTAGCGTGTGATGGCTGGAGGGCAGGATAGGATGCGAACAGGTCCTTAACCGCATAGGTGTGTGCACCTGTGTCCATAGGTGCTAGCAGAATAAAGAATCTTAATCTACTACATATGGTGCACACCACTGATGGGAACTTGGGATTTTTATAGCCTCATGGTATTGCCAACACCCTACATTCAAAGATCTTCAGATACGAAGAAAAGATACTTCTTTAGATATGACAAAAATGATGGAATGATCTTAAAGCTGTGATGAAAACCAGCACACATTGGCCTCTTTATTTGTCTACTTGAAGGATACTCATAAGGGTACTGAGATTGAGACTGATTTTCTCAACAGTGATCATGGCCTGGATTTCAGATATATTTTTTCAGGGATACTAGCATTTTGTATAACCTTGGTTTTTTAAGTCTTGGTAATGTTAGAAAGAATTAACCTTATGGTTTTCTCACCATCATGGTGAGGAGCACTGATAAATCTACTACAAGTTTTGTATTTGTATACTGGTCTGTGTCAACCTGGGAGGATTTGGATGGGAACCCATAGTTTTTTTGCTGAAGATCTGCTTTATATCGTTTCCTGCAGAGAAAAGCCTCGTTGTGTCTACAGGATGGATGAGTTGAAAGTGATGGTTACTCCTGAAAGAACCTGCAAGCATGAAGGCCAAAAATTTAAGCCAAACTCTTCATTATGAATGGCGACTTAGATTAAGCAAGCATCCTTTAAAGACTTCTGTGAGATAAGAAACAATATCTTGCATATGTACAGGGTTTCCAGCAGTGAACGGGTTAAATAGAAGATAATTTTCAAAATTAAAGGCCAACACCAAAATAATTAAAAGTATTAAATTTATAGGACCAGTGAACATAGTTACTCCTCAAGGCAGAGGGGACATCATGACTTAGATTTGGTAAATATTTATATGTATTGAAATTTGAATTTATTTGGCAAACTTTGACTGGGCAGATAAATACACCTATCTGACAGTAATTTAAGGATAATGACTTTGAACAAAGCTGTAGAGCAAAGGTGTTCCTACCACGAACTTCAGAGGGAGCGCAACATAGATATTTAAGGTACAATTTGTCTTGATACTTGCATGTGAATTTTCTGTTCAGACAAAACACGGTACTACATGTATTTTTCTCAGTTCAGAGTGCTATTTTCCCACTGATTGCTTGGGGTCACGTGGCTGGTTTGTATTGCATCTGGTGACACATACTCCAAATTAACCCTGAAAAAGAAAAACTATAAAAGAGAAATCTTACCTTCCTTTGGGGTATTTTCTTCATTGTAAATTGTATGAGCATGTATGGAGTATGTACAGATCTCCAGTGTTGGACATAATCCTGATTGGTTTTAAGGATCATTACCAGGGGAGTTGTGCCAAGGTTCTTTTGCTTTTTTTTTTTTCATATAATTTTTAATAATAGTAACAGAAAAGGGGCATAGTCTTAAGTTCGTTCCTAAACCAGAGCAAAGTGAGAAACCCACAAAGTCAGCGGCTGGGTTTACTTGTGCTTTCTGGAATGTGAAAACATCTGACCAAAATTGTATTAACTGAAGATTAAGTTCAAAAAATGAAATTTCACCCTTTTCCAGTGCGCAGACCTGCCAGGAGCAAGCATTACTCCATTGTCATGCACTCGGCTGTAATTGCCCATCTGACGGCGAGCTCGGAGATTAACATCACAGTTCTTAAACCATAGGCTACATATGCCAGACCGCCGCGTGTTGTGTCAAGCTACTTAGGCATGAACCATCAGTGTACAGAGTGTTACTAAACGCTCTTATTTTTAGGTCACGCAGATGCAGATCATCCTGAATATTTCTCTGGACAAATTGCTAATCGCTACCTTGTTCAAAAGCTGTTGGACGTTTCCCGTGTGCTGCATCTGTGATTTTTTTTAAAAGCGATACAAGCAATAATATGAAGCTCACTTATGAGGCCTGCATAAAATGGTGTATAACAACCAAGTACAGTAAATTAAACATGATACTCATTACATAAATACAATTATATTTATCAGCCTTTTATAACCACACAAAGCATTTACCAGTAAGAGTTATTTTGGAGTAGATAATTCCCAATTAACTTTTACTACTTTATTTTTGCTAATTTAGTTAGATTTAATTTTTCAAATAAAAAAAAGCTGTATCAAATGGCATCTCTAACTATTACACTGGAGATGAGATATAATTAAAATGTTATGTATATGGAATTGCAACTGATGGGAACCTCGGCTTAAACTCTTATTTTTGTCTTTATTTGATTGTTGCCTGCACTGCACAGATAACATGATTGAATTGCAAGATGGCTGTGTGCCCACAGTGCCAGCGCCCGGAGCTTGGAGAAGAGAGAGGAGGGAAGAGCTTGAAAGAAAAATTACGTGGAAAACTGGTCAAGGTCTGGCCTTAAACATGCTGAGGAATCCTATGAGAAGTCCTTCTCTGACCATATTGTTTTCTTCCGCAAAGCTGGTTATGTCTGTGGGGTTGCCCATGAGGATGGGTGGAATTCCGCGGGTCCGAGGTGAGAGTGGCAGTGATGTGTAGGTGCCTTTCTGCACTGTGGATGCAAAGCGACTCATGCATGAATTGCACACCAGCCTGTTAATAAAACTTGTGATTCCACTGTCTGGTTTGCTACCAAACCTGAGCACCATGCACAGCTTGGGTCTGTTTCCCATGTCCCTGCGTCTCTACTTGGATGGTGGTGCAGTGCACTGGTCAAAGAAGACTCCACCTAAAATTGCCACCAAAACTCAAAGTTCAAGCCAAGCGGGGTCACTTGGGTGAGGTGTCCTTCCCAGTGATTTGAGTTTTTGAGGCTCTTTTCGGTTCTTTGTTTTCTCAAGGATGGTGGTGAGAGACAGAGTCTCTCTTGGGATGCGGAAAACATGGGGAAACCATTGACAGAGTCTCATCATAGTTTTGTTCTTCTTTTTGAAGAAATCCAACAAAGTTAAAAGGACAATTCTGAAAAGGCTTCCTACCTAGTTTTTGCTTTTTTCTTTTTTATTTTGGCTTGAGATATAGGGCTTAAAATCTATAGTTAAAACTGAGGGTATTGGATTTTGCCATTGAAATCCTACTACAGACATGCTGTGTCTCTATTTCCCTGTGTCTAAAACAGGAATAGTCTAACCAGGCTCCCAGAGAATCCCTCTCTTGGCAGGATTAAACGTGCTGATGACTGTTTAAGGCCATCGGTGTGGCTTTACAGATTTTGGTTCAGAACCTGGCTCAGGGGCCAGGGGGTCTCCACACCCTGGGACGTTGGGTAGATGCGCTCAGTGATTTGTCACAGGGGGAGGCGCGGTGGAAACGTGCGGTATTACTAAACTGAACCTCTCTTAATTTCATCTGTCACTAATAATTAAAATGTAAATGCAGTGTTGCTAATTGTGTTTCAGACAATATGATTTTAAAATAAAATAAATGTGAACTCCGAGTGTTCAACACCGCTCTAGGACAAGAATTAATGGGTTTCAGCAGGGAAGGGGGGCTTTGCTGATGGTAAATATCTGAGCTATCTTTCTAAAGGCGAGGACAGTTACGGATCCACTGTTCATTACTTTGGATGTGTCACATTTGCTAGTATGACAAGATGTATTATGGACGAAGAATTTTACAGATGGAGAGAAATATCCATGTAAGTTGTTTATTTGATTTTTTCCAATATTTTTTTCTTTTCTCTACTACCCTGTCCAACCTTGGGATAATGGAATTATTTTATGCCTTCTGCACTATCATCAGGCTTTGGATGGCTGCACAAAGGCCACTGGCAACAGAATAAGATGGCTGTAAAAAAATGCAAAAAATTGGGATAGAAAAAAAAAGGTACAACCAATAACTTGCCCTTAAATTTAAAGGGAACTAAATGAGGAACTTCTGGACAATTTATCTTGCTGTTTACAGATAACAAGTCACTTTGTTTTTATGTGCTCAGTCTAGTATTCCATAATTTATTTGAAAGAAGATGAGAAATAATGTAGATAAATGATGAAGTGTCAGGGTCTGACGCTCTTAAATGAAGCTATTATGGTCAAAGAGAAAACGTAAAACCTGCGGCTCATTATGAGAGCGTTCTACTTGTCAGTTAAGTGAAAAGGCCTGGAATGATTTCCAGTTTATTTGTCATTGCAGTTATTAAAGCTGTCTTTTTGGTGCCATGAAAATGAATTGAAGACTTTATTCGAAGTAAATTTGTACTAAAGCTTTCAGATGTATCTTATGTGAGTTCAGTGAGGCAAGAAAACAGCTTAAAAGCTGAAATATTACAAGAAGGCAACTACTGAAGTCCTGAAACGCACAAGAATATAAAGTCTGAGGAAGTTACACAAATAAATGAAGTATTTCATCTCTTGGGAAATAAAGCTTAGTTTTACTATATTGTACACTTAGACAAAGAAATCAGCCCTTGTTAGTGGCAGCAAAATATTGTCTTTCACGGACTTGTGCCTGGTGCTTACTTTTATATCAAGCTATTAATTTTGGGACAAGTTTATCAGAGAAGTGGGGCTTCTCTGTTCCAGTCTGCATGGAGCGTCTTTAGAAATACCATCTCGGAGTCGAAGAGCAGACATTATATCAATGGCAAGATGAGGCTTTTTATGGTCATCATGACTAATGTGGTTCAACAGCAGGACACAACGATGCGTGGGAGATACGGGGCTGGGGAGACCAGCCCAGGAGGATCCATTTCCCTAATTGAATGACCCGGCTCCAAAGAAACGCATCTGACTACAGGGAATGGGAGACATTATTGGTGTTTTTATCCTTCTTGAAACGGTCTTAAAATACTTCATGAACCTTGCGTAGCTTGGAGGTTAGGGTAAAATTTTAGTTCGCCGCCAACAGAAATCAAGTTAGCCCTGCTACTGAGGTGGTCGTTGACGCTCATTTTATTGCAATCCCTTCCTGAGATTGTTTCTACTGAACAGTAAATCTTGAATTTATGTAGAGACGATTGATAGGTTTATTTTATTCTGTTTTTTCTATTGCTCTGGATTTCTTTTCCAGTAGTCATGTTCCCCACTACTGCTTCATATTTGCCAAGACAAATTAGTGTAGTTATACTAGGTTTGGACTGTCCAAAAGGAAATTAAGAGTCTTTTTTTATTTTAAATTGAAAGCTGTAGGAGCACTAAACTGAATGCTTAACTCCAAGCTCTAGCAGTCTTACAGCAGTATAGTTGACACTTTATTGCAGATATTACAAATGTTATGACATGTCTTCAGGGTCAAGTTAAAAACAAAAAGGGTTCCACATTCTCATCAGAAGTAATCTGTCAGTTTTGTCATCAGATATTATAGCAGCCCTCAGTAGCAGTGTCACAGTCAAGGGTTTATCAGGCTCTGTAGTATATGTATACATACTCTGATTTCCAGGGGTTTATATCTGCAATAAAAATTCCCTCTGGGCTAAAACTTGGCATTCATAGCCCAAAGGGATTTTTTTAATTAAAAAAAAGTATCAGTGAAGGTTTTCTTGAATGATAAGAGCACAGAAAAAAAATTTATTCTGCATTTTAAAAATACTTTAAGTCTTTTAAACTGGCAGACTTCAAATATGTAAACGGCCAACTCTCTTTACATAAGAGACCATTAAAAAGGACAACCCAGGAAGGGGATAGGTGGTGGAGTAGACAAGTGCTTTGTGCTCATCGTGAGTATAAGTGTTGAGCATTTGATGAGATGTATAATTAGCCACACATTTCTAAAGCTCTTGGTGTCTCTTTCTATTGAAACTGTGCATGAGGGAATTAGGATGTCTGATGCACAAATATAAATCATTTCTTCCTTGCCACCCTCTGGCATGGTCCTGCAGAACAGGACTGATATGGTGTAAGCTGCTCGGATCAAGGCAGCCCTTCTGATATACGCGTTACATCTGTTCTGCGTAGAAACAGAGGACTTCATTTTCTACAGCTGCCGGTTTGGTACTTCTTTGCACTTGTTTTCATGACAGTACCAACCAAAATATGCAAAGCACGGCAGGGACGTTTAGTGGGAAATGTGGAAAAGAAAATAAACCAGAAAGAAACGCCCATGCAAATGATGGTTACGGAAGGGATGCGAGTACTGACAGGCATAGTGCTGGTTAAGTCCGTTAACTCTGAACACTCTTTTATTGCTAGGTGATGTTGTAGGGTTGGTTTTTTTGAATAACTGATGAGGAAATTAGAAGCAACATATTAGATACAGAGATGTTTGCACTAAAGAGTTATGAAAGACTAACTATCTCTTATCACTTTAAAAATTCCATCCTTAAGCCTTCACTTGGATGCCAAAACCAGACTTTGCATGAGTAGTTGCAAATGTTTTGTGTAACAGTGTGCTATATACTGCAGGTGCTGCCTGCTCGTATTTATAGTCTGTGGCTCAGGGACAGCAACAACAAACAGGGCATGTTATAGGATCACTGGGATTCTCCATAAAACTCTGGTAAACCAGTAGAAAACTGCTGCATTACAGGAATGGGGAGAAAAATGGCTGTGGTGTATGTTTGCAGGTTAGTATATTACAATTCATTGGACTTCCTAAGAGGAAAATAAAAGAATGCGAGCAAATAAAACCAGCCCTGGGAGAGTTTCCTGCCATGTCCACAGGGAAGTTGTCCTCAAACAAACCTGCACGTGCTCCATTAGTCCTCCGTGGAGGCCAACCTGTTCAGGCAAAGGTAAAACACAACTAAGGCCTTCCACTGGAAGAGTAGAAAAGGGCTCTTCCAAGATGCTTCCTATTGTTCTTATCTGAATTCTCCTTATCTGAATTCAGTCTTGAGTTAGCACCATCCTTTTGTCACCAGGAGCTGCTTCTAAGAGTTGTCAAGAGACTGCTGTGAAATGAGATTGGTGCCAAGGATATTCTAAGTTTGCCGTGTTTTATTTAATCTTCTCTTTTTCTTGTCTTTTTTTTTTTTTTTTTTTTTTTTTTTTNTTTATTTGTTGTCAAGAATTTAACTCTTTATTTTGCTGGAACACAACTTCTTTTCAGTTTTGCTTTCTCTCTAGTGGTCAATGTGAACTTAGATGTGTTCCCACAGGCAACCAGCCCATACTGAAAGGTGTTGCAGAGTATCCCAGACAAGACCAGCTTGGACATCTCAGAAATAGATGTTTTATTCTTGCCAATCTGCAAGAGTTAATGAGCTGGAAGTACCAAGATCAAACATAAAGTTGTTACTCGGGAGTTACTCAGCTGCTGTCTGGTAAGGGGTGATGCTAGGGAGACAAAGCCTAACACCGGGTAAATTTTTTTTATCACAGATCACCAGGGGTTATCTGGATTTTTCAGTTTGTGTGTTAGAATATTTTTCTTGACATTAAAATCTATAAAATAGATACTATAGACCCACAGGTTATTTTTCACATGTGCTTTTGCATTTTAAAGAAATGTCCTATTCTTAGTGCTTAGTTCTTAGTTCTGGAAGTCCCCAAAAAATCTGATGAGAAGAAGAGACCCATCAACCTCTTCCACAAAACTCGTTCATCCACCTGTATATAATCTCAGCAGCATTTGTGGGCACTGGATGTGAGTAAGTAGTTAGGTGTACTGTGCTCACTGACCACCGCAACCTATTTCCTACCTATCCTGTGGCACCAGTTCCCCTAGTTTTGGGTGACAGCTGCCTACTGTCTGCTGTTAGATCTTTGGAAACATCTAATATTCCTTAAGTCTTTGTGAGAAGTTAGGTGTAAAGGATGCTATTGGAAGAAGATGGGGACCACCAGAGTCGCAAACAGTCTTGTGTTTAAGATCTACGTTGCCTTTCTTTTTGCTGTAGCAAATGTACAGGTTAGTACAATTTTGTGGCATTTTAACAAACTTCCAGTTTCTGCATCAAGCAGACTAAGACTGGTAGTGACAATTTGATGCCCTGTACTGGGACGTAAAAGTGGTGAGATGGAAGGAGAAAGGACTGTCTCAAGGGAAGAAAATGGTTTCAGTAAAGGCCCATAAATGCAAATCTAAATACTCTTTTTAGTAATGCTGGCCTATTATTACAGCCTAAAGGAAGTTCATTTAATTAATAATTAAGTTCATCATCTTCAAGTTGCTCTCAGTATGAACTTCAGCGTCAGAAATGGCTGGGAATTTGTTTTAAGATGTAGGTGCAAGTCAGAAAAAACAGCATCATGAAAAATGCTAAGATTTAGCCAAAAAGATATACCTATTTTGTAAAGATTCATCAGGTCCAGTATGCTGATTAAAGCTGGAGAGAAAGAGAGCAAAATTCACGTTAGAAGAACTGGTATCAAATAGTCACCACAATTACTCTTGGCTTTAATGAGACAGCATAGAGGTAATAATTATATTTCAGACAAATTCCCTGGGCACCAAACTACTTATTGCTCAGGGTGATCTTTGGCAGTCTCTCCAATTGCACATGCTGTAATGTGAAGAAAAAAATTCCCGTGCCCAGGTCATTCTTGCCTGGTGGCTGCCACCCTGGGAGGGTTCTGGACCAGCGCTGAGAACAGCATCCCGGGCAGCATGGCAGCCCAGCCGGGACACTGTGGCCCTTTGCAGCTGGGTTTTCCTCTGCTCTGGACAAGTAGTTTATCCCCTTTGTGCTTCTTTTCCCAGCCTGCAAAACTGTAGCGGTAATGGTTAACCTGCTGGGATTTTAGAGATCATAACCCACAGAAGCGTCAATAAAGTGCTTTGGATTTTCTGGGTGGAAGCTACTACAGAAATGCAAAATGTTGTTGATTTTATTTTTTTTTCCCGTGCATTTTCTTTTGTATTAAACAATTTAGGTAGCTAGGGACTGATTTTGTGTTGTACTCTCTTTTAGCCATGCTCCTATTTTCTTCTGTTATCTGTTGTGTTGTGGTTCATGAGCTTATTCAGTTGTCTCTTTAATCACTGATATTACTTGCCTCAAAAACGCCTTTGAATAGTTTACTCCATGTGGCAGCTGTATGCCAACAGAGACCTTTTGTCTCACATCTCTGTGTAGGGGTAAACACTTGCCTCTTCAGAGTGAAGAAAGATACTAATTTCTGAGGTTTGGTGGTTGCTACCCACACGGCTGAATACTTTGGACTGTAAATCAAACACCATCGGTGAGGAAGAAGTATGTACAGACTCTGTAATTCACATTATTAAGACATTATAATCTATTTTTATTATTGTTATACAGATAAGCTCTAAAAGATGCATATACCTTGTGATTTTCAGGCTTTTCTGCTGGATGGGATGCTGAAAATCTGTGTTTGGGGAGGAAGAAAGGAGCACTCAGCACCAGCCCTCGCTGCTGTGCTCTGGGTTTGAGCCGGTGCCCAGAGGCGGAAAGATTTGCGTTGACTTTGAGGGCTGTGAGATTGTGAACAGTCTGACTGCACAATATTAACAACCCCGATGCTGAGGATCAGGGTCAAGAAGAATTTTTTATTTTGTTCAATGATGTCATCAGAGATAGGACATAATTTTTCTGTTTTTTCTTAAAGCTCATGCAGATGGATAAAAGCCGAGTAGAAGCAGACTTATTGTAGAAGAGGAAAATGAGAGTAAAGGAATAATAACATGGGCAGCCTGTGAAAATTGTATGCTAGAAAATGGGGATAAAATTCTGTTGCTGATCATCTGCCTTTGCTGGCATTATTTTACAAACTTCACTGGAAATAAAAATAAATATTTTTATACTGCAAAACCTTTAACTGAACAGATTGAATGCAGCTGTGATTGTCCCATAAAAGGACAGAGGGTTTCATGGTCAGCCTCAGCAGGAAAAGTAACGTTCTGGGAGTCTAAGAAGTTTTGGTAGCATAAATTTGATTTTTTTTTTTTCCTACCAACCTACCCAAGTCAACACATTCTGGATGAAGCCTGGCAGCCTAGTCTCTAGCATATGTTACTTAGCGCAGGCTCTTTTTTTTTTTTTTTTTTGCCTGCTTGGGCCAGCTTTGAACACCCCGGTGTGGCTTTTTGCGAGAACAGGGTGAGGAAGCTGCTCCTTCCCAGGGTGGTCTCCACTGTCTCTCCACCATCTGGTCTTTCTTAGACCTGCCTTCTGCTTCAGCCTTTCACACCAATTACATTACATGTGTACACAGGTATCATTAAAAATAGAAGTAAAAGTGCCATTTAAGAATTTCTTACCTGTGAAATCTTCAAAGTTCCTTTTCTATGACTTTTCTTAGCATTGAAAAATTAATTAGTAAAATCGGTAGCGTAGACCTGCATCAGTGTCCCTGCAAAGTATTTGTGTACTGTAAGAAGGCAATAATTTTTCAAAAGTCTGGAAAGCTCTAAGACAAAATTTAAAGTTAATTTGGTGGGCAAAGTTTCAAGATAGAACGCATCTAAAATATCATTTCCTTACGACAGCATTTCCATGTGGAAGGGGATTTGCATCACGATAATGTGCAGATAACCTTGTGAAGTAGGTAAATGGTCTCATTAGTGATTTCATGTAAAAATTCATTGTTATTTCAACACACTGAGTAGTGCTCCAGTGGTACTCGCTGCCCTAAAATATGCAAAATTAATGGGGTGAACATCAGTAAAAACAGTTCCAGAGACATCCAACCTACAAAGACAGAAATGAGTTAAAGATAAAAATCTGTGACATTTGACTGTTCTTTTTCCCTGCCTGATTTATCTATAATTCAGACTGCTTAACTTAACTTAAATACAGATACCATAGTTGGAGTATTTGTTAAAGCACTAAGCTGACAAGTACAGAGCACCGGCCATTATTTCTGTTTGAGAGTCAGAGGTTTGTGCTATTCATTTTGTAGCCCGACACTCAGCACCACAATTCCTTGAATTCCCAAAGCTTTTCATACAGCTTCCTCAAGGACAGCTATCATGTCTTAGCTGCTGCAGTGACAGATGGGATACAACGTGTCATGTGATGGATAACGCTGGAGCCACAGTACTTAATCCTTCTAATACTAATAGCGGCATTATCATAGAGATTTATGAGAATGTCAGTTCCAAGTTCCCAGTTCCATTCATGGGTTTTTAAAACTTCAGCTGCAAAAAACATGCATCCATCCCATTAATTCTAATTATCATGGTTCATCTTCTCAGCAGTTTTGTACTCCGGAACCTTTCAGTGCAAATTAACGTACCAAAAAAGTGTATTAATTAATATTTGTAGCTTTTAATTTCTGCAAGAGTGTTGTCTGGAAGCAGCTGGCAGTACAGGGCCGCTGCTATTGAATCTTTGCCAAACAAGTGCAGATGTAATTTTGTTATCTCTTGCTTAGTCATTTACGCAAATTAATTTGAACAATTAGCCTTTTACTGGTCCTTCATGAATCATGCAAAAGCGATCTGCCAAAAAATTACTAGTTGACAGAAAAGAATTGGTTAACATTGTAAATCTTACAAAAAGGTATTACCATGTTTGGGATAAAGTACAACTTCAGGAAACTGTAGGGATTTTGTGTGCGTGTGTGTGTGCGCGTGCGCACCTTATCTGTTCTGCTTTACACTCTTGGTTATTGTTGGAGAAAAAAAAATCTAAAAGCAGAGTAAGTGGTAGAAATTTGGGGACTTTGTTTTGGATGGATACCAAAAAAGTTAAGTTTCTTGCCTAAATGTCATCTTGTCTTCACTGCTAGCAAAGCCGTGATGGATTTCTTTTGAGAGGAGATCTGTGGTGAGGTCGGGCACTCCAAAGGAGCAGATTTGCTCATCCTCTGGAAAAAACACTAAGATCTTTAGTTTCTTTGGACATCATTCTAAAGGAAGTCTGTTATCTCACCTAAATGTCTCTCCTCTTCGTAAAACAGGCTTCCACCTCTACACTGCAGAGATGCTGGGGTTTGTCTTCAGGTACCTCACAACATGCGTATGAGCTAAAACTTTGATTTAACTAAGGCTGAGAATGCCAACCCAGATGTGAAGGCTGGGTTTGAATGACAGTAAACTCAGTTGTTTCAAAGAATTGTATCATTCCTCTTTTCTTAAATGTCAAACTTATTTTTAGTCAGATAAGCCAGCTAATCAAGCTCACCAGTAAACGGCACCATCCTGAGACTTTAAATAATGCTGTGAATGAAAATCTATCTAATTTTTTGTTATTGTAGAGTATGTACTTTTAATATTTTTTTTCTCAAAAATTTTATATATCCCTTTGGTCTAAATTGTATTGCATAAATCTGAGCTTTGTGGTGGATATTCCTAAATGTTACTATCAGGTGGCTTTTATGATATACCCATGGCATTACAGCCAAGGTAACTTTTACCATTCCCTTTGATTTCACTGTTGAGACAGTTCTTGCAATTTTGCGATGTAACTGGAAGTGCTGTAATGTGCTCTAGTTGAAGAAAATAAATAAACCATTGCCTAATGCCTTGTTGCATTCAGGACCAAAAGCATTGGAACGATCTTACTGATATATTTAAGTAAAACCTCATAATGTTGTCTAGCCACTTCTCCTTCTCACCTGTCTTGACGTGATGAAGATGCGCTCTTGCTGCTACCATGCAGCACATCAGTCCTGCAGAAGAGGTAAAGCTCTTGGGGCTTGCTGGGGCACTAACAGGGCCTCCAATCCTGGTTTGCCGGAGTCTTTCCTGAAGTGTTGGCTGTAGCTGGGGGAATAACTTTGGCATTAAATCCTTGTTCTTGTGGACATCACACTCAAGCTCAAACAAATGCTGACTCTTTGTCAGTTGAGCCAGACAGTCCTGTGCAAATTCCATCACTCTGGCAGGGTAAGGTATGGGTCCCTTTCCCTCTAATTGTTCTTTACAAGCTGCGATTTCACAGTCTGTATTGTTATTTCCATTTGTCCATTTGATTGCGGAGAGAAGAGACCAGATGTTGTGTGACAAATCATAGCTATTTGCAATCTGTTGGAATTCTTATAAATTGTACCGGGGATCATTTTCTGATAACTGATCCTGCAATCACTTATGCACGTGCATCACTTAGAGCATGAGATGTCCTATTGAAGATTGTGGATCTATTCATACGCTCAAATTAAGCACGCATCATGCGCATTTGTGTAAATGTTTGTGTTGTGAAATATGCTGATATTTAGAACTTGCCTGTCAGATTCACCATTGCATTAATTTACATTTAATCAAATCACATATTATTATTACTACACTGTAAAATTTGAAATCAGTTAATTTTTTTTTATTATAATAGGATACGTATGGCTAAAAATTTGGCTGTAGTATATCCTGCAGCAGAGACATCCAATTCTGTTTACTGATTTGTAATTCACGACAAATAGTTCCTTCAGCAAAGTGCATCAAACCCAGCCCTGTTATCCATCTGTTTTTAGGGTCTATGGCTAATCAAGGAAGTGGTCTCTCACTGACACACTGAGAAGAATGAAGTTAGTTCCTCTGTAATTGAAAGTATCAGTAGTAAACTTGGCTGGAGCTTGATTAATGGTATATTAAAATCAGAGTCTTCATGGTGAGTGCTAGATAAGGAGTTTTGGGCAAATTACTTGGTTACTGGGAAACCTTTAAATTTTAATCATGGAGACACTTCAGCATCATTAGGAACTGAAAAAGACAATGGGCACAGGGAGGAAGTTATGCGAATTGATGTGCTTTTCAATCTCTTCTTCTGTGGTGATATTGAGTGATGCATGGGCTGCAATCGAGAATCCTCTTGCTCCCCATGCCTTTGATTGCTGTTGTTATAATTTAATATTATACAGTTCTTTATGATCATGGAAATCAGATGAGTTAGTTGCAAAAGATGGAAGGTTTTAGTGTAAGAAAATTTAGTTCAACGTCCTGGTTTCTCTATGCTGTTTGGCTGAGTAGCAAAATGGAGGGACACTGTAACTTGTATTTAGAACTAGTGGAAATAGAGAAACAAGTTCTTTTACACACATGTTTATTGTTTAATGTGATAATAACTTTATGAATTTCAAACATACATCATTTCAAATTCCATTCCTGTACATTGAGCACGTACATACCTGTAATGTATATGGGTGCACGTATGCAATATCTATGATGTGTCTCTATTTATAGAGACGTGAAGTGCTATAATAGCACTTTATGAGGATACATATGGAATGTAGATGTCTCTCCTGGGTGACAGATCGAATTCAGACAAGTGGTAATAAAACCAATACACTCAACTACTGCAGTCACATCTTTTGTTTCTGCCTGGGATTTTCAAGCAGCTCTAAGGATGTCAGGCTTTCGTTTCCAATGTCAGTGAATAGACTAGAAATACTCAACGTATTTGAAGTGACAGCATGGGCTATCAGATTCAGTCCTCAACTTTTCCAGGCAAACATAGGATGGAATTGGGTTCATAAAATGACCAAACTAATTTAAAGTCACGTCATTTGTTTGACTACTATGGAAGAACCTCTCTCCTGCCTGAAGATGTCATTTAGGCATATTCTTCTAGCAGTCTGAATTTATCTGTAGCCAGTGAATGCCTGTTCATATTTGTGCCAACATTGTCTAGTGATTTAAAGTAGTTTTAACCCCAGCCTTCATTCATTTTACTGGGCTAAATAAAAGACTTTTTATCATTCTCATAGAATCATAGAATGGTTTAGGTTGAAAGGGACCTTAAAGATGATCTAGTTCCACCCTCCCCTGCCATGGGCAGGGACACCTCCCACTAGACCAGGTATCTCATCACTTACGAGAGGTTGAACTTTTGCCTGAGTATCCCTTCTCCATATTTTGATGATGTTTCCTCCTGTGCGCGAACAATCTGAAGCACTAGCTTGTTTCAACGTGGTGCTAGCATAGGCTTGTACAACAGTATGAATGTTTTCTTGTTTCTAATGACAACATTAGTTCTTCCCTATCCTAAGATGTACTTAATGTTTGTGTTCATGGGTGCTTTGTATCACTGGCTTATGGTCAGCATATTGCGAAATCTTTGCCTTCCTCTTCTATTTCCAAGCAATAAGTTAAAGCTGTCAGCAAAAATACTGATTATTCACCCCTAAATTCCTCAACTTGCAGTTTTGTATTACTAAGTGTTATTCTACTTCTGTCATTGCAGTTCCCAGATCATTTAATTTACCTATAGTCTGATATTCCTTTGGGTTGGCAATGCCTTCCAAATTCGTGTAATGAAAAAAATGTAATTGGTATACTAGTATTCTCTGTCAAATTAATTATCAAAATTGTTAAATAAGATCAATTCTGACACCTAGGCAACGTGGGATTAAAAGCTATTTGTCCAAAGTCACATTGGAGTGCAGTGAAGAAGATGGTCTAAATCCCAGTGTGTTCTCTATATTAAAGAAACATTCATTTTCTTTCTAAAGGAAAATTTACTAAGAAATATGTACCAGAAAACTGTAAGCCTGGAAAAGGTGTCTCTCTAGCAAAGGCAGAGTTTGCTGCATTGTTTTTGCAATATATGCATCAGTTATTATAGGAAAAGCTTGTTGGGCTTAGGCTGGAGTTTCTGCTCATGTCAAAGGAAACTCAACCTGTTTTGCTGGCCAAAAATTCAGTGTATAAGTCATTCATACAGGATGTAAGAAATGTGAGTCCCTGTTGTTGGCCTCAAGAAGGCATAGTACCAGTCTACAAGGAGGTCATTCCCCGTGACTATCCTATTCACCCACTCTCTTCGTTTCTTGCTGATGCAGATTATAAGCATTTTTAAAACGAGGGAAGTTTTCATGCAGCAGGGAACCATTTTCCATCCCAAATAGCCACGAACAGGAGGCTGGATTCTGGCCACAGAAGAGAAAATATCAGACCAAAAAGTGAAAAGAAGAAACATATCCTGGCAGGGTGTTGTGCTTTTTTTTCTTTCTTCTTTTAATAGATGATGTGTACTTAGGAATTGAGAATATTAGAACAAGTCCTAGGGGGATATGGATTTAATGGAAGGGGATGAAGTTGTTGTGGAAACATATCGTTTATTAAATTTTCTCATTCAGATGTTTATTATATGATTTATGATGACTTAAGCTTATTATATGCCCCTTTTTAATTTGTCACATAATGATTGTGCATATGTATACATACTGTGAATGAATTCATATATTCAGAACAGATAAAATGCTAGAAGAAGCCATTCTGATCAACTGGTCTACCTTTGTTTACAGTGCAACCCTTTAATTTCAACCAGTATCAGGTCATTCTGTATAGATATAATGTTATAGAATATAGGTATGTTCTACATGCTGCACGTATTTCAGAAACATTCTTCATGTGCAGGATTTTTAAAAGTAGCTCTGTATAGTATTATATTGATTTTTGTGTGTACATATGGCCAAATATAAATAGGGCCATATTCCCAGTGGCAGATAACGTCTTGTGAGTTTAGACACCTCATTTTATGTTTACACAGTCTAATTATGAGCTTAAAACTGGAGAAAAATGTGAGGCCTATAAAAATGTAATGCTTATGTAATATAGTTTAGATTTGCCTTATCAGCCTTGCTGAAGAGTAGTCTATGTGTGAAAGGTTGGATTATTTATTGGGTTCAGGTTGTTAATACAGCAAGATGTAAGAAAAGTTGAAAAGAGAGTCTGCATTGCATTTCAAAATTGCAGTAAAGATCGGAAGTGTTTTTAACTGCCTTTGCAGCCCTCTGCACGGCTGAGCCTGGAGGATGCGTGGAGATGACGGAGGTGTCTAAGCACTGACATCTGCTTGACAGCTCCATCTCCAAGTCTCCCAGCCTGTGTCCCAAGGCAGCATGTCCCTGAGCCACGTCTGACTCCAACCCAGCATGAGGGAGGCTCCAGGGGATGTTTTTAGTTCTCAGGGGTCCTAGGTTGCCTATGTTCAAGAGATGTTTGGCAGCTGCAGGCCGGCTCTGAACTTCTGCCTGGTGGGAAGGGGCAGGGCTGGAAACACGGGGCCAGCCCATAGAATTACACTGATTCACTGCCTAAACACATGCCTTTTTTATAGTTATGGCAATTCATAGACTGAAGCTCATTTTTTTCTTTTCCCTTTTCTATGCTTTTCCGTGCTTTTTATGCTCTTCTCTTCTCTTCTCTTCTCTTCTCTTCTCTTCTCTTCTCTTCTCTTCTCTTCTCTTCTCTTCTCTTCTCTTCTCTTCTCTTCTCTTCTCTTCTCTTCTCTTCTCTTCTCTTCTCTTCTCTTCTCTTCTCTTCTCTTCTCTTCTCTTCTCTTCTCTTCTCTTCTCTTCTCTTCTCTTCTCTTCTCTTCTCTTCTCTTCTCTTCTCTTCTCTTCTCTTCTCTTCTCTTCTCTTCTCTTCTCTTCTCTTCTCTTCTCTTCTCTTCTCTTCTCTTCTCTTCTCTTCTCTTCTCTTCTCTTCTCTTCTCTTCTCTTCTCTTCTCTTCTCTTCTCTTCTCTTCTCTTCTCTTCTCTTCTCTTCTCTTCTCTTCTCTTCTCTTCTCTTCTCTTCTCTTCTCTTCTCTTCTCTTCTCTTCTCTTCTCTTCTCTTCTCTTCTCTTCTCTTCTCTTCTCTTCTCTTCTCTTCTCTTCTCTTCTCTTCTCTTCTCTTCTCTTCTCTTCTCTTCTCTTCTCTTCTCTTCTCTTCTCTTCTCTTCTCTTCTCTTCTCTTCTCTTCTCTTCTCTTCTCTTCTCTTCTCTTCTCTTCTCTTCTCTTCTCTTCTCTTCTCTTCTCTTCTCTTCTCTTCTCTTCTCTTCTCTTCTCTTCTCTTCTCTTCTCTTCTCTTCTCT